>CM075809.1:43185261-43715592 GCA_037975025.1 Excoecaria agallocha
GCATTACTGTGTCTGCTCACCTTATTTCTATCTTGTAATAAGTTTAGGATGTGTTTGTCATTGCTTATCTGAATATTTGATACAAAAAATTAATTATGGGATAAAAAGCTACGTTTGATAAATATTGATTTTTGATAAATTAATTTTGCGAAAAGTAAAAAAATTTTTTATTAAAAAAAACTAAAAATTAAAGTTTTTTAAAAAAATTGAATTATAACTTTTCAGGTAAACTGGTGGACTAATTTAAAAAAATTTTTTTGAGAAAAATATCTTTTATTTTATTTTATAATTACAAATATAATTAATATGAAATATTCTTTTTTTTCTTGTCCAATCATCCAAAATAATCTAACATAAAAATAATTCAATTCGTTTTCCTCTTTCTTCTTCTTTCACCACTGAAAATCATTGAAAGTAAAAGGACAATATTCTATCAATCCGTATTGCTTAAGGTCTCATCCTCTTTGTATTTGCGAGATAGCATTCAAGATCTGATCTTATTCTTATTCTTTTTTTCTTTTTGTCAATGGAAGTAATTATTAAAATTTGTCTTTCTTTGTATTTGTGACTTTTGTGTGGCACTGTTTGTTTGTTTTTTTTTTTTTCAATGGAAGTAATTATAACATAATAACAATTCCTTCTTTGTATTTGTGACTTTTGTGTAGCAGCAGGTTTGATCTTTTTTTCTTTTTTATTTAAAAAAAAAACACTTCTTTTGTTTCTTTGTGTGGCGGCTGATTTTTAAAACAATTTGCGTTGTTTGTATTTGTGATCAGTAATGTGCAAATTAAGAGTGAACATGTGTTTATAATAATTGAAAATAATTATTATTTTTTAGTGAGATATTGAATATAATATATTAAAATTATATTATCATTTTTTTGTCTTTTTATTCTAAAAAATCATTTCTAATCGCATTATTAACCAAATAGTTGATAAACTGTTTTTTAATTTATAAATTATTTTAATTTTTATTTATCAAACAGTTATCTAACTTTTAAGATACAACTTTTTAAAATATAATTTTTATCAATTGAAAAAATTATTTTTATAAATTTTGTCAAACTGACTCTTATCCTATTCATCGTCAAGTGCCCTTTACCAATCTTGCAAAAGCTTAAAACATGAAGTTACAACATATTTAAGCTCTTCAAACTTTTGATGTTTTGCACGTTACATCCAAATATTTTATATATATATATATATAAAATGAACATAAAGTTAAATTACAGCCGCATTCAAAAAAATTGCTAAATTATAATTGTCGAAAAAAACATGTCGAATGAAGTTCAAATTCAAACTCAAAATCTACAATTACCGGAAAAACATATCGTGTGAAGTTCAAATTCAAACTCAAAATCTACCGAATGCCGGTTACAAGACCAATTCTTAAACATTAAATGCTTACGACGTTAATTTTGTATCAGAATAAATCATTTTTAAACTGAAAAACAATTCAATCATGTCGCTGGTAGTCAGTTTTAAATTTCTCTTTTATGTGCCAGTTTGCTGATGAAAGAAAAAAAAAGAACCACCAAAAATGTGAGTATCAGGAGATTTTCGAAGGTAAACTACCACATAGCTCTTTCCAATCCACATGTTTTCCTCATTTGATTTGTCGTTGACACGTCTCATTTCATTTGTAGCTATTTTGCGGTTGTAAAGCTTTAAAAAGATTGATTTAATCTGATATAAAATTGAAGGTGAAATACTTGGTAAAAAGACAGTATTAGACTCAAAACGCAGAACACGAAGTATACTTTTGCCAGAGATGAATAATGTCATCTCACCCTCTATTTAAGCAAATACATAAGCGAGATAGAAAAGGCAGGTAAGATGCAAAATCACACCAAAATGTAAACAGATTCTTCAATTAAAAATATAATGCTGCTAGATTGGCATTACTAAAACTGTTGAACAAAAGGTAGCACAAATGGACAATTTGAAAAACAAAAAACGAAAACAGCTCATCCTATCTTTATTCTATAGGCAATCAGAAAATCATAGTGCAACCACAGCCCCATACTAGTTTGTTTCTTCATACCACATTGGGCACCAAATTTTAGACCACTAACATTTCAAAGTACCAAGCAATTTCTAGGATGCACGATTTGGCATGCCCCGGCCCCGGCCCCTGCCAGCATAGCCATAACCATAGCCGTACCCCCTCCCATAATAAGTTCCACGAGAACGACCACCACGTGGAAGCCCACGACCACCTCGACCCCGATACCTTGGAAAGTCACCAAAAGTCTGCAACATCAAACAAACACCATCATTGAATAAAGTCTAATATTTTTTTTAAGTTCAAAAAGCAATATATACCTCTGGGACGAATATTCTTTTTGAAGTTCAGAAAGCAATATATACCTCTGTGTCTATTTTCATCTGCTCGGAGAATTTAGGCCTCCCATTCTGAGAATCATAGTCAAGGGCATTGCAGGAGAGTGTATCAAAAAAGTCATCCTTGTTATAGACATGCTGCAACATCAAAAGAAGTAAGAGAACATGACAGGCAGAAGAAGCATTTCGGACTTCTTTTATTTTCTTTTACTTCTTTGTGAATGTTTATTTTAACAAAAGAGAGACCTAAAACAATATCCAGTCACCTTAACATCAATATTGAGTTCGTCATCGTCTTCATCTTGCAGATCATCTTCATCACTTACTCCTCCATCTTCTTTGTCCTTAGAATGAGATTTGTTACTCTTACCAAGATGGCCCCACACTTCATCCTTATTGAATTTTTCATTCATTGCCGTAAAATCAAAATCCTCAGTAAATTTTGTCACAGGATGTGAACTCTGCCCAAGAAATGTTTAAATTCAAAATTGTTATAACAAATAAATAAAAACCAATGCAGGGGAAATTGTAAAAAATAATAGACTCTAATTTAAAAACCACAAAAATTATAAACCTATAGAGCAACTATGATGTCATCAGCATACAAGATAGTTTATTAGATAAACTAACAATCTTTTCTATATTAGGAGCAGAAAATACAGCCAGCCACACACCAGCGACTTGCAAATGCATGATAACTATATCACCATCTTAACACCTCAAAAGCAAAACCTCGAGCAATTTGGTAAGATCCCAATATGCAGACACCCTCCCTATTTTCACTGAAGACAGAGTCATGAAACCCTCTCCTTCAAATAAATGGATGAAATTTTCAGGTTCTTATATTGTTTAAACATCACAATGGTTAGCATTTGCGAGAAAAAAAAAATGCCAGTGAAGACTTACCCCAGATCCTCTTCCTCTATCACGCCCCCTGTAACCTTGATGGGAATTGAAAGGTGCGCCATTAGGCTAGGATAAGCAAGAAAAACATTGTTATTCTCATGCAATAACATCAAAGCAGTAAAAAAAAAATCAATTGTCCAACATGCATTCTGCCAAATAATGCTGTGGGGTGGCTATAAAAATGCAAAATTAGTATAAGATAATGATGCACCATTTTCTTAGGATTTTTTACATTCATTTAACAGTTGAAAGTAAAGAGTCAAAATCGACCAGAATGAAGGTCATGTCAACACATGCTTTTCATAATCAGTCTAAAAGTTAAAGAATAAACTACACTAAAAAAATTAATGCTGATTAAAGAAGAAAAGGAAATAACAAACTCCAAAGAGGTAACAGTGGGAGCAGATAGCAAAGTTTCTTCCAAGTGATCAATTAATTAGTGAAACATGTCACGCATTTAGACAAATCCAAGATGGTACTATGTTACCAAATAAAGCAATCATAGCTTTTGAACAAAGATAACCACCAACTGCAAAGACTTAAATTTTGAGTAGCCAAAAGAACAGGGGATAATGGCAAAATTTGCCAGACAGCCACCTTCATGCATTACAGCTAATAGAATTTATCCTTCCAAATTTAACATTAATCTGCAACATGAATGAATAGCACCATCTAAAGAAAAATACTTTGACTTGTACCCCCCCCCCCCAAAAAAAAAAAAAAAAAACAAACAAACAAACAAACAAAGAAGAAGCATAATCAGAAACTTTCAAGAGCCATGCATTATGCATCTTCCAAGCTAACAAAAAAAGGCACATATTTACATGAATAATCCAGGGAATGCAAGAGAGAAAGACATAGAGAAGAAAAAAAAATGTAAGTACATATTTAAATGTGAGCCAACCTTATAACTTGACCGCGACAGAACAGGCAATGGGAGTATTGGTGGCTGAGCTTCTGTAACAACTGGAATTGATGGCTCTGTTGAAGATGTTGATGACACCTGAACAACCACCACATCTTTATGAACTGTTTGAAGAGGTTGTGATGAAGGGACTGTGGTGGGTCCAGAATGCAACAACTGACCCGGGGTTATCAAGGAAGGCGTAGATGTTTCTGTTCGAAGGGGATTAGATGTTATAATTGAGGAATTAGATTGTGCACTGTTTTGATATGGCATTGTTGGACCAGAAATTGGATTAGGCTTGCTAGAAATTGGTGGTATAATGACATTCAGTTCTGGCCCAGATGAGGTCAAGGAAGAAAGTGACGGCAAGCCAGCACTTAAATTAGCAGCAGGAAGTGCAGAGCTAGGTGCCTTATTAGGAATCAAACTAGATAATGTTTCAGAAGCAAGAGAGGCCGAGGGAACTGGAGGTAAAGTTGCAGGCAAAGTTGATGGTGCAGAAGTAGCAGGCACTAAATTAAGGTTACTAGTACTGGCGAAGAGCAAAGGAGATGGAACATCTGGTAAGGAAACTGGCAGGTTTGAAGCTGGCAAGTTCGAAGCTGGCAAGTTTGAAGCTGGCAAGTTTGAGGCCCCAGTGGGCAAAGGTGCATTATAATTGGGATATTGCATGGGCTGCTGCATGGAAGGAGGCATTGACAGCCCAGGAGGTGGTCGAAGCAAAGATTGCTGGTGTAAATGAGGAAGACCATTTGGAGGGGCATAGTAACCTTGCCAATAAATTGGCATAGCAAGTCCACTACCATTTACATTTGGTGGAGGAGGTGAAGCTCCCCATGTTCCTAAATTTCCTCCAGGCTGATATAAAGGTAGGTTTCCTTGGAAATTAGATCCAGGTAATCCCAATTGTGCATTCTGGGATCCAATATCACTCAAGGACCCACTACCAGTAGGTGGCAAACCCGCAGAAGTAGAAACAGGGCGAGGATAATGAGACTGCACAATAGAAAAAAATCTTTTGTCGCTAATAATAGTTGGTCAACTCAATATCACCAACTAAGTAAAGCTATTCCTCTGATTACCTGTATAATAGCTGGATCATTGTTTATGGGTGGTGCAGGCTGAACAGGGGGAGAAGATTTGACCTGCAAGTCCTGCAAAAAGACAGAAAAAAGAGTTGTTCAGGGTTTGGCCTGAAACTAATACTCCGATATAGTATGAAACGTAACGACATTACATTCACGTTTAAAACCAACACCTGGTCAAAAATCGATGTAGGCTTCAACTATGGCCCATATAATGAGAAACATTGCAAAACCATAGAAGACAGGCAAGGAAAGGATAAAAGAAGTTTGAGATAGTAACGAGCCCTTCACATACATTTGAAGGTTCACTATTAACAACTTTATGATGCACACCAGCCAACATTAGCAATCAATCAGAAAGACAAAACCAAATGAATCACAAGTAGCATCGCCAAAATGAGATTAAAGGTGCTTAAATTAATCAATCCAGAATACAAGTGAGTACAAATCAAAATAAGGTCAAAAAAAAAATAGCAGCTGCTCAGTTAAACCATCATATCTCCCATCAAAGAGAAAATTTCATTGTAAAATCTCCAAGTAAAATATACCTTAATGTCACTTCCTCGGAAAAGAATGTACTCATAAACTTTGTCACTGGGTGGGATCTGTGGACCATCTTTCTTCCGCCCTTCTGTTCCAAATGACCGCACTGCAAACATAGAAACAACAAAACAGCTAAACATACTACACTGTTGAAGGTAAAAGAAATGAGGATACTCACGGCAGGATCACTGAAACCGAAACAAAATAAGATACTTGCTGTGAAGAACTATAGCAAGTTAGGCTTAAAAACAAAAATTAATTGGATAGCAGAACGCATTCATTACTATGATGTAAACCCTTTCTTTATAGCTAAAGCCAGGGTTAAAAACATTTACATTGCGTGAAGTAATTTCAAAGAGAGCAACAAAGGAGTTTCAAGGAAACAATTAATCATAAAAATAACTTAAGCAAACTCAAATGTAATTTACTGAATTATGCCAACGTTACAAAAATATCAAACTAGATTTCTAAACCCCTGGTGTAACCATTCATTTCAAAAATAATAATAATAATAATAACAATAATAATAATAATAATAGTAATAATAATAATGCACCGTAAAGGGCAATGAAATATAACAAAAAGCTAACTAAACCATACACAGGCAACAAACCCCGTCAAATATCGAAACTACACAATAAAACAAAAAAAAAGAACAAATGAAATTAAATAAAGAAACGAAAATCCCCAAATTAGGGCCAGGAACGGTACCGTTTTTCAATCCAATACTGGATTCTTCGGTGTTAATATTATAGAGAACGCCTTCATATCTGATCTCGCTCTTGGAAGTCAAGCTTATCAAGCTCCCTATGTAGGAATCGGCCGTCGAAGTTGATCTCGAAGTCGACGCCGTATTGGTCGTATTCTCCGTCGCCATAATCGTAAATCTTGTCTTCACTTCAATCCTTTACGGCTACACATAAACAGACATGAATGTATTGAAAGAGAGATTGAGGAAGAAACTAAACCAGGAGTCAGAAAGAAAATGAGAGAAAAGGAGAACTAGGGTTTTGGTTATCTTTGCGGATACAGGTGGTTCCTGTTTGAGGAAAAGCGAAGATCTAATATTAATATTATCTATGCAGTTTTTCTTTTGCGCTTTTTGGTAATTTCCTGTCTAATAATTGGGGCCAATGATGGGATGCCACGTGGGCCCAAATTGGACTTGGTAGTCTTTTAAGTGGAATTTTAGGAGAAGCTCGGTCCAAAAGGGTAGCGAAATTAGTAAACAGAGAACAGCAGAGGATTTGAGGTACTGTGGGGGTGGGGGGTTAAAAGAGAGTATTTGACAGTTTACCCCAAAAAATGAACCGTGGAGTTTCACATGACGAAATCCAGATTTATTTACCCCTTGGCCCTCGTAATCGGATCAAGTCGGGCCGATGGTTCCAGTTGAATCCCTGACTTCCAACTTTTATCTCTCCACTGTTGCATTTTGGCAATTAAAATGTGTTGCATTTCATCCATGTTAGAAAACATTAAATTACAAATAAATTGTTAAAAAAATAATAAATTAAGCATACATAGAAATAACAAGTGAATATATATATTATAATAAAGCTCACTTACGAATTAATTACGAATACGTTTAGGAGAATTTTATTTTTTATTTTTTTCTTAAAAGTAAAATTAAAATTCATTCGATATATTTATTTTCATTTTAATTTTTGATATAATTTAAAAAAGTGATTTTCACAACAAAAAAAATAAAAATTTTGAAAATGTAATTTTTTATTTTTTATTTTTATCGATGATTTAATTACTTTATTCTCATTAACACTACTGCTACCACTGTCTACTATTATCGTTGTCGTTGTTACCATCACCACTATTGCCGTCACTACCACTACTATCACTGTCGTTGCTATTACAACCATCGCCACACTGTCATCACTGTTGCTACCACCATCGAAATCATTATCATAATATAAATAAATAGTTAAAAATATACATAAAAAATTAAAAAAATATAATATAATTTTTAAATACATAAAATAATTTTTTAAAAAGTAGATAATAAAAATTGAAAATAGTTACTAGATTTTAAAAAGTTACAAATTAAAAATTTTATCGAACGCTGCCTAAGGTGAAAAATATTTTGGATTCATTTTCCTTTAATAATGGAAAACAATTTTGTCCCAAACTATTATAGCATGCCATGAAAATATATGTATTACATCAATTCTAACGAAAGTTGAATTCCTAAGTCTAACTGTAACACCTCAAGAATCGTCGATCACGTGAATGGTACTTTTCGAAGTGAATAGTATCACTCGGGACCCACCGGGCCTATAAAATTTTTTTTCTTCACCATTGAAAAGTATTATTCATAACGAATCTAGTGTTATAATTTGAGCTGAAATTAAGGTCAAATAGGTCTCCAAAAGGGAAAAATAAAATAATTAACGTGATCGTTATAGTTGACTGAAAACTTTGACTGGCTTAAAAATATTCCCTGAACTTCATAAAATTATTCTGATTGCACCAACTGACTAGAAATTATGTATATAAATTTTTGGAATGATAAAATAAAATTTTTGAAGACTTTAGAAATTCAGCTTTCAGACTAATTAAAATTTACATTCGAGGCTGGTTTGATATCAAAACGACCTTGGATTCACCCGAAATTTTAAGCATGGCCTAATTAACATTTTTAAAAATTTTTGGTATAATTTTTATCAAAAATTGACAACTAAAAATGTATTGACCAATTAAATTGTGACATGTGGCATTGGACTCACTTAGGACTTTATTGTTTTTGTCCTAAAGTGGGTAGCCAATTAATGTGAAATTAAGAGATATTTATCTCTTTGGTTGGCCGGCCATTTCCCTTCTCCTTTGCTGCCGTTGCCTTTGTTTCTTTTCCTCCTCCATTTCTTTGTTTTCTAAGTTAAATTCACAAAATTTCTCAACCCTTATCTAAAATTAAATTGTCTTATCTTGCTTTCCTTCACCTTGGGTTGCTATGGGTGGTGGAAGAAGGTGAATAAAGTCTAATTCTTCAAGTGGTTAAATTGGTGAGTTGGAGAAAATTTAATTTTATTTGATAATTAGAGTAATTAAGTGTTAATTATAGTATTGTGAGTATTATTTGAGCAAAATTTTGACTTAATCTATGGTGATTTGGCCATGAAATTGCTGCCAATTGAAGAGCAAGGAGGGGGAAGCAAACCAACAAAAAATAAGGGAAAAGACAAAATTGTTGAGTGATTTGGTAAGTGAATAATTTTAAACCCTTTAATTTCACAATATATATGTTGTATATATAATTAGAAAAAAATTAGGTTAATTATTAATTACGAATTAATTATGAAATTGGACTTAGAATTGTGCAATTAGAAGATAAATTAGTGAAATTATGGTATTTAATTAAACTTTAGACAAGTTTAATTTTAGAGAAAATTTCGGTTACTAAAAAAAATTTAGGGATTAAATGAAATTTTCAGGATTAAATTGAAATAAATGAAAAATAGATGATTTTATGTTTATTGTGATTAATTTGAGTAGAAAATATAATTTATAATGAAATTGGAATAAGGTAACCGAATAGGGACCTTAAGAAAATTTATGAAATTTTGAGATATAAATTGGAATAAATGCAAAATAAAATATAATTAATTTATATGACATGTAAGGAGCATGTATTGGAAAAGAAAGTAATAAATAAAATAAATAAATGAAATAATTGTTACTAAATCGTATGATTTTAATTGAAAAACTGGTATATTTGAAATACTGAGACTGTTTTTAATAATGTATACTAATTATTACCATGAATCGGTAATGATGCCTTATTGTAAATTGTATTAAATTGTAATTGTATTTTGCCTTAGTATTATGTGTGAAATCAGAAATTAGGATGTATATGGCTAGCCATAGGGACATTTATGTAACTGCGGTAGCGAGTCATGGCGACTTGCATAGTGATAACCTTGATATGGTTCTACGTCTGTATTGAAGTGTTTGGGAAAAAAGAAAAAGAAAGAAAAAATAATATGTGTGTAATTGATACTACTGGAGTACTGGGATATATAGGGTTCATAGTTTCGCTCATCCTAATTAATGATACATTTTCATACTATACTATGGGCAAGTATATTAAAATACTGTATTGATTAAAGCATAAAGAGATATTGTCTGAGTAAAAATATACAACTTGAAAAGCAAGAATAAATTACTGTTTGGACAAAAACGTATTGAAAAATAAGGGTAAAAGCCTAAAAGAACTGATAAACAAAGAAATTAGAATGAAAGTGTATTTTTAAAACTTTAGAGATTAAAGTAAAAATTAATTCATATAGTGTAAAAATTTGAATTTAAAGTGATAAAATTTGAGAATAAACCTTGAAAAGCTATGATTGAGAACGAATTTCTCAAGTAAGGGCAAAATAGTAATTTTATCAATAAAAGTGAAATTTAGAATTAAATCGAAAAATTTGTATAATAATGAGTTTACTAATGAAAAAGAGATAATGAAGTACAATTCTGAATAATATGCGAATGAACTGTAGTGAAATTCTGGGATTTTAAGTTTATGTTCATCACTAAGTACTTTTGTACTTAACGTGTGGTTTTTGTACTGCACGCAGGAGACAGAAACTGAGTTCGTGCTGAAAGGAAATCAGTGTTAGAAGAATCCAATATATTTGTGGTTTTGTGTAAACTATACATATAGATGTTGCCTTGTAGGACATGACTAGTTTTAGGGACTGTGTATAGTTTTGAATTTATATGTATCTATTATGTATTGTAAATAAGTAGATGGATTAAGCACAAATATTGTACTATATATATGTAAAAATTATTGAAAATGATTGTTATTCTGTATTTGGTTGATCTTGTGGAGTATATATTTAGATTGTGGAGGTTAGGTTGGATATTGTGAACATTTTGGGAGTATTTTGTAGCTATTGCAGGAAGGTAAAATTTGGATTTCAGCCGTTATGCTGTCTAAATTTCTGTAGATTAATTAATAAGATATTTTAAAATGTGGGATCCACGATTTAATGATTAAAATATTGAATGTTACTGATAGATAATTTAATAATAATTTATGAACCACCGCAGTGTAGTGTGACATTAGTATTCAGATCAATATCTGGCTATCGAGTGTTACACTAACATTTATTTCTCCCCCAAATAGTTTAACAATAAAAATATATTGCACTTCATTCGCTTTGAAAAACTGTATATTACAAGTAAATTGTGCAAAATAAATAAATTAAACTTTTGCATCTACTATTTAAACTAGTTTACTTCGAAACCATTAAAGATGTGACTTAATTCGAACAATTCAAATTTTAAAAAATAAAAAGGCATTTTGGAGAATATCATTTTATTTTTAATAAATTGTTGGATTACAATGGTACCATAAGATGATTGTTTAAAATTCATGTTTGAAATAATTGAAAAAAAAATTCAAAACAATGCCAAAAATAATTGAGAACCTTACTGTTATTTATACCTTTTAGTTATATTAAATGTTTAATCAATTTGAATCATAAACATTATTTCACCTTATATGAATTATTTAACTACAGCATGCATCTCAATCAACCATATAAGAAAGCCGCAAAACATACATACATATATATATATATATATATATGCATGGTATACCATTCACATTTACATGGCACAAAAAAAAAATTAACTAGCATGGCATCTTCACATATCAAACAGACCTATTTATTTATTTTGTGGAATTTAGTCCGCGCATGTATTTAAAGAAATTGATCCCTTTTGAAAATTTTATTTGATACGAGTTTTATTAAGAAAAGCAAATCGAATTTTAATTAAGAAAATAGCAATTAACTAATAAAAATGTTTTAAGTTAGTTTTTATTTTGAATAAAATATTACAAATACATGAAATATATAGAGAAAATAATCCATAAAAGTAAAGTTCAATTGTAAATTACCTCAAAATAAGTAACTAAATTTAGGAGTGGCAGTATATTAATGAAGATTTTTGGAAATAAAAATTCAAGTTAAAATCACATTATTCATGACGTGCCTACCCTGAATGAAGCTAACCTGATTGGGGCTGATAATCGTAGGCATGTCATTTTTCAATCAATTGCCAAAAATCTTTGTAATTAACTTGCAGATAGTGGTGCAAAGGCTGATGAGGCAAAGTTGACTAAAAGAATCCGGTTTGCCCAATAAAGACACTCTTAACAAGCGTGCGCCTTGATTTTGGTCCAATACATTTGATAGAAGGGCGCATGCATTCCATCAATGCGAGTAGCATCAAGAGAAAAAAGAACTTATCTCAATTTCTCCTTGTCAATGCCACAAGCAATATTATTCAATTCAAGACCATCAAGGTTGGAAAAGTTGCCTCTAATATAGTAGGCTGGGTGAGGCATATCATCAGCGGCATACAGATTCTTATGTCAATTTTAAGCGCCAAGATCTTGTTCTTACTACGATCTCTTATTTTTTGGCATGAAAAAAAAGGCAGTGTTGCAATCTCCATAGTGGATCCGTTTGCTCCTAAATTTGTGGTACCAAAGCAATTCTTCTTGGGAAAGAGTGTCTTCTAGCTCCTGCCTTTAAGCTCAGGCTCAGGGTTGACAAAGAAGGTAGAATGGCGGTATTCAAGGGAGCATAGAATTCCATTTATGCGGGCAATAATTCTTCTTTTACGCTTATGGATGTTTCCAAAACATTACGACATGTATTAGCATGACATTAGCAATATTTAAATATTACTATATATATCATGTTAAATTAATTAATTAATTAGTATGTTATTTCCCTTTGATTTTCCGTTCTTCATTTAAAAAAAAAAGTTTGTACGTGTTTTTTTCTTCTTAAACTTAATTATTTAGTATGTTGAATTAAAGATTTTTTTATTCTAAAAAATGTATAACATATTTTTGATTTAATATAATATTACTCTTTATTTATTTTTTTGAAAATATTAAATATTAATTTATAAAAATTAATTTAATATGTATACTTGATGGTTAATTAAATAAAAAAGAGAAATTTGTCTTAGTTATTATTAGTAGTAATTAACAATAAATCATCTTGTTTTTTTTTTTTTTTTATAGGGAGAATAGAAAATGGTAGGACTGAAAAAAATTTGAAAAAAGCAAGTTTAGAAAGTCAAATCTAAATGGATTTTAGTGATTAATTACTAATCGATTGGACGTCGAAATATTATTAAATGTATAGTTATTAAACAGATAAGTTTATATATCCATATTTTATCCTAATTTTAAAAAATAGATAATTAATAAATTAATATTTTCATAATTTTATATTAATATATTGATATTAAGTTTGAATGCTTGCATTTTATATTTAAAAATTTATATTTTAACAATATGCAAGTTATTTTTATACAGTTTAAAATAATCAAAATTGTATATATTTAATTTTTTAATAAATAACCAATAGTTGGTAGTTAATTAATTTTATTTAAGGTTAATTGGTAGCTAATGCATTAAATTTTAATTATTATTTTACAAAATTGATATTAATAAAGTAAATTTGAAAAATATACTTTTAAGCATTTATTTTAATTTATTATTTAATTAATTTATTTTAATGATACGATTTATTTAATATCAATCTAATTATTTTTTAATTTATATAATATTAATTTAATAAAAATAAAGATTAAATTATTTTTTTCGATGGTTAAATTTTAAAAATTTTTATATTATAAAATAAAAATTTAATTTTTTTTATTACAAATCATAATATGATAATTTCAAAACTTTAATAATCACATATAAAGTTAACGACAGATGGGTGTCCGAAAAAAGTTGGTTCTTTTTATTTTTTTATTTTTTATTTTTTATCAATGGTCCCAACGGAATGTCATTTTTCATTTTCTCATTTTCGGTTTTTGCTTCCTAAATTCATACACTTGTGCAATGATACGGAGCAAATGGGAGGACCAGAGTCTTATTCGCTTTCTTTGAACGTACTCGAATTTTAACAATCCAATTCAACCATAAACGTAGTGAATGGTCTGAAGCCGAAATTAGGGTTCAGACTGTTTATTGGTTTTACGAGAAAGGTTTTGTATAGTTGCTGTTTTCGGGTTTTATCAATCTGGTTGCATCATGTTCACGCCTCAGAGGAGGCAATCGTCGGCGATTACTTTTACTCCTCGCAGTGAGGTGCGTAAGAGTGGCGCCTCTCATTTGGCTTCGTCTAACCCTAAGATTGCGGTAAAAGGTAAAGAGGTGGCTTTTGTTGATGGGCCCGTGCCTGCTCCGGCGCCGCCACCGCCTCTCGAGTCGCTAAGTGGCAATGCTGAAGGCTTGGTTAACGACGACATGGAAGATTGGATGCGTTTTAGAGAGGCGGGTCTATTAGACGAAGCGGTTATGGAGAAAAAGGACCGCGAAGCGCTTATTGAGAAGGCCTCAAGGCTTGAAAAAGAGGTTAGTATATTAGTTGGTGCATTTTGGTGATTGGGTTTATCACGGTGTGGTTAAATATTTGTTGACATTTGGTTACTGTATGTGACGTGGGTCTGTGTTTGCAATTTGATTATGGCTGGATATTTTGGGTTGATTGTGAATCTTCATTTCGATATTGATTTGTATGATTTGATTGTGATTTGATGCTTCAAATCAAATGATTGAGTATTGATTTTTTTTTTTTTGTGTAATTCTACTTGTTAAATTGATGTCCCCAAGTTTGCATGCTTGTGTGTTTATTTAGTTGATGTGCTGTCAGATCCTTTGGCCTGCTGTTGTCGTTCTTCACTTACGTGTTCTTAAGCTCATTTTGAAGTAAGCCTCTTTACATGAGCTTGCAATCCACCAAGTACCGACTAAGAAGGATATCTTTTTAATTTATGTGCAACAATAGACAATTTGCTGCTCTGATTTGGCTTGGAAACTCTGAAACTATTGAAAATAGGAGGGTTAACTGTTTTAAGTTTCAGTTTTTTTTTTTTTTTCAATGAAAACGTTACTTATGAGTTACTTGCAACATATGGTCCGAGAATCTTGAAGGTATACTGCAAATTTTGAGATTTATGTAGTCGTCCTGCCTAAATTCCTTTTTTTCCTCTCTATCTAAACTAATGTTATATAGCAATACAAAGATGAATCGTATTTGTGAGGGTTTACAATTTGGAATAATCAAAACTGATTTCTTTGACAGTGAAAACCATATGGACCAAAAATGAATTACTAATAGGGCTTATGGTTCAAATTACAAATGTACACAATTTTCACTACCTGTTCAGTAAATTTCTTAATTCCCTTTGAAACTGAATTCTGAAGTCATCTAAATAGCGAATAAAAAAATGTAACTTGGTTGAGTTTAAAATAAGGTTATATCATTGACAAAAGGAAACAAAAAAGTTATATATTGTTTGTAGTAGGCTAGATTCCAACTTAGACCAGAATTCAGCATTTTGCAAGTTATTAGACTAGCTTTTTTCCCTGAGTTCCACATTTATATGTTTTTGTAAAGGAGCATATTTACTTACTTTGTGTCATTGATTTGCCTTTGTGAGAAGTTGGTTTCTACTGTTTCTATGGTTTGGAGGAATTTGGAGTCTGATCTTAAAGATGAGTGTTCATTAATATTATTTATGGAAGGATATACTAATAGCAGTGCGATGTAGAGTCTTTATTTTATATAAATTATTTGTCCCTTGTTTTCCTTTTTTTTCTTCATCTTCCTCCACTAGTTCGCAACTCATTGATGAATTTTATGGGTTTTCATTTTTGTGCATGGGGGGCATAAGTTGGATTAAATATCCAGCTGGATGCTCTTTGCACATTTGGTGCTTTAATTTGTTTGTCATGGAGGAGAAATAATATGTGTCTTTATAGGCCTAGATTCATTAGGCATACTAACATACTTTTCTAAGAGAGAAAACTTAGTGTAAGCAAAGTATTTGAGGGGAAATCAATTGAAACATGTTCGATCTCTCATCTTTTGTGTTTTCTTATGTTTCAACGTGATGTAAGCTTGAGTGTTGATGAGGAGCTTAGAATTTAAATTTGTTATTTGTGATTTCTTTTCCCTTTTTTTATAACTTTTACACAGCTTTTTGATTATCAATATAACATGGGGCTTCTCCTTATCGAAAGAAAAGAATGGAATTCAAAATATGATGAACTAAGGCAAGCATTAGCAGAAGCTCAAGTGATCCTCAAGCGTGAGCAAGCAGCACACATGATTGCATACTCAGAAGCTGAGAAACGGGAAGAAAATTTAAGGAAAGCCTTGGGTGTTGAGAAGCAGTGTGCAACTGATGTATGTTATTTCTTGCTATTTTACTACTCCTTATAAGCTTATTGCTATTTATTATTTGCTGTGTGCATATGTTCTGTTTGGTTTGTGAATTTTGGGGAACAAAATCCTGTTCTTCTTAAGAGTGGTCATTGTGGAAAACCTGGACAAATGTAAAAGAACAAAGAGACTGTTTCAGCTTAAAATTTTAAATCTCTCTTCAAAATGGCTAGGGATATTGGGGGAAAGAGGAAGATTTATCATGTAATCTCTATAAGGTTGTCCTTTATATAGATGTTTGTCTTTGTCTTTCATATAACTCATATGGTTTTCAAAGTTGGATTTGTTATCCTTACTGCAATCCTGCTTCCTGCTTGTTTTTATTTTTTTGTTCTTGGTATAGAAGTATAGTTCTCTTCTGTTTCTCTTTCTGTTATAAATGATATGTCAATATGTTGCCCTTTTTTTTTTCTTTTGATTGTACATTGTTTACTTTTTGACTTATTACCTGTGCCTTTTTGCGATGCACCCATCATTTTCTTATACATTTGGTTTTCTAGTTTATTGGTACGCAGATTGTGATATTTTTCCATGCTTGCCGTGAGCATAGATTTATAGGTGGATTTATCTACTCTTAAAGAAAACAAATTTATATAATGTATCGTGGAATATTTCCTTGTGTTGGTATTTTATTTTTGTTTTCTGGAATCTCAGCATCCAGAGCTTCTTCTTTCTGCTCTTGATTAGCTTGTGACTTTGTGTTGCACATAACATAGCTTGAAAAGATTTTGCACGACTTGCAAGAAGAGCATGCACAGATCAAGCAGGCTACTCAGTCAAAACTGGAAAATGCAAAAGCTTTAGCTGTTGGCATTGAAGATAGATCTGTGGAGGTAGAAAAGAAAATGCGTGCTGCTGAGGCCAAGCTTGCTGAAATCAATGGAAAATGCTCAGAGTTGGATATGAAATTGCAAGAACTGGAAGCTCTTGAAAGTGCGCTTCAAAGGGAGCGCCTATCCCTAGCTGCAGAGTATTGCTTTCTCCCTAGTGTTTAATATCTGCTTACTGTATTTACTTGCAAGAGATATAGGTGCTTACTGTATTTACTTGCAAGAGATATAGGTCATTATCAATGTCTGTTATTGATTATTTTAGGAGAGAAGAACATGAGGCAACTTGGAACAAACAGAGAGGAGATTTACATGAATGGGAGAGAAAACTACAGAAAAAGGAGGAGAGTTCATGTGAGCTTCAGAAAGCTCTCCACCACAAAGAGGAAAGGACAAATGAAACTGAAAGGATTCTTGAGCAAAAGGAAAAGGATCTAAAGGAGATTGAAAAGAATATTAATTTATCATTTGCAGAGTTGAAGGAGAAAGAAGATGATATAAACAATCAGATATCTGATTTGGTTGTAACGGAGAAGGTGGAGTCCATGAGTAGTTCAGTACTTAATCTAAGAGTTTTTTTGTTCTTTTCTCCTTTTTAATTTAGTTTGTTATCCTTTGTCATGTTGTTTCAGACAGCTGACTCTGCCAGAAGCATCCTAGAGATGAAGGAGGGGGGCTTACATGCTTTGGAAGAAAAGCTTAGTGCTAGAGAAAAAGTGAGTTTTTAAATTCTAATTGCAAGTGCGAGATGGTTACGGACCAATTGCAACACATCTGTTTTTAGATATATTGCTGTATGTGTTGAATATCCTGTTGGTCCTTCAAAATTTGGCTGCATGATCTATTTATAACATGTTCAAGCAAGGCAGCCTAAAGGCTTATACTTTTTCTAGTAGTTTGTCAAATCAACATTGATCTAAAGGAGATCTGCAGGTACTTTTGGCACCTGTAGATGCTTATGATTCGCACATGTCAGCACTTTCATGAACTAGTCTTCCAAAATCATTGTTGTTCCTTATTAATTGGAAAACAACCGCGCCCCCCCCCCCCACCACAACCGACACACACACACAACAAGAAAAAAAAAAAAAGAAAGAAAAACAGGAAAATGTATGGTTCTCACTAACTTGAAGACTCAATCCTTTTAAATGGTAATAAATTTTTAAATCCAAGTTAGATGTTGGTTGTTTTTTGCATTAGTTAAATGATGTCTTTGTACATCTAGAATTGCTTGTTTTCATTCTTAATCAATGCATATTATACTTTTGATGCTTTCCAGCTGATGGTCAAAATGCCATATCAATGGCATGAACTACTGGCCTTGCCTGTAGTAATAATCATCAAAATGGAATACTGAGAAGAGTGGAGATAGTTCTTCTCATTCCTGCATCACATTGCACTCTTTAAATTTGAATCTGCATCCTGGCAGCTGCTCTATTGTGCCAAGAAGTTTAATCTAGCAAATGACATTTGTCTTGTAAATTATTATTATGCTGTTCAGTTGAATGGCAATTGAAGAAACTTGCATTGTTAGCTGGCTCCTTAAAAGTTGAATGTATGACTTTTGTTGTCATTTCTGGACTTTACCAGCACATGGAACTGATTATAAAGCCCGAGTTTTGTGACTTAACTAATTGGGTATGTGGGCTTTGGGATTTTCTCAAATCTTACTTTATTAAGACTCAGTGATGCAAAGGGAAGTTCTGGGGTACATGGAAGGCAGATCTCAGAGATAGAATCATATTGAAGTTAATGTGAATTTCTATATGCTTAGATTCCCGTCAAAGAACTGTGCCAATGTAATGGGAGGTGCTGTTTGAAAAATGGTTAAAACTCCACCTTTGTAGCTTTTAGAGCTGTTGTTAAGACGAATACAGTGAATGCTGTTGACACTGAAAGATCAAATGAGTTATAGTAATTTTTCATTTCGATTCATTAATATAATGCTAAAGCACCATGCTCAATTATTTGATATCAAACTATGGAATTTCTCAAATTCTAGTTTATTAAGACTTAGTGATGCAAATGGAACTTCTGGAGTACATGGAAGTCAGATCTTAAAGATTGAACCATGTTGATGTTAATGTGAAGTTCCATATGCTTAGATTACCATGACAGAACTGTGCCAACAAAATGGGTGATGCTGTTTTGAAAAATGGTTAAAACTCCAATTTTATAGCTTTTAGAGCTGCTGTTAATACAAATACATTGAATGCTGTTAACACTGAAAAATCATACAAATTATAGTAATTTTCATTTTGATTTTTTAATATAATGTTAAAGCACGATGCTCAATTATTTGATATCAAAAATTATTCTTCAAATATATCTGTTTTAGTGATTACTGGTTGATCAGGGAGAGTATGGTTTAGGTTTGTTTGGTCAGTCGACGTTCTTCATGTAGAGTGATGATGGAGCAACGCCTGTTCTCATTTTAGTTTGATTGGTTAGTGTACATTCTTCGTGATAGTGATAATGGAACTAATGCCCTCCTGAACTGGTCTTGAGTTGATTTTGGTTTTATGAATCTTCTGCAGATGGAGGTTCAGGAGATCATTGATGAGTACAGGTTAACATTGGATGCTAAAGTGCAAAAGCTTGAGTTGGAGCTGGAGGAAAAGAGGAAAGATCTTGATGAAGAATTGAAAAGCAAGATGACAGAACTGGGGCAGCGTAAAGCTGAATTTCTTCACAGGGAAGAGAAGTTGAGGAAAAGAGAGCAAGCTTTGGATAAGAAGTCAGAAAGAGTTAAAGAGAAAGAAAAGGACATTGATTTGAAATTGAAAAGTCTTAAGGAGAATGAGAAATCAATGAAAGTTGAGAAGAAGAAACTGGATCTTCAACAAAGAAAATTGCTTGCTGATAGAGAGAATTTGCTGAGTTTCAAGACTGAATGTGAGAAGATAAAATCTGAAATTGCTGACCAGGAGCTGCGGATTGAGGAAGAGGGTGAAAGTCTGAAAATTGTTAATGATGAGAGATTGGAGCACCTCCACCTGCGGGCACAATTGAAACAGGAATTGGAGAAATGCAGGTGTCAGGAGGAGTTCCTTTTGAAAGAAGGTGAAGATTTGAGAGAGGAGAGGGAGAAGTTTGAGAAAGAATTAAGAGTACTGGAAGGGCAAAGAGCTCAACTTAGGAAAGAGCTGAAGGAAATTCCCAAAGAGAGAGAGAAATTTGAGAAGTTGCAATATGCTGAGGAGGAAAGGCTAAAGAAAGAGAAACATGCAATGAAAGAGTACGTTCAAAGGGAGTTAGGGGCTCTTGGACTGGAGAAAGAATCATTTGAATCAAGAAAGAAGCAAGAACAATCGGTTTTATCTGAACAGAGTCACTCTGAGCATGATCAGTTGGTGAAAGACTTTGAATCACGAATAAGCAAATATAAGACTGATCTAATAAGCAGGCGTGAGGAAATGGAAGAAGAGCTGCAAGAAAAACAGAGTGCATTCGAGATGCAGAGGGAGAGGGAACTACAGGATCTAAATCACTTAAAAGAAGTTGCTCAGAAGGAATTGGAAGAAATCCGATCTGCACAGCGCACCATAGAGAAGGAAAAGCATGAAGTTGCAAAAAACAAGGAGAAGCTAGAGATGCAACAACTTGGGATGCGTAAAGACATTAACGAGCTTGTTATACTTAGCAATAAGCTTCAGGACCAACGAGAACAGGTTATCAGGGAGAGGAATCACTTCATTGCGTTTGTTGAGAAGCATAGGGGTTGTAAGAACTGTGGAGACATCACTCAGGAGTTCATACTTTCTGATCTTCTGCCACCTGACATAGAAGACAAAGAGATCTCTCTCCTACATAAACGAACTGATAAAATTTTTAGGAATGTTCAAGTTGCTGTGGGTGCTTCCGATGATGTGGATAGATTTCATCATGAACATAATTCCAAATCTCAAGAACACATTTCTTGGTTCCGCAAATGCACTTCAAAGATTTTTAATATGTCCCCTACCAAAAAGATTGAGCCTGTTTCAGCTTCTGTTTTGACCAAAGAAAAGCCTGAGGTAATTGGTACACTCAGTAAAGAAGCTAGAGGGAGTGTTGATGGGGATAATTCATGGCGATCTTATGGGACTGCAAATGATTCTGCGGTTGATGGCATTAAAGTAGAGGGAGATAGATATTCAATGTCTTTTGATGACCACAGTTACATGGAAAGTATGCAGGAAGATTCTGGATTATCAGAACTGAAGAGTGGTCAGCGTAAATCTGTGAGGAGAAGCAGATATACTAGAACACTGTCAGTTAAACAAGTTGTTCAGGATGCAAAATTCTTTCTAGGGAAGAGTTCAGAGGAGCCTGAAAACAAGGTAGAAGGTGTTCAACAGCTTAATGATAATAATCGTACAAGTGATGAAAGTCGGGACATGTTTGTTTGTGGGGAGAAGCTGGCTAGCAAAACTATGAGAAAGCGGGAGCGGGTGCCAAAAGAAAGTGAACACGATGCTGGCAATAGTGATGGATGTTCTGACAGTGTCACAACTGGTGGGCGCAGGAAGAGGCGACAAATGGTAGCTGCAGCTGTTACTCCCAGGCAAAAGCGATACAATCTTAGGCGACAGAAGACGTAAGTATCAGGGCTATGCTTGATGGCATCTAATCATTGTCATAATGTTGTTTATTATTGCAAAGGTTGTTACTGTACTTGTCAGAACTACAATGCCTTGTGTCCTATCATGTGCACTATATTGTACAATTTCTATTTTTACTACCTTCAATAACTTCGACACTGGACACTTTACTGCTAGTGAGATGTAATTTTCACCACTGCTGCTGCCACTGGTTCCACCCCTGCTTGTCCAACAAAATTGTGGTCACTACGGTACTTCCACCATTGCCTGGCCATAACATTTTCACCGCCATCACAATTAACACCCTTGCTATCGCCTTTGTTGTTGCCATTGCTGCTACCATCATCATCACTTATCCATATAAGTAAGAGAAGAAAATTACTGCTTGTCATCCTTCATTTTCCATCCAAATCAGAGGATTAGATTCCATTTTAGTCCCTTGCCTTTTCCTGTTGATTGTGTTCAAGTCCATTCATCCAAACATCATTGATTGTTTTTTTGTATGAGAAAGTATGTAGTACTGCACACCTAATCAGGAAGTTGGATTCTTTATTTTGTGCTTATGGTGAATTCTATTTGACTATCGACTGCATTTCTTTGTGAAGATATTATGATAGATATGATATCTGTTGGATATTGTGACTGCACAGGATATTAGGAAGGTTGGTATTCTCATGTTATATTTTTTTTTTACTCAATTGTGATCAGTGCAGCTATGACCTCTGCTAACCAAGCATTGTCCAGCTTGATGAGAACTGAGGAGAAAGAGACTGATGGTAGTGCTGCAGCAGAACCAGCACCAATTCCTGAAACTGTATCCAAACTGTCATTTGGAGTTGCTGGTGAGACTGGCAAATCTACTGATTTGGTGAATGTCACAACGCTAAAAGATGTGGATATCTTTAAGGATAGAGTAGTTGGGGTAACATTCTAGAACTTTTGCAAGTGCTCACTGATGGTTTAATATGATTCTTGAATTTCTGTCATGTTTTTGGCACTAACTTCTGGAATAATTGTTACAATACAGTTAAACTCAGTAATGATTAATGAACAAGCTGATAAAGTAAGATCAGTTGAGATTACTGAGTTGGATGAGGAAGTAAATGGCACTACAGAACATGGAGATGAAGATGGTAATGGCAGCAGAGTCCATGAGGAAGATCAAGAGAAGGACTATGATGAGTTGGATCACCCTGGTGAAGTTTCAATTGGGAAAAAGATATGGAACTTCTTTACTACGTAATTGGTCCGCTTCCTCCACCTTTGTTCATAGCATGCTGGATCTCCATTCTCTCTTATACTATGAGTAAACTGTTGTTAATGTGGTGATGAAGAAACCAGGGGAGGTAGGTAAGCCATAACACTGATAGGAAAGTGTTCAGCTACATTTAAATTCGGTAGCTGGGAGAATTATTATCACTTTGATTTAGTATTGAATGTTTTTTATTTCTTTTGATCGGTATGAGTTTGGTTATTGTTTTCAGATAATTGATGCCTTTATTTATCCTTGTAGTATCTACAAGTACCGAGGCGGAATCAACTTTCTTTGTCTGTAATTGCGGCTTGGAGAAGCATTGTTAGGGGCAAATACCATTTGAAGTGCTTTCTCACTCCCTCCATTTGCTTGTTGAAGTTAGATGAGGATAACTAAGCTTTACTCATGGCACAAAAAATAGTTTACTTGGTGACGAAAAATGTTTGGCAAATGTTGATTACTTGCTAATATTTCTCTCGAAGCAAAAGTTGTCGGACTTGATCAAACATTTAAGAGAGATTGATTTGGTTGTGTATACACTCCGAAAAATATATATAATATAATATACATAAAACGCATTTGAAGTTGGTCTTTCATCTATTAAAAAAAGATGGGATCCTAATTTCATTTGCGCTACTAGAGTTCTGTCAAATGGGTCTCTTTTGCCAACTTTGAATTAATAGAAGTGGTTCTTTTCCTTTAAGAGGAGAGGTAAGAGGGTCCCTTTTAACTGTTTTCAATTGCGTGGGTTATGTATATCATCATTTTACGTGATATGTTTGAGTCCAGCCTCGAGGTTTGAAATTTTTGTAAAACGAGATTTTTTTATTATATTAATTACATTTAAATAATAATATAAATTAGGTTATGTATATATATTAATGCTAGTTTATATAGGAAAATACTATTTTTTCTTTAATTACAAAATTAACTAAAAAAATAGAGTATTTAACACTTTGCAAAAATATTATTTGCAGATTATGGTATGAAAGGTTCGATTATTGAATCTTTTTGTGAAAATATCAGGCAACTGTTTGTTCGATGTTATATGAAATAAGTTTAAAATACTATTAGATAATTTTTCTTTGATAAAGTATTAATTAATTTTGATGTTATTTGTCCTGTCATGTTGAATAGGATTATGAGCAATACTTATTGCAGTTTTATTATCACAATACAAAAATAAGCTATTTGTTTTAGTCAATTTCAATCATGCTAATAACTTCTGCAATCATAATAATTCACAAACATTTGAGCCATAGTTTTGTATTCCGCTTCTGCACTAGATCTTGCAACTAAACTCTATTTTTTGCTTCTTCAAGTGATTAAGTTTTCTCCCATAAATATACAATAACTAGAGGTGGATCTTTTGTCATTTAAGGATCCAGCCTAAAATATATCTGTGAAGGCTTCAATTTGAAAATGATCATTTTTTGAAAAAAAGAAGATAATTTCCTAGGGCTGGCTTAAAATATTGCAAAATACGGAAAATAGTTTGCTAATGAGATTCTCTAGGATCATGCATAAACTGATTCACCAAGCTAATTACATAAGCAATGTCTGGTATAGTTTTGAGATAGATAGATAAGTTTACCAATCAAGTTTTGATATCTACTTTTATCAACTGATTGTCCAGTTCCTACTTGCAATTATTACTTTCAATGGGCGTGTCTGTTAGTTTGCATCCTAACATACCAGTATCATCCAAAAGATCCAGGATGTATTTTTTTTTAGAAATGGAAATTCCTTTGGTTGATCTGGCAACTTAAATTCTCAAAAAATAGTGTAACGTTCCAAGATTTTTGATCTCAAACTTCCGAGCTAAAAGCTTTTTCAGCCAAATCATTTCTTTATTTTCATCATCTGTCATCATTATGTCATCAATATAAATAATGAGAAGAGTGATCTTACTTTTGGAGTGTCTTATAAAGAGGATATGAACAACATTGCTCCGTTGATAACCAAAAGAGATTATGGCTTTGTTGAATCTATCAAACCAATCTATACAAGACTTTCTTTAGTCTGCACATCATTTTTTTAGTTCTTTCATCATCAAAATCAGGAGAAATCTTCATATAAACCTCTTCTTCCAATTTTCCATGGAGAAATGCATTATTCACATCAAATTATAGCAAATTCCAATCCAAATTAGCTACACAAGATTGTAAGATTTTTATTGTATTCATTTTGGCAACAGGTACAAATATTTCCTGATAGTTAACTTTCTGAGTCTAAGTGAATTTCTTTGCCACTAATCTGACTTTGAATCTTTCAATCAAACCATCAGCTTTGTGTTTTATTGTTAACGTCCACTTACAACTAACAAACTTCTTGTCTGGAGAGTTAACTAGTTCCTTGGTTTCAATTTTTGAAAGAGCTTTCATTTCTTCTACCATAGCTTCTTTCCATTTTGGATCTGTGATAGCTTATCTCCAATCCTGTAGAATAGACATTGAAAAAAAAAGACAAAGCAAGGTTTTATAGGAATGAGACAAAAATGATAAGAGATAAAGTAGAAATAGAATGTTTTGTACATGATCTGACTCATTTTCTCTAAGCAATGGGCAAATTTAAATCAAGGTTAGAAGATAACTCATCTGAAAATTCTGTCAGTTTAGGATACATGATGGCTTTTTCAGACTTATTTTCCCCGAGTATCTCAATAAATTAGGTCTATCTAAACAACCAATAACATTCTGCTCTCCCTGAACATTAACATTCTGCTCCCCCTAAACATCAACAATATTTTTCTCCTGAATATCATCAATCTTTTCATTTTTCTCTTGAACAACAATCTCTTCATTCTCCCCTTGAACAAGATCCTAAAGTACCATAGGTACATGCATCATCACTACTTCACTACTCTCCCCCTGAAGAGGAGATTTTGTAATGTCAAAGTAAGATTCAGACTCTAAAAAAGTAAGATCCATACTGATATAAAATTTTCTAAATGAGATGATAGCATTTATATCCCTTTTGGGTTAGAGAATACCCAATGAACACACATCTCAGTACCTTCGAATCTAATTTTCCAACATTCCTAGTGTGGATAAAGCAAACACATTAAAAAAATTTTAGTTGAATGGTATAGCTATATTTTTTGGTTAAGACTTCTAAAGGAGTTTTAAAGTTGAGAGTTTTGAGAAGTATTTTATTCATAAGATAGGCAGCCACAAGTATAACATCCTCCTAATATGATTTCGAAACATTTATTGTAAACATAAGTGATCTAGCAACTTCCAACAAATATCTATTTTTTCTTTCAGTTAAACTATTTTGAGCACTAGTATAAGGACAACTAGTTTGATATATAATCCCATGAAACTCCAAATAAGCACCAAATCTACTATCCATATATTCTGTTTCATTATCAATTCATAAAATTTTTATTTTAGCATTAAACTGGGTACAAACCATTTGCCTTAATCAAATATACCCATGAGAAAATATCACTTTTTGCCTTAATCAAATATACCTAAGTCATTTTAGTTCAACAATCAATAAAAGCAACAAATCATTTATTTTCAGACAAAGAGACAATCTGTTTAGGCCCCTAAACATCATAATGAACAAGCATAAATGGATCACTGGTTTTATTATTACTCAAAGGATAAGAATTTTTAGAATGTTTAGCATACTCACAAGCATCACAAGATAAAAAAAAATCAAACTGAGTTCTAGAAAATAATTAGGATATAGTTTTTCTAAGATAAAAAATGATAGATGTCCTAATCGCCTATGCTATTGAATTATCTCCTGGTTGACATTCTGATATTCTCCAAAAAGAGCCAAGTATGAACTGTCTTCCATCATATATAAGCTATTATGCTCTCTACCACTGCTAATCCTCTTCTTTGTTTAAAGATCCTGATATATATAATAATTAGAAAAAAAAATTAATTTTACAGTTAAGAGCTTTAGTGATAGCACCAACAGATAAAAGATTGACAGAAAATTGAGAAACATGAAGAACAAAAGACAGCTTAATATTAAAAGTACAAACAATAGAGCTTGTCCCAGAAATAGGGGTTAAAAATCCATTAGCTATCCTGACACTATCCTTTTTTAGATAAGGAGAATAGTTAAAAAAAGCTTTTAGAAGTGCTTTTCATATGTTTGTTCGCACTAGAATCAATAATCCATAAGTTAAGATGAGAGAAAGTGTTACCTAACTTGACAAAATTAGAGGTAGCATGGAGAAAGGATTAAGCTAAAATAAGAGACACCTGAAATGCAGAATTTCATCAGAAGAGAGACTTTCAACTGAAGCTGACTCCTTAAATGATTCTATTATTTCTAACACATTTGCTTGAGCTCTTGTTGGATTTGCTCGTTTTTCCCCTCGGCCCTTAACAAGTTTCCCATGCAGCTTCCAGCAAGTCTCTTTGGTATGTCTGGGCTTACCACAGTAATCACAGTGCAAATGATCTTTATCAGAAATAATACCTTTCGACTGCTCAAGAGTAATATGGGCAATTAAGTCTGACTTCCCAATAGGTGCAATATAATCTTCTAATCTTTTTCTGTTAAATTAAAGAATGGGCCTCCTTAAAAGAGAAAAAAAAAGATCTACCAATAACTTGAACTTTTAATTGTGTCAATGGTAGCTGTCAAAGATATTATGAGCTATCATTATTGTAACTATAATTCACTTAGTAATAGCTGTAATATATTTTCTGCTATAATTAAGGGATTTAGCTTAATCTTTTTTGCTGTAATCAAGGGACTTCTGCTGTAATCAAAGGATATGATATTTTGTAATTATTCTATATAATGAAGGGATAGCTCACTGTTTCGGGCATCCAAACACATAAACAATTCTAGCTTTCTTATATTTCTTTCAGTTCTATCATGATATCAGAGCCACTCTGAGCCTTTTGTGAATTTTGAGTGATTTTTGGTTTTGGTTATTCTTCAAAAGGGCTGATTAATTATTGGATCAGAACTTGTAGCATATATTTATTTTGGAATATTTCTTTAGGATCTCATGGAGAAATTTGATGTAGCTTGTGTTAAGTTTTCAGGTAAGAATTATTTTGCTTGGGAATTTCAATTCCATATTTATGTTTAAGGGAAGGAATTATGGGGACATATTGATGGTATTAATGTTAAGCCCATTGATCCAACAAAAGCTGTTGAATGGGAGGCCAAAGATGCTCGAATCAAGAGCTAGATATTACAAACTATGGAACTTGAAATTGTCGTCACTCTGTGACCTTACAAGACAGCCAAAGCCATGTGGGATTATGTGAAGAAAGTCTACAGACAGAATAACGCAGCTAGACATTTTCAACTAGAGTATGATATTTCAAATTATACACAAGGAAACATGTCCATTCAGGAGTATTACTCTGGCTTTGTCATGCTGTGGACAGAATATATAGATCTGATATATGCTTCTATTCCGAATACTTCTTTAGAAGGAATTCAAAATCTTCATCAAACTAGTCAGAGGTATCAATTCTTGATGAAACTTTGACATGAATTTGAATCTATACGTTCCAATTTATTGCTTTGCATCCCTTCACCATCCTTAGATGACTGCATGAATGAGCTTCTTAGAGAGGAACAATGACTTTCAACTCAAGCTACATTGGAACAGCAAGGGAATTCTTCTAATATTCTAAATGTCGCCTGTGTTGCTCAAGGGAAACAACGAGGTCGTGATCTAACAAATACTCAATGTTACAACTATAAGGGATTTGGTCATATTGTGAATCAATGTTCCCAAAAATTTAGCAACTATTGCAAAATTAAGGGACATATTATTTCAGAATGTCAAAAACATCCCCAAAATTGCAATCATCATGCCTTTCAAATGTCTACCATCAATGCTGAGAGAAAAAATCGTCACCTTCTTGATGTGGTGCGTTCCTTACTGATTGAATCTTCTGTTCTATCCCATTTTTGGGTTGAGGTTCTTTCCATTGTTGTTCACATAATTAATATACTCCCTTCACCAACTCTTAATCACCAATCACCATATTTTTATCTCCATCACCAACAACCTGAATACACTCATTTACATCCTTTTGGATGTGTTTGTTTTGTCCTTCTTCCCCCTTATGAACGAACTAAACTCTCAACCTAATCAGTTAAATGTGTATTTTTAGGCCATGCACCACAACAAAAAGGTTATATGTGTTATGATCCCATCTCTCAACGAATTCGTATTTCATGGAATGTCATATTTTTTGAAAAACAATATTTTTCCCTTCTCATACTGTCATTCCTACACTCACGTCTCATTCTCTTCTTCCTGCTTTTAAAGATGAGTTTCCTTTTTCTACTACTATCACTCCTCCTTCTTTCACCCGATTTCAGCCTGGAATTATTTATGCAAGACGTAGTAGAACATATGATGAGCCACCTCAAGAGTCTTCTCTGACACCAGCACCTCCAATGCCACCTCCACCACTTCGAAGGTCAACTCGCATATCACGTCCTCCAAATAGGTATGGCCACTCTCCTGAGAAATCTGGTGCTAAAAAATCTTTAGTTGCAACATTATCTTCTGTTAACATACCTACATCTTACTCCAAAGCTATAAAGAATGATTGTTGGAAGCAAGCTATGCAGGAAGAACTTGATGCCTTACAACAAAATGATACTTGGGATATTGTATGTTGTCCACCCTCCATCACTCCCATTGGCTGTAAATGGGTATTCTCTGTCAAGCTTAAATCTGATGGGTCCTTGGATCGGTATAAGGCTCGACTAGTAGCTCTTGGTAATTGTCAAGAATATGGGATAGACTATGAGGAAACCTTTGCTCCAATTGCTAAAATGACCACTATTCGTCTAATTTTGGCTATGAAAGCTTTTCAAGATTGGTACATTCACCAAATGGATGTCAAAAATGCATTCCTTCATGGTAATCTTAAAGAAGAAATTTACATGCGTCCTTTACCGAGATTAAACACTTCTGCTGCCCATGATGTTTGTCGGTTGAAACGCTTATACAGGCTCAAACAAGCTCCTCGCACTTGGTTTGAAAAATTTTGACAAATACTACTTTATCTCTCATTTGTGCAAAGTCAGTATGATTCTTCTTTATTTTTACGAAAGACTTCTCTTGGAATTGCTATTTTACTTGTCTATGTAGACGATATTATCATCATAGGTAATGACTTAACAGAGATTCAGCAGCTTAAAACCTCACTTCATACCTCTTTTCATATGTAAGACCTTAGGTCTCTTGCTTACTTCTTAGGCTTTGAAATTCACAAAACCAGCAAAAGTATCTTAGTGATCTCCTCTACTTAGCCAACTTACATGATTCTACTCCTGTTGATACTCCAATAAAAGTCAATGTCAAATATCGGCAATTTCATGGTGATCCCATTTCAGATCCCACATTGTATCAATGCCTAGTTGGGAGCCTAGTTTACTTGACCATTACTCGTCCAGATATATCCCTTGCAGTCAATTTGGTGAGTCAATTTATGACTGCACCACGACATTTACATATGGCAGCTATCAAATAAATTCTTCGTTACCTTCTTGGTACACCTAATCGTGGGCTATTTTTTCCATTTGGTTCTTCTCTTCATCTTATTGCCTATAGTGACGCTGATTGGGCTGGTTGCCCTGATACCCGACGTTCTACTACAGGTTGGTGTGTGTACTTAGGTGATGCATTAATTTCTTGGAAGTGCAAAAAACAAGAAAGAGTTTCAAAATCCTCCACTAAAGCTGAATACCGTGCTATGTCTTCTGTATGTTCTGAACTCACTTGGTTACATGGTTTACTCTCCAAATTGGGTTACATGCAACCTGATCCTATTCCTCTGCATGCTGACAACACAAGTGCTATTTAGATTGTGGCAAATCATGTCTTTCATGAACGTACCAAGCACATAGAGGTGGACTACCACTTTATTCGTGACGCTTTTAATCGTGGTTTTATCAGTCTTCCTCACATCTCTACGGATCATCAAATTGTTGATATTTTTACCAAGGCAAGTACTTGTGCTCGACATCAGTTTTTTGTTAACAAATTGATGCTACTTGATTCTCCAGCATCAATTTGAGGGTGGATGTCAATGGTAGCTGTCAAAGATATTATGAGCTGTCATTATTGTAACTGTAATTCACTTAGTAATAGCTGTAATATAATTTCTGCTGTAATTAAGGGATTTAGCTTAATCTTTATTGATGTAATCAAGGGACTTCTGCTGTAATCAAAGGATATGATATTCTGTAATTTTCTATATAATGAAGGGATAGCTCACTGTTTCGGGCATCCAAACACATAAACAATGCTAGCTTTCTTATATTTCTTTCAGTTCTATCAAATTGATCAAATTCAGGACTTAAACCAGCTAAAAAATCATAAATCGTTCCTTTTCAAGCATATTTTGAATTAGTACCGCATTATCAACACATTTGACTTGAAAATCTTGATAATAATCCAATTCCTGCCATAAACTATCAAACTCAAAAAAATAATCTAAAACAGTAAGCTCATCTTGTTTTGTGCTATGAATTTTTTCCTAAGTTCAAAGATTCGGGCATCATTTTTCATTCGAGAATATGTGGTTTATACAGTTTTCCATATCTTCTCTGTAGTGTCAAGCAATAAATACTAACGAAAGATCATAAGATGTATAGAATTAAGAAGCCAAGACATAACCAATGAGTTATCAGAGTTCGATTGACTAAAAGTAGGATTAGTGATAGGTGGTGGTTTCTTATTTCTATCAATATAAGCCTGCAACCTTCTAGCCTTAATAGACAATAAACATGACTTACATTGGGTTAAATAAAGTACTGCTTTCATTTAGTTTAATAGGGCTAATTTGAGAATATGGATTGTAATTAATACGATAATATTTCTCTGTTTCCATATTAGTGTTTTTAGTATCTGACATAATAGCAAATAAGAATTAAAGGGCAAGAAACACCCAAACAGTAAAGAACCAACCCCAATAGCAGAAGAAAGAACCCCAAAAACAATATAATAGAACCTGTTAGGTGGGATCTGAAAACCCAAGATGTTTCAAGTCACTGGAAATCAGTCCACGGGAGTTGGAAAAGGCCGACGAGATGAATGGAGGAAGAATCGGCGACAAAAAGTGGTCGAAAGACGTTGCAAGTGCCGACGAGTGAAGGAAGATCCGAAATACTAAAGCGGCACGTGTACCCATGCACATCGTTGGAAGGTGCTGAAAACTTGGACACTGGCTGGAAATCACCTGTGCTTTCCTCTGGTGGGGCTGGTGTCGAAAATCAAGGATTGAAAAAATGGTTTCCGAAAATAACTAACTGAAAAAGAAAGAAAATTCAACATTTAAAACGAGAGTGGCTTTGATACTATAAATTTTTTTGTGAAACAAATTTTCTTTATTATCTCAATTACACTTGAATAATAATACAAAATAGATTATATATATATATATATATATATATATATATATATATATATATATACTGAGTATATATGAAAAATACTATTCTATCTTTAATTGCAGAATTACAAAACTAATTAAAGGAATTGATTAACCAACATTGATACATTTCTCTCTTCCGGGAATCTCAGCGTCACTTTTTCAGTTTGTCCGGTCTAATTTCATTTTATAGCCTACTTTTGGTGTTTATTATTATTATTATTATGAGTTTCAATTTTTTTAATATAAGATTTCCGATCCATCCATTGCTAAGGCTAGAAACAGTCCTTGACAGAGTGGAAGACAAATTAAATCCGTGAATTTCCCAACCGATTACTTGGCAGGTTGGGCGACAAGAAAATTAAGCAATTAATCAGCAATAAAATTGGCATCTTATTGTTCAAAAATATCAAGTGATTGATTGGCATCTTATTGTTCAAAAATATCAAGTGATTGATAAGATTATCAACAACGGGACTCGTTGTTGGTACAAAATGGGGCAGTCTTCTTTTGCTGTCTCCATTGGAGGGGTTTAGACAGTCTACCCGCATCCAAATTCTGATGTTAGCCCATATTTGTCATATAAACACCGTCATTAGAGATTAAAAGTGGTTGTCCTTTTTTTTTTTTTTTGAGTCTTCAAGGAGAATCCACACACTACTAAAATTAATTACTTAATATTATATATATAATATATATTAATATTAATTGAATAAAAAATAAGTAAGCAAATATATTAAAAAATATCAAAAAATTAGAAATTGTTGTTCTATCTGTTAGCATATGCAACTGTAAATTTTTAAGTTTCTTTAATGCTGCCATATGGTATTGAGAAAGTGGCTCTCCATCATAAAAGACGCGACGCTCATTGGCTTGTTGCTACAATTACAGAAAAACAAAAGAGAGATAACACGTGGCCTTGAGAGACGGGTAAAGAGGCATTGCTAGGTTATCCATGTTCATTGTATATAAATTTCTTTTTCAATTTCGTTCTCTTTTCCTCTACTTAAAAAAATTTAATAAATCTTCTCTCTTCCTTCTCAACTAGAGATGTACATCGATCAGGTTCGAATAAATTCGATCTGAACCCAATTAATCCGAACCCAAAGTTTAGATATTTTTCTCATTCGATCTTATCATACATAAATATCGAATCTCTATCTGATATTTTTCGGACCTCGATTCGAATAACCCGAAATTATTTTTTTAATTTATATATTTAAATTAAAATCCTAAATTAATACAAATAAATAATATTAAATACTATAAAAAATATTTTAAAAATACAACAAACTAAAAATTTCAAAATTACATTAAATATATATTATATATTAATTAATATTGTAGAGAAATTATAATTTTTTTATTTATATATTAAAAATTCGGATTAGTCGGGTTTCAACCGATCCGAAATCCGATTAACACTCACTATAATAACCGAACCAACTCTAAAAAACCGACTAACCCCACCTGAATGTGTGGTTCGGGTCGGGTTGGTTTTTGCACACCCCTATTCTCAACCTAACAACCCAATGAAGCATAATGTGCTTGCAAGTGCAAGAAATCTAACCTTGACAAGGCCTCTTGCACATGATGTCTTAGAAACATAGTTTGAGACGTACAACTAACTTATGCATGATGATGGGTATTAGTGAAACATCTTGTTATTCGAGTACATAGTAATTTAATGACATAAAGAAAAAAAAAACCAGCAAGACCAACACTAAATCAAAGAGATAAGCTAGCAATATGAAAGCTTAAAATTAAATGGGGTTTCACTGCTCAGCTAACCTCCCCAAAAAACGTAACAAAGAAAAGGACGTTGCAGACTGCAATAAGCCTGGCTTTTATAATTTTAGTAGGGTCTAGAGTGAGTGTGGGCTAATGCCCTCTTCTAACTCCGAATGGGTAGAGTGGTCCATTTAGATCTTTACTTATTGCAACATCAAAAAGGCTACAAGGACAATTACTGTTGCTTTGGTTCTTGTGTTTGTGCTCTCTTCTGTTTTCATTGTACAAATCTTTGGTTCTCTTTAACAACTTAGCATTTTGGGTTCTGTTGCTTCACCCATGTCCTTTCCATTTCTTTTTTTTCTCTTTCATCTAACAAAATATTATTATTTAAGTTTAAGTTTACTTGTTGCCAAATTAGTAGGAATATTCATAAAACCATTTAATTTTAACTAATCCATGGATTATTATTTGAGTCTACTCCTTAATGTTGGACTCCACAACATGACCATTAAGTTAACTATGAATTTCAGTTTTGTTAGATCTTTAACTACTGGAAGACTCCCCCACCAAAGCTAGGTGCGCGACACGAGTCGGATCTGGATGTAGTCGGGGCAAAGCTCCGATGAATCAGATGGGCAACCAAAAAAAAAAAACTAATCATCCATTTTTTGAAATATAAAATATTTTATTTTTCTTTCATATACATAAATTACAAAAATAAAATATAAAATGAAAAATACAAAATAAAATATTCGATTTCCATTCTGCCCAAAAAGTTATATTTTATGCATAAAAATCATGAATATGATTAACATAATATTTGCTGATTTTTCAATGTTGGGGAGCATAGATGTATACATTACATGCAACAATGGCAATTAGAGAAACAGTAAAAAGTGAAAAAGAATTGAAGTAAAAAGTTGGAATATGGATATGTTGGGTTTAAAAGACGAACAATTAGAGAAACTCAATTCTATGATTTCTATTCTCACACCACACCAACCAAATCCCCAAAATCCAAACCTATTTTGCAGTCCCACTTTTTATAACCTCAATGCTGTTTTGTCTTTTACTATGTCTCATTTCTGATCCAAATTTGTTAGGAGATAACCCTAATTTAATAGCCCAGAAAGAAAGAACAGAAAAGCAACCACCAAAACCAAAATTTGTCTTGCATGCATTTACATGCATCTCTTTCTCTATTCTGACACTGCTGAATGGTCCCCCCACCCCTTTTTTAACCTCTAACCCTAACTAATTGCCTTCCTCCCCCAACCAAAATCCATCCCTCTTGCTCCATTTCTAGTTAATGAAATTTATTATTGGATGATGAAAGTGTATTAAAGAAAGATTCATACTTCATTATCATCCTCTTCTAAAAAAGAATACAAAATCTGATCATATATATATGAATTTACTGCTATTGCTATTATTACTTTCATAGCTTTGATAAGTGTGCTGCTTACATTACATCTTGCGTTTTCTTCTCTCTGCTATTATATTACTTTCCTTTCTTTTTCTTCTTTAAGCTTAAGCTACAAAATCAAGTTCTTGAGCTTTGCTTTTCTTTGCTTTTCTTCTGTTTTCTCTTCACTTCTACTCTCACTCACTATTCTTGGGATTTCTACTTTCATTCTTGTTTTCTTTTTTCTCTTCTTATGCATACATTTTCTGTCTTTATGGTATTCTAGTGAATCCATTTTAAAGTTTGTCTTTTTCATTGACCGCAATGTTCATCTGGGTTCAAGCCATGAGCATTCACTCTGTTTCCCTTTCCTCTGTTTTCTCCTGAATGAGATTTAAACTACTTGTGGTTGCTTCTTAATCTTCAAGAACTTAGCTTTTCATATTTTTTTGTCAAACCCATGAAGAGTTTCATATCCAGTGATGTGATTTTGGTGTTATGGCTTTTGGGTTTGAGTGTTTGGTGCTCTGGTCAAGCAGAAAATGATGTAGCTTCAATGGAGAAAGGGGAGCAAACAGCTTTGTACTCTGCCATACAAGGCTTTGTTGGTAATTGGTGGAATGGCTCAGATCTCTATCCAGACCCTTGTGGATGGACTCCTATCCAAGTACTTTACTTCCATAACAATCTTTTATTGCTTTACTGTTTCATCGCATTTTATCCAAAGGATAAGACCCGTACTCTTTCTTTTCTTTTTTGCCCCATTTGCCGCTGTTCCTCTGCCCATATCATACGAGTAAAATCATCTTAAATTAAAAATGATTAAAAAACTTAAAAATAAATCTGCTTTGTATCAAAGGTCAAATCATAACAAGAATTAGTTCCATACCTAAATTTTGCTTGAATTAGTAACATTACTTTAGGGGAAAGAAATAAGTGTTCTGATTTATATTTATGATATCTGACTCGGTGATTCAACGCTTTTTTTTTTTGTTCTACAGGGAGTTTCTTGTGATATCTTTGATGGGCTTTGGTATGTGACTGACTTGAGCATTGGGCATATTCATGACAATTCTCTTGACTGTGCCCCAAATGCTGAATTTAGGCCACAACTTTTTGAGCTTAAGCACCTGAAATCTCTATCCTTCTTCAGCTGCTTTATGTCACCCTTCAAGCATCCAATTACTATCCCTACCAAAAACTGGGAAAAACTTGCTGCCACCTTGGAGAAATTAGAGTTTAGATCCAACCCAGGTCTTGTTGGACAAGTTCCTGCCAGCTTTGGCTGCCTAATTAAGCTTCAGTCACTTGTGCTCCTAGAAAATGGTTTGGCAGGAGAATTGCCAAGTAATCTTGGTAAATTAGCCAACTCGAAGAAGCTAGTCCTGGCCGGAAGTTCGTTTAATGGCAGAATTCCAGATAGTTTTGGTGGGTTAAGTCAGCTTTTGATCTTGGATTTAAGCAGGAATTCACTCTCTGGGTCTTTGCCTTGCACTTTTGGAGGTATGACTTCACTGTTAAAACTTGATTTAAGTAACAATCAGCTAGAGGGGAAGCTACCTAAAGAGATTGGTTACTTGAAGAATTTGACAATTTTGGATGTAAGAAACAACAAATTTTCCGGTGGATTGACAAAATCAATCCAGGAAATTTCTTCCTTGGAAGAATTGGCCCTATCAAACAACTCAATTGGTGGAGGCCTCCAGGCCACAAATTGGGAAAACTTAGAGAATTTAGCCATATTAGATCTCTCAAACATGGGATTGACAGGTGAAATTCCTCTTACCATTAGCAATTTGAAAAAGTTAAGATTTTTGGGTCTTAGCGGCAACAATCTGACAGGCAATCTCTCACCAAAGCTTGCAACTTTGCCTTGTATCAGTGCTTTATACATCAATGGAAACAATCTGACAGGAGAGCTTCAATTCGCTGAAGTGTTCTATAAGAAAATGGGTAGGCGTTTTGGGGCTTGGAATAATCCCAATCTGTGTGTCCCTGTTGGATTAATCTCATCAAGCAATGTTCCATTTGGGGTAAAACCATGCCAGCACCAACAGCTCTGACTTCAAGTTGTACAGTGGAAAATTAAAGCAGAATCCCAATTCCATGGTCTCTTTGGGATATTGGGTAGCTCATTACAAGCTTATTAAAGGATAAATAATTTTGTTGTAGTGTAACATTTAGTAGATTTTCCTTGGTCTGGTTAGTTTGCAGCAAGTTGGTTATGTCTTTAATACAAATGACAGATCTTTCATATTCAATTGTCAAGTGAGCTATGATTAATGTGGGTGGTTAACTATAATAATCATTTGGGATTGAAGAAAAATCTTGCTGGGCCTATCACATGCCATATGATCCAATTACTTCATTTCTGAATCTCAATCTACAATCAAACATCAGAGTTTCAATTCTTAAATTTTTTATTTTATAAAAAATAGAAACTAAAAGATTAATGTAACATAGTATGGGGAACAAATCACCCCAACTAACTAAGAATATTTGGGAATTTGTATTAGTGAGGGTAGGGATGGGTTATGTGATTAATTCACACAGATATAATTAGATTTTGATTCAATTTAATGCAATTACTCCTTTATCTTATTTCTATTTTCATAATTTTTTTTATATAATATAAACAAAAAAACTAGGGTTTCTGAACTTTGACTCTTTTTTACATTAGATTATTGTGTTTTAAAAAGTTGACATTGGATACTTATATTTTTCAAATGATTAATATTATGTCAAATTTAAACAGAATTGATGGAATCAAAACATACAATTTGTTCATTTTATATAAGTTAACTTAAAATTACTGTATGATCCATCAAAACATAAAATAAAAAAAAATTGAAAAAAGGTTATGAGTTGGGATTTTTTTTTCTCTTTCTGTTTAAAATCAAGAAAATGTGTATTTTCAATTTTGTCAGTTTTATCTAAATTAGATATAATATTATGAATGATTTAAAACGTATAGAACTCGAATATAAAAATTTTGAATTGTATAAACTAATATAAAAAAAAATTAAAGTTTAGAAATATCAAATTTTGTTTTTTTCTAGTTTTTATAACTGCACAATATTTAAAAACTGTATATAAAATTAAAGTTTAGAAATCTCAGAATATGTTTTTTTTCTAGTTTTCATAACTGTAGAGTTACAATATTTAAAAAAAATGATGTCATAAATTTTGATTTATTTATAATTCAATTCTGTTATGATCCAATTTTTAGGATCCAATCAGTTTACCATAAAAAGAAATCCTGAACCTCTTTTGAAAAACTAATTAGGTATCTATATTTTATGAGCTTAGTTTTTACCACCTTAAGTTTTATTAAAATAAACTTTTTAATTGCAAAATGCATATAGATAAGAGATTTATACTGTTGAAAATTTGGTTAAAATACAATTTGATTATTATTTTAATTGATCAGTATTTGATTAAAATTAATATTATCTTCAAAAATATAATTATAAAAAAATGGAATTGCTTGTAAAAATTAATTAATTTTTTTATATAAATTTAAGAATGTGTGTAGTTAATAGAAAAACCGATTCGGAACCGAATATATTTTCACGAATCAGTTTTTTATGCTATTAATTTTTTAAATAACAATTACAACTTAAATTTGACACCCTAACTTAGGGTTAACAAATAGATTCACATTTATTTATATATTTTAAAGGAATGCAGTTGTAAAATTAATATATCGAAAGTGAAAGAGACTTAGGCTATGTAATGTGGGTTAAAGGATAGAGTTGTAGGGTTTGTGGACTTCAAAATATGTTTAAAACTGAATATAATAATAATAATAATAATAAGAAGAAGAAGAAGAAGAAGAAGAAAACAGTGGCAGCTAATCTAGGAGTACTTGATAGGATAGGGTTGTCTTGGTTCGATGTTTGTTTCTTCCATGGGTTGGTTGTGTCGTGTCCTTTCCTTAGGACATTAATAAGGGTTTGCTGTCCGTTAAAAGAGATTGAATGTTTTTGGTTGTGCCGTCTGCATGCAATTAATGATATATGGGTAGTGAACTTCCTATTAGTGATCTATGGGTACAATAATTTAATCTTAAAATTAAGACCAACCATTTAAGAATTTCTTAAGAGAGATTTGGAACAAACATTCAAGTTCAAGTAGATAACTCAAGCATTGTTCACGCCATTAATTGTGATTATTGCTATTCTGTTGCTAATATGCATCTGGTCAAAGAGTGTTAAGTTGTTTTTATTTCAGAATTGAAATATTCCAGTCAGGCATGTTTATAGGAAAGCAAATTATGTTGCAGATAAATTGGCCAATCTGGCTTTTGATCAATCCAGCCAATTTCAATGGCATTACCAAGCTCCGTCTTGCACCACTACCAACTTCCTTGGGGAGTTTGAGGTGACAAAGAAAACTAAAATTTGGTTAATCGTAAAATCAATTCAAAATCGAATTTATTTTTTTATTAATATATTCGATAAATTCTGTTTTAATTTTTGAATACAGATTAATGATTAATCCAACTATATATATATATATACTTTAATTTTTTTTATTTTACTCTAAAACTTACATAAAATAACATTTAAAAGTATATTTAACTTATATTTTTATACTTTAATTTTTTTTATAAAATTTATATAATACTTTAAACTGTATTTAAATTAAATTATTCTCTTTTATTATATAAAGTAATATTTGCACGGAGTAACCAATTAACCTTTATATGTAGTATTTTTTTTATTATAGATGTTGATGTCTGTATTTTAGTTGATAATATTTAATTACATTTTCTTTTGTTTTAACTTTTAATTTTGTTTAATTTTTTAACTTAAAATAGATCTGGTAAAATTGATCAAAATTCATGAATCGACTTAAATTCATCTAAAAAAATTGATCCAAACTCAACCCAATATAAATAAATATCCATTGAATCAATCCAAAATTGACTGATTTTATTTTCAATCCAACACAATACCCATTGGATCAACCCAAAATTGATCTATTACATTTTTCAACTCATTGGGTCATTACCCAATGGGTTTGTCTAAAATCCTTTTTCGAGTTTTTATTTCTTTCTCAACTTAAGTTATTTTTATATTATTAGTAGAAGGGGTTGTTTATTTATTTATTTATTATAGAAAAAATGGGTTATTTATTATTAATAGCATCGATTGTAACATAAATTTAACAAAAATACACTTAAAATTTTCTAACTAATAATTATAATTTTACTTTACATTTACTTTCTCTTTTATTATATTTCATTCCATCCCTATTATTATTTTTCAAATCGAAATGAGAGAATATTTACCTAAACTAGTGAGACAAAAACAAAATTCATAAGGTACCTGCAACTCTGTTATAGTTTCGCATAGGCTATATATATGGATATTGAAATATTCACACGCATTCATCTCCATTTCGACAGAGAGAATAGCCATGAAGATACTGGTGGCCGTGAAGCGAGTAGTTGATTATGCTGTGAAGATTAGAGTTAAACCTGACAAGGTAAAATCATCACAATAACTCCAAAAATAAGGTAAATAGAGCTCAACATTTTTCATCTTTTTAATGTAAATTTCAGGATCACTAGATTAACTATTACAAATGAATTTGAATAATATATAGTTAAGGGGTCTTACTTCAAAAGGGTACGAGTGACTTTTGATGGCCTGGAAACAATGAATTTACTTTTACTTCTTGAGTTCGACAGCTTACATGATACTAAGTGAGACGTGTCAAGATTTGGTAAGGTACAAAAAGATCATAATTTAGCAGAATTTAATTAATTTAGATATTGATCTATTTATGATTCATATCTTTTAACTCATTTATGATATAATTCATTAGTGATCTATTCATTAATAATCCAATTCAAATTCGTCCAATCTATCCATTTATTACCTCTAACTTAAAATTAAGTATGCTAATTTTTAATAATATTAAATTTATTTTATAATATTAGTCATTATTATTTTGAATTATTTAATACATTTGAATTTAAATTAAATTTTGCCTAAATTTTTTATAATTATATATTTAATTAACAAAAAAAATATTAATTAACCAAACGAAACAAATTGAAATCAATAGATTGATTGACTAAATATAATAAATCATTAATAGTTAGTAATTTTTAATAATCGATATTAATAGATTGATAATTTTTTTTTAATTTTTTGCTAATGTACAGTTAACCGCCCATACTCACTTCTAGCTCTAGTTTTTTGTGTCTGATTGTTATATAATTTTTTTTATAAAAGAATTTATGTATAGAATGAAAACAATTTTCTAATGGCAAAACTAAAAATGCTTGGAGAGTTTAGATTAGGGGTGATTATCTGGTCGATGTGGTCTGAAAACCAAACAAATGGAAGTGGTTTTTAAGCTTTTGTTTTTTTAATTTTTTATGCTATTCTGTGTCCATTTTATGTGCAATAAAATTCTAATTGACGAATTATTATACAACACATTTAAAAATCTAATGCAACTTTTAAATATTATGCATAAATTGATTATAATTCAAATAGTATATAATTATTGTAAAATAATAATGCATTATATATATAATTATAACTAAGCAATTATATATATAATTCAGTCCATTAAATTTTTCAATATTAAGAACTGAACCAAATTTAAATAATCAGATATATAGAATAAATTAAAATTATCAAATTGCTCACAGTTAAATTCAATTTTGCTCATCTTTAGATAAAGTCAAAACTTGAAAAGGAACTTACGAAATTATATTTATTATCTAACGAAAAATACAGGGCTCATTAATGACCATATAAATTATCAACAGCTTAGATTAGACGCTGACATATAAATATGGCAGCCACCAAAAATAAGTGCAATAATTTGAGATATATTATGGGGGCATGCCATGGGATATGGATGCAAATGGACATATGCGTATATATTGTCTAATCGAATAAAAAATAAAAATAATAAGTTATTTTATGTAAAATTAACTGTGCATGTGTGTATTTAGCATTATATGCATGAATTGTAAAAAAATACTTTATTTTTTTAACAATAATACTCTATTCTTAATTTTATTTTTTCATTAATTTTTAGTTGGAAATTCAACTATATTTTGTACGTTTAGTTTTTCTCTTCTTTTTAGCTGAAATATGTATATATTTTGAGTTTTTGACGACGGGACTGAAGTTACTTTATGCTGTTTCCTGAAGCCGAAGATGGTTTGCTTTGGGCTTGAGTTTATTGTTTTGGGGCCGAATGTACGTACTTTGTACTTTTCTTCTCTTGGTTTTATATAGCAAGCACATTAAAACTTTTTTAGACAGTAAGAATTTCATAATTTTTATTATTAACAAAAATAGCCAAATTAAGAGTTTATAATATAAAAAGACTTTTAATAAATATAGTTAATTAAACTATTTTGATACAATCAAAATGTAATTGAGTTAGTTTGTATTAGGACTCTTTCATCTTGGTATTAATTATCATACAGTCTTAACATTTGAATTTCACAATTTTATAAGGGAAGGGATTCAGTTTTTTTTTAAAGGATTTTTGTTTTATAGCATTCTTTCTTTTATGTTTTTATTTAATTATGCATAAAAATTTGAATTGGCGACAAAATACAATTTGGTTCCTTAATTTTTTATTATATTGAGACTTTTCAATAAACGTGATTGTCAAGAAAACAAAATGTACTAAGAAAATTAGCTGCACTCATCATTAGTCATAAAATGTAATAAGATCTCCCATTTTGCTATAAATACTTCTATTTAAGCAGCCTATTCGTATTCGATATGTAACATGTACGAGTATATGCAGGGTATGGATAAATATATATGTTAAGTACTTTTTTTATTTAATTCTACATGGGTCAGTACATCATTTTTTAGTATTTTTTTTATTACGCACACAATTAATTAATATTAATAAAATAAGATATTAAAAGGCATATAATCAGAGAGCAATAGTATCATGTAGGAGTAAACATAAATCGGTTAACTAGTTCATGAGTAAAAAATTAAACAGTCAATTAATATTGATTTTTCAAAATTACTAATAATTAATAAGTCCATTATATTCGATTAATCAATCTATCGGTTTCGATTTTTCGGTTTTAGTTAACCAATATTTTTCGGTTAATCATTAAATTTTATAACATAAAATTCTATAAAAAATTAGATAAAGTTCAATTAAATTTTCAATATGTAAAGTAATTTAATATAAAAATTACGAAACAAACATAATTTACTAGCCAAAATTCATATTCTAAAAATTAATAGCTAATATTATAAAATAGATTTGATATTTATTGAAAATTACTATATTTGATTCTAAGTCAAATAAAATTTTAGATAATAATGTAATTAAATGCTATTAAGTAAAATATGAACAACAATATATAATAAAAAATATATAAAAATTAATCAGATATTATATATAAATATTACTATTTAATCAAAAAGAATGATCTAATGTAAATTTAGTTTAAAATATTATATAAATTTTATAGAAAAATATAAAAAATTAAGGTATAAAAATAAAAATATAATTTAAATACATTTTAAAGTATTATTTTATGTAAATTTTAGAGAGAAATAGAAAAAAATTTGAAGATATAAAAATAAAATTATATATATATATATATATAAACCGATTAATCGGTATTTAAAAACTTAAACCGTAGCCATTAAAAAAAATGTAAAAAATAAAAGCTGTAATCAAATCTATCGAATCGATTTAACCATAAAAATTGATTCGATTTCGAACCAGTTTTACGTTAATCATATTTTTAATTTTTTTTGCTCACCTCTAGTATCATGTAGAGTAATTTAACTACAATTATTCTACTCGTGCGCGTGTATATATATATTTATATATTTTTTTTTCATTATTTATCTTACTTTCATGCATATCATGAATATATATTGATGGGATGAAATTCCAAAACAAATTCCCTAGCTAAAAGTCTTCATTTATTTTACACAAACAATAATTTTACTTGCTATAGGAATTTGTTTGCCAATTATTTGGCCAACCGGATCTCTTTCATCACCAATATACACTTTTGGATTATCAAGCAAATTCAAATGATGTCCAATTTTGTCAGATTTTTAGGTTTGCTAGTTTCATCTTATTATTTTTGTTATTAGAAAAAAAAATACTAATATTCTTTACACTAAAGTCTATAGCTTCATTAATCATAAATAATATGATACCAATTGCTAATAAATAAATAAATCAATCAAAGAGAAGTTGCCAGACGAATGTAAGAATGCGATTGCTCTAATTCAGTCCAATCCTTCAAAGTTGAACCAATGAAAAGAATTCCTGCATCGTTAAAGAGGATAGTGACTCAAAAAGGAAGGAAAAGGAAAAAGAAAAATTTCGAACAATATATCGACATCAATTTGCCTCTAATTTTTGAAATTTATAGTAATATTAGATGAGACTATTTTTGGTTGCACTGAAATTTCTATATAAGAAGTCCATATAATCAAGTCAAGAAATAGAAAAACAGATGAACAAACAAAGAAACTAACCCAATATCCAATTAAGGCGAAAAATCTCGAAACAAAGATTTGGGACATTAATTATATTGACACGGTGATCTAAATCCTAAGGTCTTTGATATGGACTATGGACTCTGTTACTGTTCCCTTATGGACACGCTTAATCTCTATCACCTTCGTACTTTCTTTCTCTCTTTCTTTCTTTTAAAAAAAAAAAAATATCGAATATTATTGTATCAATTGGTCTAAGAAATTCACAGGAAACCACCTTTTTATTTCCTATATATTGCCTTTTAATTATGCCATCCAGCTTATCTAGTCATATCAAAATTACTTATAATTTATTGAATTTTTTTTAGTAATATGAAATTCCTATACATTTGCATAACTCGAGATTTTTTTTTTTTTTTTATATCTTGTGCATTTAAGCATTTTGATATCATGCTATATAAAATTATAAAAATTTTATAATGTCGAGATAGAAGTGATGAATGTGCACCTTTCGGTTTTCATAGAAAACTAAACAGAAATATTTCTATTAGTTCAATTTAATTATTCGAATAATCTATTTAATTTTGATTTACAAAATATATGAATTTTGATTATTGATTAGTTCAATGAATAATTCAAAAATAGAAAAGAAAAAAAAAATTAAAATGTCTCTTTTATGTAATAATTTTTTTTCAAATTGCTAATCGATTCGGCAGTTAGTGATATAAGAAAATTTCAATTATATTAAGAGAGTTAAGTGCGTGAGAGCGGGTGTGAGAGAGAGAGAGAGTGGAGCTCAGCGTCTAATTCTGCGGATCAATGGAGAATACCTATAGGTTTTTTGTAGACAACCTACCCTTCGGGTGGGCCGGCATTTGGTGTGAGAAATATGTTCTCATGGTATGGGAACGTAGAACAAGTTTTTATCCAAAGAAAATGAGTTCCAAGGGAACTAAATTTGGATTTGTTAGTCTGAGTACACCAATCAAAATCGATCTTATTCTCAAGAAGTTGAATGGAGCTTGGATGGGAAATCGAAAAATCCGAGTTAACTTGGCGCGATACAGCAACAACAAAGAGGACAAGAAGAGGACATATGCTACGGCTACTAAATTGGGTCTGTGTAGTGAGGATGGCAAACGGAAGGATACATCCATAAATCTTAGTGCTGGTTCGGTGAACTTTCAGTATGAGGTCACAGATGAAGACAGAGAGTGGCTGGATAGAAGTCTAGTTGGCTGGTTACATCAGGCTCAAAGCATCATGAACATTCAAAATGCTATGTTAGATCAGGGGCTATTTCTCCTGCGAGTGTAGACCAATGGGAGGTAATCTTGTTTTGCTTACCTTTCCTTCCTGCATAGAAAAAAATAAAATGCTGGAGCCAGGTACAAGTTGGTTGAATGAATGGTTTGAGATGATTAAATCTTGGGAGCCTACTGATATTTGTAAAGAGCGTTATACGTGGTTAAGGTGTGATGGTTTCCCTTTGCACGCTTGGAACCCGACTTTTTTTTCTACTATTGCTTCATTATATGGCAATTTTATCAGTTTAGACGACAACACTAGCAAAAAACGTTGCTTAGATGTTGCTAGATTTCTTGTCGCGACTCCATCTATATCTTTGATCAATGATACTCTATCTACCAGTATTGATGGGATATCATATTCATTTAGAGTTATAGAGGAGCCATCTAGCTTTTGTCCGGATTTATTCATTAAAAGGTCTGTTAAGTCTTCAATGGTGAATGTAGAATTGCAAAAGGCCCGGATTGCAGGCCACCAGAGAAGCTGAAAGATCACCTTCACCGATTTACTCGTGGAGAACCTCTGAAAACAACTCTCAAATGGCGCACTCAGCCCACTGTCAATCCGCATGCTCGACAAGCCAGTCTGGAAAAGAAGATGCTTCTGGTGTTAATTCTTTATTGCCGCACTCACCCCATTGTTTGACCACTTCCCCGACAAGCCAGCCAGGAAAGGAAGATGATTCCTCTGTTCAAGGTAATTGTAATGGTAACAGGCTTGATTTAGTTGAGTCGGAAAATAGATTAGATCTAGTTGAGCTGGGCCAAGATAGTAGATTTGAATTGGTTGAGTTAGGTTCAGACTCCTTAAATGATTTTGTTTCTAGGCCTAAAGCTCAAGATAGTTACACTCTTAATGGGCTTGACTTAGTGCCTTATGCTGATAGGCCCACCGAGAACAAGGAAAACAGTTTGAGTTTTAAACGAGGTAGTTGTTCAGATCGGATCTAATGGCAAAGCTTACTCAAAGTCGGGGAAGAGAACAACAAAGGCAAAAAAAATCTGTTCGTTCTACATTCTTGACACAAACAAATCCACTTTTCAGTTTCCGAATCTGAAAAAGAAAAAGGGGAAGAAAACCAAAGAAAAAATCAAAAAGGTTTGAAGTTGCTGTGAATTCGTTTCCCGATGGAAATCGATTCAGACGTTATTGCAGGTGATTCTCTGTCTGATGGATGTATTTTCAATGTTAATGAAAGGCTGGGTAGAGCAGGATCAGAGGAGTTTATTTCCCCACCGGATGAGGCACAAAAAGTTTTAGAAGTGGCTAAGCTGCTGGGTCTGGTTTTACAGAAAATAGAGAAGATCTGCTTGCTTATCTAGTCAGATCTGAAGAACAGGACAGGGAAAAATTGGGAGAAATTGAAAGATGGGAAAGATGGGAAATAATTTTACATTAGTCTCCAGGAGCGCCTTCAGGTAGCAGTAGATAGGTGGAGTAGAGTTGTTGGAGGATTAGTGGGGTTTTTAGTCCTTTTAGTTGTGATGGTTGTTCATCAGTTTTCGTATCAGGGATGTTGTGGCTCTGCTGGCTTTCTTGGCTGTTTAGAAATCTTTCTGGTGGCTTCTTGCTTCATGTTTTCTTGCTTCTTCTTTCGTATGATCGGGTGGCCGTTTTGTTTTATTCTTTTGAGAACAGCTGCTGATCTCCTTGATCTGGGCTTTTCTTCGAGAAGTTTTTGAAGTAGGCAGTGGAATCAGCTCTCAGAAATTGAGGTCCTAGCAGTGGTACTGGTTCGTTTGTTCCTGCTTCAGTATTTCTGTTTCTCGGTTTTGTTCGCTGTCTTCTTTGGGAGTTGCTGCTGATTTCTTGTCTTGGGAAGGATCTTTGCTTTCATGCTGCTCAGTCGCTTCCTTGGTTTATTTGTTTTAGCTTGGTCCCTGTTGTTGGTTTTTGTTTTGTGTAGGTTGTTCTTCCTTTCTAGGGGGCTATTTTAGCTTCTTTTGTTTAGTCTGTTCAGTTTAGTTTTTTGGAGGTCTTGCTTTCTGGTTTGTTTGTTTGGGTAGCCTGTTTTCCGGTTCTCTGTTTGGCTCTGTATTTGGGTCGGTGCTGCTCTAGGATGTGTAGGGAGTTGTAGCCAGCCCTGTTCTGTTTTGCAGCTGGCTTTTGTATTTTGTTGCACGTTGCTGGGACTGGTTCAGCTTGCTAATTTAAATAAATCCTTCTGCTTATCAAAAAAAAAAAGAAAATTTCAATTATTAATTCAGTAATTAACTTTTGAGTGGTGATGATACAAACAAGAAAGATATTATGGTGAGACCATTTCAATATACAAGTCTATTCTATTCTATCACAGCAAGTTTTGGCCAAATTTAATGCTTTACCTGCTCTTAAATGTGGGTCTCAATGGGTCAAGTATTTCCTTTTATTTTATTTTGTTTTGTTTTTATAATGTTCTCACTGAAAGATGATGAAGTAATATATTAATCTGACGGTTGAGATCACCGTCCGAAACTCGTTGACATTTGGAAAATATACACCTCCGAAGCTACCAACTCGTCCACATCATCCCATATGTTCAACACGTAATACTCCGTTCAAAGTCATTACTTGTCACCAATTTTGGGTAATTTTCATACTTTTGTTCCCCTAAGTATTTAACTAGCTAATTCAGGAATATATATATTATTTTGGTCAATACAAGTTAACGGAAGACAAAATTGAGTTGCTCAATTGCAATCTTTATTTTATTATTATCATCATTATTATTAGTAGCAGTAGTATTTGAGAAACATTAATTAAATAATTTGAGGAATATATACCATGTAATTTAGTAATGAGATTTTATATCAATTACAGATGTCTATCAATGTCAAATTAGATTTTATAATGTCGACATAATTAGAATAATAGAGGGCCCATTAAGCTAGTTTTCTTGTGGAAGCTGTCCACGCAAAACATTTCTATTCTATTATCCTTTATTACCTGCATGAATTCATGGAATTTAAACTATTAAAAAATTTTAAAAAATCAATCTCATGGATCCAAATTTCCATGAAAGAGACTGATAAATTCTTTGAAAAAATAGCATTTCAATTTTCGATTAATATATATATATGTATATATATATATATTTATTTATTTATTTACCAGTTTTAAAGTTTAAATCTCAGAAGAAGAAATTAACCTTAGAAGCTACACAGTCAAGCCTTTTAAGCAAGTAAAAGTGACTTGCATGTTCTCACGTAGAATGCAAATTACAATGAAGTAATTAATTAATTAATTTATGTGCCTAATTAAGCATCGAATTCAGAAAAATAAATAAATAAAGCCTCTCTTTTCAGTTTGTATCCAATTTTTTTTTTTAATAAGGCCACAGTCAACTAATCAATAATATATATGGAAATTCGCAGTAATAGCATTCATGATCATGAATTATATATATCCATTATCATAAGCATGCCTAAATATATATTATTTGTATTCTTTTTTGAATTTTATAAGGTTAAGGAATAAATTCACCTACTATCAGTTTCTGGCATGCATGCCTTCTACAAATGGCTACTTATTAGTGGTGGCAAATGGGTGGATTAGATGGATTTGAGTTGGGTTATTAATGGATTGGATTATTAATGGATCAAAAAATATAATCTTGTTAGGTTATAATTGAAATCTTTGGCCAAAACACCATTAGATTGAAAAGGGATTCTTATAATCAATGCAAATTAATCAATACCATAGCTAGGTAGCCATTATTAGAAGGAATTAAAAACCATTAACACCTTATTTGGAAGAGGCCTAATATATATATATATATGGGGTGGTATGATATAATAACATGATACACTGTTTTAATTATTAGTAATATATTTGAATGGTATGATATAATATGGTTTATTATTTTTTTAATAAAAGAAAAAATAAAAAATTTGCCTTTTGATTGGACGAACAAATAAAATTAAGATTATAAATAATTTTTATATTATTAATCCGTACCATGAATTGAAAATCTTTCCAAGGAATTAATATTTTTATTGGTAGTTGACGGATAAATAATCTCAAGATTTATAATTTCACATCAAGAAGTTCTCATGGACAGACCTAATTATAATTTGGGATCAATTTCACATAAGATTACTGAACTTATCACTTATCGCACAAAAATAATCAATTTTTTTTCTAGACTTAAAATTCATTGAATTTATCATATATTTGCATAAAAGTCACGGTCATCGGATTCCGACGAGGACCCTTGCTAGATTGATGACATGGCATGCCACGTCAAATGCTTGAATACACGTGGCATTTCTACGCTTGGATCAATTTCAGCTACGGTCATTGAATTTACGATTTATCATTCAAAAGTAACTGATTTATTTTTCGTGACTTAAATATCACTGAACTTATCATCTTTTCTCAAAAATATGATCTTGATTGAACACACATGGAGATAGGGGTGAGCAAATTAACCCTATAATTTATGGTATGCAAATTCTAACTTTAATATACATATGGAAAATACGATTAGATAGATTAATGATAAATCTGATATAGGTAAAAATAATAATTAAAAAGCTTCGATTTAAAAACACCTTCTGTACGCATGCCATGCACCCGGAGAAAAGAAACACTTCCTACGCCATATGGGAAAATTAAATCTGTAAATAGATACTATAAAAAAATAAGAATAAGAAATCACAAATTAAATATAATATTCAAGATCCTATAAATAAATAAAAGCATTGACCTTTAAAAAGCGAAGAACGAGAAAAAATAATTAAAAAATTATTTATAATGCCATAATTTTTTGTCCCTAGATGGGGAAAAAGTCTATGCCGGCACCAGTTATTAAAACAATAAAATTATATCAAAACCGTTGACAAAAAATAAAATAAAAATCAATATCAAAACGCAAAATTGCAAGAGTCATTAGCGTGCGTTTCACTCATCTTCTGCCTCTCCTTCCTTCCTCTTTACATACTATCACTTTCCTTAAATCTTTCTCGTTCCATGCATTTATATATTTATTTTATTAAACATTAAACTCTTTATATTTACATATAAATCTCACCTTCTTCTTAATTCTCTGTAAAAATAAACATAAACCCATTAATTTCTCTCTTCTTCTTCTTCTTATAAGTCATGGCTTCTTTCAGAAACAATATCATTTCTTTTCTCTTCTTCTTTTTCCTTCTTTTCAGCTCTGGTTTGGCTACCAGACCAGGTATCTCTCGCATGGTGGATAACAGGGTACTGATGCAATCGGAGTCCCGTCACCGGAAATTGTACAATACCGGTTTCTTTTATCGGAATCAGATGTTCAACTTCTTGCCCAAAGGTGTTCCAATTCCACCTTCAGGTCCATCAAAGAGGCATAACTCTGTTCAGAATTGAATAATAATTAACCATATTCATCTTCTTGATGTGGTTATTTTATTCAATTTTATTAGTTTTTTTTGGTTCTTGAACTTCTTCAACTCATGAAGGATGGTGAGGTCAGATTATAAGAAAATCTTTTTTTTTTTTTGAATTTTTTATTAGCTTCCATTGTTACTGTAAATATTCAGCAGAGGAAGAATTTTTTTCCCCTTTACACAGATATAGTGAATCATTCAAATCTGAATGAAATATTGTATACTTTTTTTTTTATTATTATTGTTATTTTGTAATGGTCAAAATTGAAACAATCCATTTTGATCTCAATACGTTTGTAGTTGCTTCTTTTGGTAAATAAGTATTAATTTCTTAGTTAAAAGATAATTAATTAATTAGCACATGTTAGGTTTGGGTTATGGTGATGTGATATTCCTCTTTTCTGAAATTTGACTTTGGAGATGTAATAAGATCCAGTATTTGGACGCTACTTATTTTTATTTTTATTTTTTTGGTTGGCTTATTAGATTACTGTAGACAGGAAAGTCTACAAAGTTACCAAATAGTGTTTCAATAAGGGTGTGCTTTTGGAGACTTAGACTGGGTACCAAACTCCCCATGTTTATAGTTTTGGTCGCTCTCTCCTTTTCAGTGATGAGAATTATGTTGTATAAATATATGTATGTGGACACGTATCTGTAAGAATATAGATATAAAATACATTAATTTTTTTTTTTAAAAAGTAGAGTACCAGTGTGCAATATAAAATTTATTAATAATTATCTTAATTAAATAACTCTAAAAATCATAGTTATGATATACATGAAATGCAAGGAAAATAAAGAGTAGTGAAATATTAAGTGATTTGTTTTCTTGAATTATGAATTTGCAATCAAAATAAACGCAATAACATATTTACATATGTAACTATTGGCACTCAATCTCCAATTTTGGCTAAATAAATATATATGCTTGGTTTTGGCTAAATAAATCTGAATATTGGGGGTTGTGGTTGCAATTACTCAGAATGGAATACCAAAATGAAAAAAGAAAGTAGCAATTCAAGCAATAAATAAATTAAAGGAATTATATAAAGAGAAAACAAGAATCAATTTATTCCGTGGATGACAACAGCAATTAGGAAAAGAGTAGTTGTAGTCATGCAAATGGAAATTTTGCGACCCAAGAACTTTGAATTAATGTAAATATAGAAAATGTCTCGTGCAAGGCATGTTCATCTCAAATTTTAATTTCTTCAATCTAATCCTCCTCCTCTGTGTCTTAATCTTGAGAAACATTCATATTTCTCGTTTGACCATAAATATTTATTAACTAATGTTTCTAACTAATTCTTATTAAATTAAGGATATCATATGCCAAGAAAAATATAGTACGGAATGCCATCCTTAGCAAAGTTCCACAACGCAAGTTTAGCATAGTCTTAAAGGAGAAAATAATTATAAAAATAACATCCAAAATTCATCAGAGAGAGAGAAATTTATTAATTATACAAACATGTTCACATGCATGTCCACATAAACTGCAATATTTAATGTCATAATTTCTGAAAAAACACAAATCCAAAATTAAACTTGTTTAAGATTAGCCATTTATGAACAAATTATTAAAATTGGATTTTCCCATCAAGTTTCAGGAAAGAGAATAAGGATATAAATGACCATATAAATAAATAGCAATTACTAATTTGTAGTACAGCAGAAATTTCTTTGGCTGATTGATATTATTCTCCGAAAAATTAATGCCCAAACTCAAGTAGAATGAACTTTTCAATGCCTTGCATTGGATGATATATATGCACTAGTTTCCAAGAATATTCAACTTTCCACCACAAGTAGACCACTGTGTATATATTAATTATTAGGGGCGTGCAAAATTGGCATAACCCAATTAACCCAACCAATCCAAACCATTTAATCCACATTTTTTATAATTACAATGGATAAGTATAACCCATTTTAATATTTTAAAAATATATATGCAGATTATAGGTTATTATATAAGCCAACCAATTAACCCAATTTTTCTACCTCTCTTATATTTCTTATTTTCAATGATAGCTTACGTGCATTTTCATATTGCTCACGTCCATTTTTTTAGATCCACTTATTAATTAGTCATAAGAAATATATTTTTTATATTTTTTTATTATTTCATATTTGAATGACTTATGCAAAACCAATTAAAATATTCGAATCTTATAATTAACATATGAAACTTAAAAAGCTTAATAAAAATCTTACAAATGGTGAATAAAGTGCAAGAGAAGATGATATGTAGCAGTATAGCACTCCTCTTTATTAACTTATTATTATTGTGCATAGCCCATAAAATATATCTCTTTTTGACTAATAAATTTTATTACTAATTTTTACTTAGTTTTTATATATATACTTAATCTTAAATTAATCGAGCAAAAAAAATATTATATAAAATAAAATAAGTTTTGCAGTAAGTTTTAGAATTTTACAATGAGAAGCTGTATTGTAATACACATAATATTATTGACTCAATGAACCATAAATAAATATTAATGCCTCAAAGTTGAACATAAAATATTTTTTGTTACTGTAATTTTGAGTGGGACTTCAGTACACACGGTTAGATTTATTAAAAAAAAAGATCTTCAACCGTTGAATATTTTATATGAATTTTGCGTAAAAAGAAAAAAAATTATTTTCGTGTTTATAAATTTTATCACCATTGGCAAGGAAATGCTTTGACAAATAGAAAAAAATATAATAATAAAATAAAATAAAATAAAAAAGTTATAATGAGGCATCAATCAATTATAACAACATTGAGGTAGCAGGGTCAATAGAAAAGCTAGAATTTGATATATTTTTGTAAACCTGAACCAAAATTTAAATATGTTTTTGGATAGGGACGTATTTTATTGAAATTGACAGAATTTTGTTTTGAAATATTTAAAAATTATTAATTTATTTAATTCGAATTCACATGCGTTTCTATAAAAAAGGAGTGATTATTGAATATGTAGTTTGGATCGCTAATCAATAATACTTAACATATATATTTAACATTAACATAACAATAAAAGAAAAACAAAAACAAAATTTTTTTGAAGGGTTTAATATATATTTAAAAGATATCTGCAATTGACTTTATAACTTCTTTCGAAATTTTAATAATGAACTATTATATATATATATATATATATATATATATATATATATATATATATATAATCAATTTTATAAATAATAAGTATAAATTTATAATTTTTTAAAAATAAATCGTCTAATATCCAATTATATGGATATAATATTTAAACTATTGCAGTAAAAACAAAAGTCTTACACTTTACGTGTAACTGATGGCAATTGAAAACAAAATAGATTGATTTTCTTATTAATTTTAATGGAATTTTATTTAATTTAAATATTGTGGGTCACATTATTGGGATGCTCCAATTTAAAAAAAAAACAGTATGAATTTATATTATTATTGACAAAATCAATAAATATGAATGTTCAATAAATGGTCGTTATAGTTTAAATATTTAAATAAATTATAAAATTAAATTTAGGTGTTTGCATATGTATTGAGCCTTATTTTGAATTATGTTGGATATATTTGATTTTTTTTACTCCTTTGATTTTTGTTATTTCTATAAAATTGTCACATTTAGTTCAGTTTCAACAAATTAAATAAGATAATCTTATTATCTTAACATAAGTTGAATTAATTATAGTAATCAAAATAGTTTAAGTAATAATTAACAATAACATAATCTTGAATTGCGTCATTGAGCCCTTTAAACTCAAGTAAAGACCGGACTTTTATTTTAATGTTATTAACATTAAAGACTCATCACAACAATACAATATTACTCTGTTAATAACCGACGGTTACTAGTTATTATGAAAAACTAACTATGATTATATAATTAATAACTCTCGAACTTTAGGATTTTATGTACTAATATCACATTTTATATTTTCTCTTTCAATACATCAAATTTATTATTTGAATTTCTCTTATTAAAAACTTATTAATTTTATTGATTTTTGTATGAAATTTATATATAATTTTAAATTTTATGGCATTATGATTTTATATGCATGCAGTATTTAAAAAAATATTTATAAAAATAAAATTAATGCTTTATATTTAAAATTACATAAATATGAATAATTTATAATTTTTATGTTTACAATATAATATAAAAAATCAACATAACCCACGTAAATCAACCAAACCAGCATAAAAAAAAAATTTAAGTTATAACCCAGCTGGTTTGGATTGGATTCAATCCATTTAAAAATTTAGATGAATTGGAGGAAAATGAGTTATAACCTACCCAACCCACATTTAAACACCCATAGTATATATACATATATATAATAATTTTCACTTTCTTCTTACCATTTTTTAAGAGACAGCAGCCAAATTTATTTTTAAAATATAAAAAACAGAGTTAATTTATTTTTTTTAAATATTCATACAATATTTAAAATAATATAGATTTATCAGTATAGTGACGAGTATATACCATTTTCAATGTTGTAAAAATAAATATATATGAACGGTTTTATTGACGATAAATATGAAAAATGATCTATGTTTGATATGAATGTATTAAAAATAGTATATATTTATCCCTCAAAATATTGAAAAAAGTAAATATCTATGTATCATTTTCAATATTTTAAAGGCTTTTTCTTTAAAAAAAAATTATATAAGTTTCAATATATTAGAAATAATTTAGCCCTTATTTCTTTTTTAATCACCCACACTGAACTTTATATAATAATTTGTGATTTTCTGTTCTGTTGAAAATATAATTTATGATATTCTTGGAAAATTGAATATATTACTATTAGAACCAGTTGAAAAGCTGTTGCCAGATTTTAGTATAAGCTGAAATTATAAATTCTATTACTACTATTAGAACCAAGAATACCTTTTTGTAAAAAAGTAAATAAATAAACCAATAGATACAACTGATTTTATATTTGTATGTAATGAAATTTGTGACCCTGGGATTTGTGCACTTTACAGCATTGAAGCAAAATCTTAATTATATTTATTATATACCTCTTCCTGAGGAGGTGGATTTGTTGTCCCAAACTTTCAAGTCCACATTTGAGCACTAAGATTAGATTGGGGAATGTCTTATCATAATAACCATTTTGATTTCATACTAATATTAATTAAATAGAACTATAATTTTAAATTCTTACATCGACTATATCTCATTTTAACACTAATTTCAATAATAATAGGAATATATTTTATCTCTAACAGTAAAATAGAGTTTTGATACAAATATTAAAAGCAAATTGTTGCATTTTCCAATCCTTAAATTACACTTAAAATGGGATTAAGTAATTTTTTTATGTACTTAAATGTACTTTTGTAAATCCTTGCCACCGTCAATGCTTACGTGGCACAAAAGTCACTGACATGGTATTGGAGTGAAAAAACCACAATTATAAAAAAGAGAATTTATGATTATCTAAGAGAATTGAGTTTTACATGGGAGAGCTGACTGTCGGTTTGATTTAATAATCGAACTAAAATAAATGAAAATCGAAATTTTATTATTTTTATCAATTAAACTGAATCAAATTTATAGAATAATCGAATTCAAACCAAACTAAAATTTTTGATCGGTTTGATTCGGTTAACAGAAAAATCAAAAATTAAAATTATTTTTTAAAAAATAAAAAAAAATTGTATCTAAAAATTATAAATTATAATATACTAAAGTAAAAACATCTAAATTGTACAAATAAAAGTTCAAATTAAAGATATAATCTCAAAATATATAATAAATAATACAACAAAACCGTTGAATAAATTTTTTTATTTAATCGATTTTCAATTTAATCGTCAAAATTTTAAATTATTACCTAAAAAATAGATATTAATAATTGATAAATGTACTCATATAATTTACAACTCAAAATAAAATAATTTACATATATAAAATAATTATTCAATTATAGTATCAAAAAAATTATATAATTATATAGAATTTCGGTTCGATTTTTCTGTGATTTTTTCCTTCAAAACTCGAATCGAAAAATCGAAATTTTTTAAAATTCAAAACCGAAAACCGAACCAAAAAACCAGAAAAATGAACCAAATATATGTTCATTTTTTGGTTTGGTTCGGTTTTTGCTCACCCCCAGTTTCACATAAATGTAAAGGTGATATGCATGTAATTTATTATTCTCCCCGTATTTAAAGTGTTTCATGTAATCTTTTGCATACATATTAGAAAAATAATAAAAATATTAGTAATTGATTAAATTATTAATAAACATAAAAATTGTGATAAAAACATATATATATATATATTGAATATCAAAATAAATCTAAAATAAAAAATGCATTATTATTTTTAATTATAAAAAATGATACTTAAATTGGAATAAAAAAATTAAAGTGGACATTTATAATGAAATAGAAAGAATAATATTTAATACTCTCTCCACTGTACTCAAACAATTTTGTAGAGATTTTTTTGTTTCATATAAAGTGATAATTTTTAAATTTGAAAAACTATTAATTATGTATTTTTTTTATCTTTATGGGTATATAAATAAAAAGATAATCAATAGGAGTGAAAAAACCTTAGTAAAAAAATATTTTAGGAGTAAGTAAAAAATAGTTCAACCGATTAAAGTTTAGTAATTACTAATTACACATTGGGCAATTATCATTTGACTAAGAATTTCCTTGTTTTCTTTGCATTGCAAGTACATAGATTTATGTGGCGTTGCAATGATATTCACGCCAATGTGTAGCACCGACGAGGATTTCATTAGCATCAATAATGGAGACTTTTTGTTATTATACTGTATACTTCCTCCTATTTCTTTTATTTGTTATTTTTAAATAAAATTTAAATTTTATTTATATGTCACTTTTAAATTTTTAATATAATTTAATTTATTTTTTTAATTTATTTTTTTAATTAAATTAAAACTAATCAAATTTAATAATTTAATTTTAATCGCATATTTTAATATTAAATTTAAATCTATTTATTATTTTTTAATCATAGTAAAAATAATAAAAATGGCTGATAAAAAAGGATTGAGAAAGTGCTAATATGCTACTTTAATAAAAAAAAAATCAGAACTTATTTAGGCTCAAATTATTGACGTAGGAAATTTTGAAAATAAAAAGCCACATTGTTTGCTAAATTGTCTGTGATTTGTGTGAATACATTTCTCATTACTCTAAAAAATTATTAAAAATATTTTAAGAAACAAAAACTACATTTTTCATCAGCCATGATCGAGTTAATTAAAAAACACGAGACATCATAGACATTTTTAATCAAATTAGGTTGAATTTATAAACAAATAGGCAGGGTTTAAGGAGGCTGATTAATTTTTAAATACAATAATATGTCTTGATTTTACCTCACGTGGGGCTTATTATATAATATGTTTCCATTGCCAAAGGCTAACGATTATATAAAAAATGCAATGTTGTTTCTATATCAATAAAATTAACACAATTCTATTTATACAATTAAATCCCATTAACTCATTCTAATTTTTTATCTACATGAATTTACTATGACAATCGAGCGACGTATGCATGACATGTGCTGTAAAGGAAAAAGGTTAAATCGTCCATGTACTTTTACACAAGTACAATGTCGTCATTTGCAGTGGCCACCCTAGGTGAAAAGAAAAGAGAAACAATTGTCTCCCTTATTTTTTAAATTTTTTTTATTTTATATGTATATATATATTAAATAAATAATTTTTTTCATTTAAAATTTTATTTTACTCTCTTTATTTTTTATAAAAATATTAAAAAAAAATCTTATAATATTTTTATCCCGTTTATTTTTCAATTCTAACTTTGCCATTTGCCATTTGCTATATTAATAAAATTAGCACAAGTTAACCCATATTGTAAAACTCCATTAACTTAATTATATTTTCTATCAAATTTAATCTGACATGACAATATAGTCATACATAGAAGACATATGGCTGGAAGATGACTCATGAAAAATCCAAAATGCCCTTTATTTCTTCCCTAATTTTACAATTCAACAATCTTAAAATTATCGAAAACTTTTATCTCTACTTTGATTTTGCAAAATTCAAATCGCTTTAATTTTAATCAACTCCATTTGGTATGTTGTTTTTCATTTTGTCCATTGTAATTTTGAGAACAAGACTTTCCCTTTCTTAATCGATCTTCCATCCCACTAATTATGGCAACGACCGAATTATATTTTATTATATGTTTGAATTTTAGTTTAAAAGTAAAAAAATTTAATTTTGTGAAAGAATTGATGATTTATACAATAGCTAAAAATAACATTGCACTTTTTATAGATATATAATTTTGCTTCCTACCTCCATGCCATGTATTTTCCATGCATTGTTTAGCTGCCGTATCATTATATCATATTCGCATGGACAGAAAATTAAAAGAAGTTAAAAAAGTAGAATTGCACCATTTTGGTTTGTAGAGAAACCAAATAGCATGAAAGTAAACCGCAACAAGTTTTCATAAGCGTAAAGGCAATTCGGCCGTGCAGCCAATTTATCTTGTGATTTAAAATTAGAATAGAGTTTTAGAGGATTTATTTATTAAAGTTATCATATGAATGAAAATAAAATATGAAGAAATTAAGCAAGTGGTAATATTAATTGGTATATATGTTCACATACCAATTTCATGTAATTAGTTATAACCAAGTCAAAATTTTATTTTTGATAACTGGGAAATGAAAATGTATTAAAAAAAAGTTAGCAAAAATGAGAGGTGACATTTTTTCTTTTATATATGTCGTTCCATTACTATGCAGATAGTGCCTTATAACTACTTCAAAATAAAATGTAAGACAAGAAGAAAAACTTTCATCTTACACTTGGATCTTGTCAAGGGTATTTTTTTTTTCCTAATATTAAACAGGAAGGTAGCTAGTGTAAAGGAATAGATAAAATGCTTTTTAAGTTTTAAGGAGAAAATGCACAGAAAACTATAAATCTATTATGTAAAAATTAGATAGCACGAAAATCGCAAAGTAACTTTGCTGGAATAATACATTTGATTATTTTGATGTGTTCTTACTATTGAAGCTCTCTCGTAAATGTCACATGTCCATATGTTCTCTGTCATTTGAGTTTGGTAATTAACTTTTTACGAGGAAAACTGTTTATTTGGCTCTATAACCTACTACTTGGGGCACTCTTCAAAAAAAAAATAAATAAATAAAACCTAGTACTTGGGGCATAGTATTATCCTCCCCTACCCTTTTATCCACGATAAATAATTGGAAATTGCATTTGCTATGTAAGATTCATGTCTTAATTATTTATGATTCAATTCTTGTATTGCATTTGATCGTTTAAAAATATAATATATTTAGGTATAATTTTTTTTCTTTTTTCCTCTCTCTTTGATTTTTCATGGAATGATTTCTGTTTATGCATATAATTTTTTTTCCATTTTACTAGACGATACCGTAGGGTTGTGCAAATGGTTTGTTCGGTTCGATTTTGACTGAACCGAACAGATTGAAAACCGAATTTCAAGAAAAAAGGAATCAAATAGAAAATCAAAATATATAAAATTAAAATCGAATAAACCGAATTAATTGCAGTCAATCGGTTTGGTCTATTTAGTTTTGGATCAATATGGACTTATTTTTTATTGAATTTTTAATTATATGGACTTATAAATAAATTTTAACTTATATTAATTAAAATTAAAATAATATACATAAATTTACTATATTATATCCATAACAAATACTAATCAAAATTATATTAAAAAAATATACTGCTAATTTAATATTTAAAAATACATTAAAAATCCTTCAACAAAAATATATTCATACAAAATAAATATAATATAACTTCTCAAATATAACATAAATCCAATTTGGCACAACATTAAAATAAAATAAAGAGATTTAGTGATTTAGATTTTTTATATTATTATATGGTTAATTGTTAATATAAAATTTTGTTATATACTTTTCTTATGTATAAAGTTGCAGAATTTGCCGAATAGAGCTATACACAAAAGGAATTGGTGAAAAAAGGTCATCTACTTTTCTTGTCAGTTTATAGATTTAATTGTAAAAATTGACAAAAAAAATGTAATAGTAATACTTTTACCAACATGGGACAATATATATAGTTGTTTATTTCATTAATTTATTTTTAATCATATACATGTTTATATTTCAATTGATCTGTAGAAGAATTTTTAATAATATAGCAATCAATTACTCAATAATCTGAAATAAGATAACCTTTAAAATTGAGATAATTTTAAATAAATATTCTCCATTTTATGAAGAAAATTTTGTTTAATTAGGATTCGAGGTGAGATCATAAAAAAATAAGATCGTCCTTCAAACTTTTTATTATTCACTCAATTTTTTTAGGATCATTACTTGTAAATATTTCATTTACTGATTTATTTATGTGATAGAGTCAAATAATATGTACTATATGTAGATCACATTTTAGAAGAGCGGTAGAGAAATTAATTTGTTTCCTGATTATTAAGTTGAACATAATAAAAAAAAAATACCTTAAAATAAATATATATAATGAGGATCATATGGTAGAAACTCATCCTGAGAATTATTATGTATTCTTCAATCAATTATTCATTTCTCCTTTACAATTACAATGAGGCAATATATAGTGTTGAGCTTTCCTTTGACCAAACTCAATCCAATCAAAATTTCTATATTTTTCTTAAACTAAATATACTTTTCTATATCCTTCAAAAATTAATCAAATTGGAATATTTTTCTCTTCATATTTATCTGGAGATGACAAATGGACGGATTTTAATTGGATCATAAATACGTAAAAAAATATGGATCATAAATGAGTAAATATCCAAATGGATTGAACGAATTTGAATCGATTAATAGATTTAATACAAATTATTATAAAATTTTTTATTAATTAATTAATGAATTCAATAATAATAATAATAATATTTAATTAAAAATATAATATAACTAATAAGATGATATATAAAGGAAAAAAACTCATTAATAATTTAATTTTACTCCAAAAACTAAACCTACTAATTCACCTCTTTCATGGTTGTTATCCATTTATTAGTAAAAGCTTAAATTCACCTCTTTCATCATGAATTACAAAAGTAAAATAGTTTATCTTGGCAATAGTTTATGTTCTTCTGTTGGTTTGTTCGCAATTAGAGAGGGAAAACAACTTAGCAGAAAATATAGAACCTAAAATAGAAACGATTTAGTGCTTTTCTCTTCTTAGTTCTCACTCCATTTAGTTTTCTGCTTTATTCGAAGTAAGACTTGATTATTGGGAAGGTCAAATATCTCTTCTTTAACATAGAATCTCTTTTGAATCATCTTTATCATCTGCCTGTAAATGAAATCCTTGAAATATGGATTCAGACTTCAAGTCCAATCCATCAAGTCTGGTCTTATACTGCCAATTGTTACGTCTAATAAGCTCATTCATTTGTACTCCACGCAAGGTCTTACCAGAGAAGCTCAAAAGCTGTTCGACGAAATGCCTAAGAGAAACGTCTTTTCTTGGAATGCTATTATTTCATGCTTAGATTATAGGATGATGCTTAGCAAAGTACCTGAACTGTGCTGGATAGTGAAAAGTTCGACGGTTGGTGACTATTGGAAGCTAGAGAGAGATAGCAATGTCGATTTGAACGATAGAGTCACATGACAAAAAAAAGACGAAATCAATTGGGTATTTTGACTCACGAAAATTTTAAAAAATATTTATTGGGTACAAATTCAATGAATTGAAAATAAAATGTGTCAGTTTTAGATTGATCTAATAGGTATTAGGTTAGATTGAAAAATGAAATGAATCAGTCTTGAATTGATTCATTGGATATTTATTTGGGTTATTTTTTTGGATAGATTTGGATGGAAGTTTAAATTTGGATCAATTTTACCAGGTTTATATGTATCCATTATTATTATTATTATTATTATTATTATTATTATTATTATTATTATTATTATTATTATTATTATTATTATTATTATTATCCAATATATGTTATATGTTGATAATTGTATTAATAAGGAAATTGACAAAATGGAAGCCATTATTAATGTAGGTTTTAGAAATTATCCAAATTAGAGAATCTAATTAGTATTTGGATTACAATGTTTTTAGAACCGGCTCGGAGATCGACTCAGTCTACCAATTGAGTCAAGAGTCAATTGGTTGTACTGAATTGACTTGGAGTTCTTATTTTTATTAAATATAATTATTTATAAAAAAAATAAAAATATGATATGTCAAAATACATTAAAAAATTTAATAATTAATAAATATCAATATAAAAATATTAAGATTAACAAAGTTTCTTTTTTTATATTAAGACCAACAAAGTTTTTTTATATATTTAAATACTTGAAAAGAAAGTGTTTTAATATTTTACTAACAAAATGAATTAATTTATAAATTTAAGAAATTTATTATCTAAAAATAACATCATTTTATACTTGTAGATTTATGAATGGGCTAAGATTTTGAATGACCTATTTTTATAATTGGCCGAATTGCCCATCAGAATCTTTGCTATTATGAATCTCAAATCAAGATCATTAGATGACAAAAATAAAAATAAAGCTGGACCTGATTTTGACGTCTCCCTGATAGCTTCTCTTTTTTTCTCTTTGTTGGTCTGAAGTGGATTTATTTCTCAAAATGTAACATTTTTAGGTTGAATCGAAATTCGATCCGAGTCTTCGAATTTCGATTCAATCCGATTTTTTTTTCGAATTAACCTAAATTTTTACACATTTCAATTTTCATGTTGAATCAATATGAATTGCTTGTCGATTTATGATCCAACCAGTCCGACCATTTGAGTCAACTCGAGTTTAATAAACATGTTGGATTATGTTGCCAAAATCACAAAGAAAAAGATGCTCCACAACGTATGATAATTAATTGCAAATCTCTTGTGCCATCTAGGATTCGAACGTGGGACCTGGTAAGTTTAATTAGTTTTTCATGCCACTCATCCAAGATGTCTATTTTAAACTTTTAATGCTATAATATATATGTATAAAAATATTAGTTGGTTCGGTTAATTTAATTTTTTAATTTTAAGAAATGAACCTATTCGATTAACCTGCAATATTATTTCAGTACAGAATTGAACAAACCAAAAATTAAAAAACCGAACCAAATAAATTAAAATTCATTCGGTTCGATTTTCAATTTTGGTTTGATTATGCACAGCCTTACATGATAGTGTCATAATTGACGTCTCCCCGGTAGCTTCTCCTTTTTTCTCTTTGTTGGTCTGCAATGGATTTATTTCTCAAAATGCAACATTTTTAGGTTGAATCGGAATTTGATTCAAGTCTTTGAGTTTCGATTCAATTCGATTTTTTTCGAATCAACCCGAATTTTTACACATTTCAATTTTTATGTTGAATCGATTCGAATTGCTTGTCGATTTATGATCCAATCAGTCTGACCATTTGAGTCAACCTGAGTTTAATAACCATATTGGATTATGTACCATTTGAGTTAACCCGAATTTAATAACCATGTTGGATTATGTTGCCAAAATCACAAAGAAAAGATGCTCCACAACGTATGATAATTAATTGCAAATCTCTTGTGCCTTCTAGGATTCAAACCCGGGACCTGGTAAGTTTATTTAGTTTTTCATGCCGCTCATCCAAGATGTCTATTTTAAACTTTTAATGCTATAATATATATGTATAAAAATATTGGTTGGTTCGGTTAATTTAATTTTTAAATTTTAAGAAATGAACCGATCCAATTAACCTGCAATATTATTTTAGTCCAGAATCGAACAAATGATAAATTAAAAAACCGAACCAAATAAATTAAAATTCATTCGGTTCGATTTTCAATTTTAATTTGATTATGCACAGCATTACATGATAGTGTCATAATTGATAAATTTTATTTAGTTAGGTTTTTAATTTATTTTTTATTTATAAATAGAGTGAATAACAAAAATAGCATAAAGTAGTTTATACATTAATTTTATTTTTGCAAAATAAAAGTAAAAAAAATAAATGCATCGACAATTCAACATGGTTTAGTTTTAAAATTTATGAAGCAAGTTGGGCTAGCTAGTATAGCTTCCAATGGGCTTAATTTGTTGGGCTTCAATAGGCTTTAAATGGCTTTCAATATTTATTTATTATTCTAAATAGGATGCCTTGTCTTATCTAATGCGTTGTAGAGAAAAAAAAAATCATTAACTATTTAAAAATAAATAAATGTTTTATGTATAATAAAATAAAAGAATTTTCATCTGTTCTTTGGTTTTGGTTTTTCTAGAAAAAGCCTATATTATTTACTTAATTCTTCTCTATTTTTCTATCATGCACCAATCTTTAGCTATAAAATATTTATAACAAAATAGATATATTCACGAATCAAATTATATAGTTGCATAAAATAATTATTACCATATAAATACAAATTTCATTGTATAAGCTATTTTCTTTATATACAAAGCAACAGTATCTACTTTTAGAATAATATTTTATTCAGAAAAATAAAGAAGAAATACAGTTGTTATGTACAGTTGAATAATGTGCATGGCAATGGATTGTATGAATATATTTTTATTACCTTTATGCATTTATATTTTGATTGTGGTTATAAGACATATATAGTTATTTTAATATATAACTTGCTATTTGAGTTGATAGTTACCAAAGTAATATTATCCTGATTAAGAATCTGATTTTATCCATATAAATATTTAAAAAATTGCATTTGACTAATTTTAAATTTTTACTATATATATATATGCGTTTGTTATAGTTGTAGATTTTTAGTTTTTTATTTTTTAAAATTTAAAAATTATTTTTAATTTTTATTATTTATTTTTTAAAAAAATATTTTATATATTTAAAAACTGTCATATTTTTTTAATTATTCATATATATTATGATATTAATTTCGACAATTGCAAAAGTGGTAGTGTGACAGCGACGACATCTGTAGGGAAGATGGAGGCGGCAGCATTGGCGGAGTTATGGTGGTGGTTGCAGCAATATCGATGGTGGTGGCGATAGTAGCGGTAATCTGGTGGTAGTGGTAGCAACAATAATTCTAATGGTGGTGACGATCTAATGGTGCTGGCAACAACGATGTGGTGGCGGTGGTGGCAGTGGCCGTAGTCTGATGGTAGTAGTAGTCCGATGGCAGCGGGTGGTGGTAGCAGCAGCGTCGGTAGTGGTGGTGGTAGTGATGGTGATAATGAGAATACATTAATTAAATTGTTGACAAAAATAAAATTCTAAAAATCATATGTTGAAAATTTTTAATTTCTATTTTTGATGTGAAAATAACTTATTTAAATTTTTGCAAAAATCAAAACAGAAAAAATTTACCGAGCGTATTTTTGTTTTATTTTTAAGAAAAAATCGAAAATAAAATTCTTTCCGAATGAACCCTAAAAATTATATTATAATTTTTAGAAAGCATTTTCAATTGTAAATTTGCAATCAATCATGAAAATTATTTATGAAATTTGTGTAGTAAAATTAATCTAATTGGCTGCAATTTGGATATATTTTATATATAGTGAGATGGTTTACGTGGATGTTTTTGAAGTTACTTATAAAGTTATAATTAAAATATATATTATTAGAATAGAAATGAAAAAAAATTAAAAAATAAAGTTTTTTTTATACGCATATTGAGGAAAATTGCTCATTTATAAGTACATATACTTTACGATACATTCTTTCAAGGAGGACTTTCCTAGGTGATAATACGGGATCATCTTTGGGTCCAAGTAAGTATCAGCCCAACATCCAAAACTTATTTAAGATGAAGCATGGTGTATGACAAGCAGGTGTTATCTGATCAGATTGATGGAATCGTTAGTCCCATCAATCCACTGACATACTACAGATTTCATACCTCCAACTTGCTCCATATCACGTCGCTGCTCACTTGCTCTGACAATTCATTTACCATACTTTAGACACTTAAGTGCACTCACACACCTCTTATAACTAGCCCAATGCACAGTGACTTCAGGTATCAAATTTTTTATACTATCTCTCTAGATTTATCTCTCTTTAAGTCTCTAACTTAATCTTCAGAGTGCTCATATCTGATCTGATCGGGCAAAGCTTATTACAGGTACTTACCAGTCGATCAGATTATATAACCATTAACTCATTTTAAGGTTTTGACAAATCAGACTTTATCATTTGGTGCTCTCATTGAGAGCTATGGCAAGATCAAGATCAATTGAATGCACGATGTCTGAAGGAAATGACCAAGCTAATAACGGTCAAGGAAGACCCAGGCCCACTGGGAGGCAGGACGAGATCCGTGAGTCCTCCAAATGAACTAATCTTCTGCCTGAATTTAACAACATAATATTGTGACAGGCTAAAAATACCCCCATTACTGTGAGGGATATGAGAGTGCTTCTCAGTGATTTCATCAAAAGCATTGTCCAGACCATCTACAAAGACAAGATGTCCAAAACCTCCACGTAGAGCTATGGGAATGACTTTGTAGATGAAGAGTCGAGAAGGCAATAGAACAGAAGGCTTTCTATCAACGAGCCACATGTATAAGACGGTGGGAGAATGGGTATCCGCTCTAGTGTGCGAACCCTAGGAAGAGGTGACAAAGGCAAAGGAACAATGTCCTCGAGCAGATATTCCACCCACCATCCAAGCCAATCATCTATTGCATCCATAGGAGATGATTTATTGTTCATGTATACTCCCACTAGGAATCGCTCAAAAAGAACCAAGGATGAGGATGACTCATAGATAGAGAGCAGAATAGATAGGTGGTTTAAGCAAAAGCTTAAACAATTTGGCCTAGGGCACCTCAAAAAGGGTGTGTTCGAAAGTAATACTTGTGGGAATACCGCTTCTCCCTTTTGCTAGGAGATAATGGATTTTGAATATCCTCCTAGGTGCAGAGATATAATCATGGATAGGTATACAGGAAAAACCAATTCAATCACTCATATGGTGAAATATCTTACCAAGGTACAAGTTTACACTTATGACGAAAAGTTTGCATGCAGGATTTTTCCCACCACCCTAGGAGAAGATGCATTAAATTGGTTCCATGAGCTGCTTCAGGAATCGATTACCTTTTTCAGATAATTAAAAGATTTGTTTACAATAAGATTTGTTGTGCAGATGCGAGCGTCAAAGTTGATCGGCGATTTATGCAGTCTTTATCAAGGATCCGATGAAAGTCTTAAAGACTACATCGACAAGTTCCAATCAATAATATCTAAGGTCAAAAATATGAGTTTTAAAATAGCAATCAATGCACTGGCTAGAGGAATTCATGATCGGCCTTTATTTGAATCACTCACCACGAAATTGCCTGTGAAATTCTTTAACCTGATGGAAAGAGTTAGGCAACATATCTAACTAGATGATGCCCTGCGATCCAATAAAAAGAGAAGGACGAACATAATGGATAGATTACAATATTCAGAGGGATAGTCAGACAATAGGATTCCAGTATCTGAAAGCATCACAAAAAGCCCAGACAGAGCATCCACATCTAGGAACTTAGGTAAGTGAAAAAAGACTAAATAGGGGAGGTTTAATTTACTGCCAACCACCCAGCTCGAACTTTCACTCTACTCAACTCCAACCATGTCCAAGTCCTGATGTGGATCAAGCAGAAATATAAGAAAGTGAATTATCCCAAGAAACTTTTCAAGTGATCATGAAGTAAGAGGAACCAAAGCAAGTATTGTGAGTTCCATCGAGATGTCAGTCACACGACTGATGAGTGTTACTCATTCAAATAGGAGATAGAACGGCTCTTACAGAGGGGGTCATTGAAAAGATTTATAAGCCCTGCTAGAAGGATAAATCCTTGTTGGCTATACCCCTTGAAAGAAATGATGACTCGGGCTTCGATGATGATGATGAGCGTAGAAAGCCTAAAAATACGAACCAACACAGACCATATGCTAGAGTGATCAATATGATTGGTAGAGGATCTTCTTATAGATAAGACCTCTTTAAGAAAAAAAGGGGGAATAGTGTCTAATTCTCCCACCAGTTTCAAATATTCATTTCAGTTCCTATATCCCACGAGTATGTGAAAGATATAAAGTTCCCCTATAAATATGCCTTGGTTGTTAGGGCAAAGGTTAATAATTTTCTCATGAAGAGAATTCTTATGCATAATGGAAGCGCAGTGAACATCCTAACCCTTAAGGCATACAAAATGATGGGATTATCGATCAAAGAACTGAGGCCGAACGCTACTCCACTGATTGGGCTAGACAATGCCACTGCTTTAGTGGCTTGTTTAATTGAGATTTTCATCAAACTGGGCGAGAAGGCAATCATTCATACGTGTAAGGTAACATTTATGGTAATAGATATGAACTTTGTCTACAATACGATATTTGGCAGGCCTTTACTTTTCCATATCGGAGGTGTTACCAGCATATGGTATATGGTCATGAAGATACCCACGGAGTGAGGTACCGCCGTCATAAGAGGAGATCAAAAAGCATCCAAAAAGGTATACATCTCAATAATTAGATAACATAAAAAGGCCTATATAGTGGAGTTAAGGCTGGAATAACGCAAGGAGACTAAAAGGCCAAGAATGGATCCTATTGGAGAGGTAGCTGTAAAAGCGCTATCGAAAGGCAAAAGCTTTCAGATCGAGATGAGCATGAGTAAAGAGGTGGAAAAGTCAGATATGCAAGTACTGATGATAAACCAAGCATCCTTTGATTGAAAGCCTGAGGATATCCCTAGGATTGACCTGAGAATTATCAAGCATAAATTGAATGCTGATTCGACCCAATGCCCGATCAAGCAAAAAATCAAACGATATGCTCCCGATCAGAGGAAGTTTATTTCAGAAAAAGTTGACAAACTTTTGAAAGCGGGAATAATCCAAGAGGTAGATTACCTAGAGTGGCTGGCAAATGTGATCTTGGTAAAAAAAAAGGCAGGAAAGCTCAGAAAGTGTGTTGATTTCACCAATCTCAACAAAACTTGTCCGAACGATAGATATCCACTGTCGAACATAGATCAGCTAGTAAACACAAAAGCATGTCATGCCATTTATTCATTGCTTTATGCTTATGCCGGGTATCATCAGATCCTAATGTGGCTTTTAGATCAGGAAAAAATAAGCTTTATTACAAACGGCAAAACCTTTTGCTACAAGATAATGCAGTTCGATCTAAAAAATGTTGGTGCCATATACCAGCGCCTAATGAATAAAATCTTCAAAGATCATATCGGAAAAAATATGAAAGTTTACGTTGATGACATGATCATCAAAAGTAACAGCCCAAAGGAATATTTCACCAATTTGGCAAAAGTCTTTCATACCCTGAATCAATTTCAAATAAAATTAAATATGAATAAATGTGTCTTCAGGGTACCATCAAGTAAATTTTTGGCTTTTATGGTCTCGTAGAGAGAAATAGAGGCCAATCCAGAGAAAATATGAGCAATCCTAGAAATGCAACCTCCAAGGAACACAAAAGACATCTAAAAACTAAATGGAAGAGTTACAATTTTGGGGATATTCATTTTCTCCTTGGTCAAATGTTGCATGCCCTTTTTTAAGAAATTGAGAAAGAATAAAACATTTAGCTAGGGAACAGATTGCCAATAAGCATTCGAAGAGTTAAAGAAATTCCTTACGGACTCTCTTTTTGAGCCCATCGATCCCAGACGAGAATCTTTTCTTATACCTTTCAACATCTGGGAAGGCTATTGTAGGTTTCTTGGTTAGAAAAGAAGAAACATAATAATTGTCAATATTATAATGATCTCAATACCGAATCAGCCATGAATAATATTTTTCGATAGTAAATAGTACTTTTAGAGATAAAAAAGTACATCCGGAGGTGATAAATATTTTATTTTATTTTACCATCGAAAAATATTGCTCATACTCAATCCAAAATTAAAATTTAGAGTAAAATCGAGATCAAATAAGCTTTCAAAAGTCGAAAATACGAAAAAGATTACGGTTTGGTTTAAATAGTAACTAGGTTGACTAAAGTTTGAACGAACCCTTAAAAATAGTAAATGAACTCTAAAAATCACCAAAAATTTTAGTTTTTATTAAAATGATATTTAGAATATTTTGGCTATAAAAAGATTAATTTTCAGTGATCTCGATAATTGTCAAATCGAATCGATATGATTGAATGTGATAAAAAATATACTTTGATTGATTTGAAATTTTATGTATAGCCTAGTTTATACATGTTCTAAACTATGAAATCAAATTTGGGATTAATTGGATTTGAAAAGTGAGAAAATCATAGAAAAATTGCATATTGGACTTAAAAATGGGCTTTTAGGCTTGTGAGAGTGGGTTTTGGGTTGAACCAAGGTCCAACCCATTTGAGCCACTATATAAACCAAGAGGAGAAGATTTATTTTGAGTGTGATCCTTATGTCCTTCAGCTCTCTTCTCTCCCTAGCTTGGTCGAATACCCCATTCTTCTTTTTCCCTCAAATTTTTTCAATACTTCTCTTAATTTTTCACCTAATTCAAGCATCCTAAGTATGATTCAGCCTCCTTACAAGGTTTTAAAGGTCCCTTCTCTTTGATTTTAGTAAGAATAATGGATGTAATCAAGTAATAAAGTGAAAAACTTAAAATTGAGTAAGTGAAATTTGAGCTTTGAATTTAGTTTTAGGGTGCCTAAAGATATTTTTGAGCATCTAGAATTCATTTATGAGGTTATTTTAAGCAAAAAAGACCAAAATCTTAGTATTTTATTGATTAAAAAATTTGACCCTTTGTAGAAAATCAAAATGGTGTGCAAGCTTCAAAGAGAAAAGGCAAAAAAAAAATGAAGTCTAGGGGAGCTTAAGCAAGTTTATAAGGTTTGTGGCTATAAAATCTATCAATTTTCTTTAATTTTGAATGTGTTTACATTAGGTAACATAAGTGAAGTTGTGTTAAATGTATGCTTAAATTGAATATAAGCTTAGAAAAGTTATTAAAACCATGAAAATGACTTTTAGAATGCTTAGATGGAATTAAAAGAATTGGTAGGGTGTGAAACCTACCTTGGCCGAATGGAACCTTAGTGTTTACTAGGGTATATTTTTTATGTATATATGATGTGTAATTGCATAAAATAAACTTAGATATGAAAAGAAGTGTTCATAAATTTATTTAGAATTTATGAAATTTGTATGAAAATTTTAAAGAGTGAATTTGTATTATATTCAAGGTAAAAATATTGAATTATGATGAAATAATTCATGAAATAAGTGAAAGTGGTGAATTATAATGAGATAATTCATAAAATATGCAAAAATAATGAAAAAATTAAGTAACTAGTGTATTGAAATGCAAATGTAAGTGAAAGAGTTAAAATGTAAAAAGTGAATTTAAGATAAGTAACTAATTTTGCCCTTACTAGTGGTCAGACGGTTTAAATCTAGTTCAGAATATATTTAGCTAGTCATAGGGATATCCATATGGCGATCAAAGTCATGGTGACTTGCTTTACTATAACAAGTTCGTAATGATCTCTTATAGTTCAACGAAGTGTTAAATATTTAGTGAAAGTGATTGAGCGATCCTTCGGGATCATTTCTTAGTGCAATATTATGGATCTATGGGGTTTTTATCCTGTATATCTGGTCTGAAAATTTTTAGCGAAATTATATTAGGGACATAATGGTAAAAAATGAGTTAAAAGTGCAAAAAGTGAAGTAAAAACGAGAATTAGCATGAAAATGACCTATATGAAAGAAAGTGAAAAGTTTAGGGTCAATATGGTACTTTTTCTAAATAATAAGTTTAACGAGTAAAAATGATAAAATAGTGAATGAACAAGTAAAAATGATAAAGTAGTAAATGAATGGCTTAAAATTGAACTCTTGTAATTTTAGAGGATTAAAACGTAATTTGACATAAAAATGATGAAATAGGAGTTAAATAGTAATTTATATGTCAAATAATGAATTTAGAGTGAAAATAAGTGAACTAGTGGCAAAATTGTAAATAAGGTGTACAAATGGCAATTTTGTAATTAATTGAAAAATTAGGGATTAAAATGGAATTTTACCATAGTAATGGTACTTAATAGCATAAAATGTTAAGTGATGTGATAATTATATTATATTGAATAATTAAGGAATTTTGCATGTATAATGCATTTGTGTATATTCTGGAGATTCATGGATTTATAGTTACTACCGAGCATATTTAATGCTCAGCGCTTAGTGTTTACTCCACGTAGGTTCAGGCACCTGAGTAGAGCAAATTACATACACTGGAGCTTGATTTTGAAGAAGAAAGAATAGTTGGAAACTCTTTTTATATGACAGGTATATATACAGCCTAATTCTGAAAGTTAAAGTTGAATTGTATATGAACAATATAATTATGTATATGCATATCTGACTTGTGATATGAAGTGGCAATAGAATAAGTGTGATGGATGAATGCGTACATTGCTTATAAATTATTGTGCCTCGAGGGGCTGTAGAATTGTTTACCTTACAGGTTGGGTAGGTAAGTTTTTAAGCTGTTATACTGCTGAAATTTTTATTAATTAATTAGTAAATTGAATAATTATAGGTCAATCGATAAGTATAATCATAGTCAACAATGATTGAAAAGGCTTATAGTCAGTGGATATTATTTATAGTTCAATATAAGATTTTGAAAAAAAAATTCTTAGTAATTGCTTAAATCGACATGACTTTGTTATAGTAAGGGTGTTACAGATATCCTATTCAACCAAGTGTTGAGAGGCCTGAAATTGAGAAAAGATCCAATTAAGCAGTTATTATCGTACTAAAGATATGCATCCAAAAATTAAGGCAATACTTTGAAGCTCACACCATTATTGTCCGATCAGATCAATCGCTCGGAAAGATCTTGCAAATGCCCGATCTAAAAGGCAAGATGGTGGGATGGCTCATAAAGCTGCAATCCTGGGATGTCAAGTACAAGTCAAGATGTGCAATAAAGGCTCAAGCCTTAGCCGATTTTATCGCTAAATTCACCAATGGTGAAGCAATCGAGCAACCCCTAAAAAGGGCATGGAAAATAATAGTTGATGGAGCCCCAAATAATACTAGATGAGGCATCAAAATAGTAATAACAAGTGCCTTTGTCATTTCAATAAGGTACACGATAAGATTAAGCTTTAAGACATCCAATAATATTGCAAAATTCGAAGCACTGTTGCAAAGCTTGAGACTAGTCAAGGCGATCCGACTAGAAACTCTCAAAATCAAAAGTGACTCTCAGTTGGTGACCAGCCATGTAATAGGCACCTTTAAAGCCAAAGAACACACCATGAAAAGGTATTTGGTAAAAGTTAAAGTAGCTTTAAGGAAATTAGAAGAGGCTGGATCAACCTGGATTTTGAAAAAAGTACCTAGGGAGCAAACAATAGTAGCCGATTGGCTGGCCAAGATGTCCATTGCAGACTTAGAGGAAATTAAAGAAAATATAACAACTATCGAATAACTCTGCTCTTCCCTTAAAGAACCAAAAAAGATGAAGATTGAATAATAAGGTGACACATGGATGATTTCGATTGAATGATTTCTTCGAATGGGTAAATTACCTGAGTATAAGGCTGAAGCCTGAAAGGTATCTTAAAAATTCCTTAATTATTCTATAATTGATGATGAGTTATACAGAAAGATATTTAGTCATCCCTGGCTTAAATACGTGATGAAGGAGGAAGGAGACTACATACTCGGGGAGATTTATGAAGGCATCTGTGGAGCATATGAAACCAGTAGGGCTATAGTAAGGAAGGTACTTCAAACTGGTTATTTCTTGCCAAGTATCTTCAAAGACACTCAATAAAAGGTACCAACAATACCAAATTTATGGAATAATCAGTAGATAGCCTGCAACAGAACAATAGCCAATTGGAGCATCCTGATCATCCGATCAATGGAAACTCAACATTTTTTGTCCTTTCCCTCAAGCCAAATGGTAAATAACGTTTCTTGTTGTAGTTGTTGATCATTTTTCCAAATGAATCGAAGGCCTTTAGCGATAATAACAGCTGAAAGAATTATAAATTTCGCCTGAAAAGAAATTATATGCAGATATGGTTTACCCAAAACTTTTGTAATAGATAATGGCAAGCAATTTGAAAGCTCAATCTTCAGAAAATTTTATTCCGATCTAAATATTATCCTAATATTCACTTCAATCACCCATCCATAAAGCAATGAAATGATAGAGATCTCAAACCTAACAATTTTGGAAAGGTTGAAAAATTACTAGGGGAAGCAAAAGGTAATTGGACAAGAGACCTGCAAAACATCCTATAGTCTTATAGAACTTCACCCAGGGCTGGTACTCATCAAACACCTTTCTTTCTAGTATATAGATCGAAGGCAGTGATGCCGGTAAAGATCGAAATTCCCTCCTATTGGTTAACTTACTACTCTGATTGAGGTAATATTGAAGAAAGATGCTAGGATTTAGATCTGGTGGAAGAAAACAAAGAAGATGCTTATGCAAAAATTGCTACTTTCAAACAGAGAGTCGTTAAGTACCACAACAGAAAGGTAAAGCCAAGAGCTTTTAACTTTGGCAATTTATTTTTAAGGAAGGTTGAAATCGGCTCAGGTACCGCTGAAGTGGAAAAACTAATGCCCAATTGGGAAGGACCCTATGAAATCTTTAAAGTCATAAGTACAAACATCTATAAGCTGAGAGCTCTAAATGGGTCAAATATCCCTAGAAGTTGGAATATTGAAGTACTCAAAAAGTACTCAATGTAATGCTATAACCCAATCAAATTATTATAAATAAAGAATTTTCTCCAGATTTGTGTGAAAGTTGATTTAACAAAACCTATAAGCTATGCTCGATAAAAATCTCAAGAGAAAATTGCAAAGGTTAAAGACTATTATCTATAAGCATCATACTTCTCCTCAAGTTAAAAATGGATCAACGATTCCGGTCGAAATGCTTACCCATTTAACTTGATGTACAAAGTTTAATATGAATTCCAAGTTAGAAAATGAAATATAAAAGATTATTCATTCTACTTGATGACTCAACCATGATTGAATAGTTAACTGATCATACCTTTTGATAAGATTACATGCTAACAATATTTGAAAAGACTTGGATTTTTAACTTGTACCAATTAAGTTGGCTGACTGATCATATTTTTTTTATCAAATTACACATTTATAATATTGAAAAAAAAGTGATATCGAAAACCTAGAGACTTAGAAATTCTCTAAGCATTCAAGAAGTATTTTACTTTATTAATTCATGATCATTTCACTTATTAATTCAATCATGCTATTGCGGTGCAGTGAAATAAAAATAAACAACTGAATTGAACTAAACACAAAAAGACTTCATAAAAAATGGTTCATAAAATTACACCAAAATATTGTAATACAAAAAGAGAAATTCATATACACAGTACTAACTACACTATCTATACACAGATTAATAAACTATTTCAGAGAGCGATGCTTCATCAGCTCAGCAGTCGATACGCAGTTAGCTTAACAGTAGGTTCAGTAGGTTGCTCGAAAGCAAGCTTATCAGATAGAGACGAAATGAACTCATGCTTCACAGGAGGTCTGGGAATAGCTCCAGGGTCAATAATGTCTCTATCCTTGGGCTTAGTTACGAGGCCTTCATCGATACCCCTTGGAATCACTCCCGTAACCTCCCTTACAGAAAGGTTGTAACACCCTTACTGTAACAATCTTATCGGTTTAAGCAATTGGTCGGAAATTTTTCTTTTACCCAAAAATAGCTTTTCCATGTTAACATAATAAACTCCTTTCATATAAAACTTCTATTGATTGCTGACCTATAACTGTCCAATTTACTATGTATTTTACAAAAAATTGGCAATATCACGGCTATATTCTTAACTAACCCCCTGAAAAGCAGATAATATCACAGCCTCTTAGAGGCACAACAGTTTATATCCATTCACATAACACATTCATATATTCCATCATATAACACATACATACAATCCACTTCCTGAAAATCTCATCCACAAACTTCTATATAAAATACTATACTATTATCATTACAACTTTGTTATCATAACTAAAAAGCAAATATATACATGCCACAACATCATTCTATTTCTTATGTATCATTCATCCCCTGTGTCCTTTCGCTTTAGTATATCAGTATCTACACGCAGTAAATCTTACGTGCTAAGTATTAAACATGCCCAGTGGTGACTAACAATCATAGTATTTCCCTAAAAGCAAAATTTTTCAATTATGTTCAATTAAGCTAATTTTATCAGTTTTTCTCATTTAAAAACATAATATACTATCAGGTACCAATTTTTTCCATTTAGCTTAAAACATTACTTAATTTTTTAGTTTAATCCTTTAATTTTTCATTTATTCCACAATTATCCTTTTTATGCATTTAATTACTAAAATGCTCTTTAATTTCTTATTTTCTCAGTTTAATCTTTTAATTGGCTTATAAATTATCAATTAAACTTTATTTTGATTTTTTCATGTAAAATTACATTTTAGATCCTTAACTTTATGAAAGTTAACTTTTTTAAATTCACCTTTTGGGACAATTACCGTTTTACCCCTAAACTTTTTAATTCTTTTCATTTTAGTCCTTTTTCATCTTAAACTTTAATTTTTAACTTTTTTTACACTTTTAATATTTTTTTATCATTATGCCCCTAGTACAGACCTGAAAGAAACTCTCAGACCGGATATGCGAGACGTGGACCCTATAGGACCATAACAGAATGAGAAAAGACCTCCAATAATCATTCCTCAAAAATATATGAACACATGACAGTACATATGATAGGTACTATGGAGATTAATGATCTAACCATAGTAAAGCAAGTCGCCATGACTTACACCACGGTACAAACATTCCTATGACCAGCCAATTATATCTTAAACTAAGTTTTACTGCCTGACTCTTTCTAAGGGCACATATTCACTTAATTTTCATTTTATTATTTAATTATTCATTCTTTATAATTCTTTTTAATACTTATCAATAATGTACCAGCACATTATTTTTGCAGTCTATTTTTTTACACAGTCTGTGAATTATTTCGTAATAATTCACCATTTAATCAATAAGTTATGCAATAATTCATCATAATTTTATATTTTTTCATTAATACCTAATTAAAATTTATTTCAAAAATATTCATTTAATTTTTATATATTTTATAAAAATTTATGGATATCAATATTCATTGGTACTATCATTATAAAGCTTAAATATATTAAATTTACTTCCTTAAATCAAAGATCAGAGCTGACTAAGGTGCTCTAGAGAGGCTGAAATCACTTTCTTAAGCTTTGATTTGGTGAAATTTGGGAGAGAAATGAAAAGAAAATAGTGAGAAAAGATGGTGGAATTGGTTCGGCCACAAGGAGAGTTGAAGGAGGGAGATGAAGCTGCTGGAAATCACTTGATTTTCTGGCTTTTTATAGCTTCTAAGAATGGGCTTGGGCTGGTTTCTAAATGGGCTTGAACAATTATTTTGTTTAAACCAGATAATTATTCGATAAAAGGCTCTAATTAATTTCTCATACTTTTCAACTCCAAATCACTTCAAATTTGATTTAATTATTCATATCACATTAAAAATAGGATATACTTAAAAATTCAGCCATATCAGATTTCGTTTCGGATCCGATTCAATTTTATCGGTTCGATTCAAAATTATCGATGTTACCGAAAAATTCACTTTTTATTACCAAAATAATCTACATATTATTTTAGATATATATGTAATTTTTTATAATTTTTAGACTTCATTTTCTATTTTTAACAGTCAAAATGATCAAAAATTAATTAAAAAACCTAAATCATAATTACCTCGATTTTCGTATTTTTGGATTTTGGAGGTCTATTTGACCTCAAATTTACTTTAAATTTCAACTTTAGACTACCCGTGACTAATATTTTTCAATAGTTCAATAAAATATTTTTCACTTCTGAAGATAATTTTCAGCCCGAAAATACTATTCACTATCGAAAAGTACTGTTCACGATTAGTCCAACGTTGAGGCCATTACAATGGTCCTCCTCATCATCACTAGATGGCAACTCATCATCGCTAGATGGTGGATTGGGCAAAACCTCAAAATCCTCTATCCACTCGAGATCAACCCCAGGAAAATGCCTCATAACCTTATAAATAAGTCAAGAGAATATCTATCCCTGAGTTTCACCCAGTTGCATGATGAGATCACCCATCTGAAAGGCAAGCTCCTCCAAATGTTTGCTAGTGAGAGTATGTTTTTTCTCCTCCGAGGTAACCTCTAAGGTGTCTCAATCTAAACTAGCCCTATCTCTATCCTCGATAACCCTGGCACACTCAGAGGAGATACTATAGCATTCAGCAGAAAGCTTGACATTATCTTTTCTAAGCTTACTAAGCTGAGCATTATTTCCCTCTAGTCGCTCTACCTTTGCCTTCAACTCGATGTTTTCCTTTCGCAGAGCCTTAAAGTTGGTATTCAACTTAGAGGCCTCCTTGATCTAGATGAGATTCTCCGATCGGAGGCTTGAACTTTCTTTCTTTTTAGCCTTAAGCTTATGTTTGAGCTCCTTCTCCAATCGGATGTTGTGATCCCACATCCTTTTGAAATAGGTGCTTTGGCCATGAAGATGGATGCCTTGCCTAATAAGTTATTCATGAAAAAGAGCAACAATAATTAATGAAGAAATAAAAATAAAACATAACTTATCAACTAAAAAGGGATTAAATAGTAAAATATACCTCCAAACACTGCATTTAGAATAAGGCCAACTCCCTATCGGGTGTTATAGGTCACCATTTTCCTTAAAGTCTTTCTCATTGAGCATTGCTTTACAGATAAAGGATGCTACTCTATAATCTTGATGGTAAACCTTTCCCCAAAGCTCTCCTTTAATATGTCCTTCAGGGAGCTAGATTTTTTATCAGACACCTACAGTCCATCTAACTCATTTCCGACCAAAGGACTTGACATTACCTCCTTCCCCTTGACCTTTCCAACCATCTTAAAGATTCTTGCTCGGTAGGTCCTTGCATTATGAGCATGGTAGGAGGGTTGGACACTGGAAAGGTATCATCGAATGATGATTCATCTCTGAGTTGCAATCTTTAGCGATGTGCATAGGCCTCGATGCTGGATTTGGCAAGTGCAGCAAAACCCTTAGCAGCACAAGCCATGATGACACCAATGGGTTTTACGGCAAGAGTAGCAGTAGAAGCAATAGGACCTTTAGAAGAGGTTCCACCTAGAGTAGATTCACCCAGGCCAAACCTTAGCAGCCTGAGGCATTTGACCTCAGAAGATAACACTAGCATCCTCTTTTTACTGTACCTCTCCTCCTTGGAAGCTAGATGCACTTGATGCTATTGTTTGGCAGCTTTAGCCAGTTGCTTTGTCAAATCTCCTGTGCCAGCCATAGTACGTGTAAAAAAAATAAGATAAGTATTTCACACTGAAGTTCACATTAAATGCATATGCAATGCATGACAATCAATTAGCAAGTCATGTCTCTTCTGATATTTTCTAATGCTCACGTTTTGCATTTTCACCCTCCGAAGAGCTTAATGATCCATCCAAGGTACGCAATAGCAGAGCCAAATCATAAGGACCGCCCTTTCTTTGCACGACCGCCATTAACTTGGTAATATCAGCTATGTATGGAGGCTCATCGATAGCATTATCTTTTAAGGAGACCGCTTTAACTAATCGGTTTAATAACATACCAAATCCTCCTAGCATCTCAATCAGAAAAAATCTCTCCTAAAACCCCTTCATCAATGTAGGGACAGTGAAAAACTTCCTCTTTACCCTACTAGTAAAGTAATACTCTGTCCTATCTGCCTAACTGGATATGTAAAAAAATAAGTGAAGAGATCTAAAGTCGGAGCAACTCCTTCGAGCTTGCAGAGTATTTTAAAGCATGTTACCGTTTTTCGCCTATTTGAGTTCAATTGGTTAGGCATAATCCCATATCCCTCGAGTATGTTGATCTCGAAAGCATCAAATGGGAACATAAGTCCTGCATCTAAACTCCACAAATGGTAGATAAACCATTCATTATAATCCCTGCCAATTGGCCCCTCCATCATCACTATATATTCAAGACACGCCATCACATACACATTATCTTGTAAACTATACCTAGACTTTATTTCTGACCACTCATTTGGCTTCAATATGAAAATTTTCTCCATAGTAGGCCTATGCCTATACTTCTTAATAAAATTGCTATCTATAGATTGATCGCTGCAGAAGTCCTTTTTCAGAAGATAGGAGAAATGAAATAGTTACTAATTTTAAGTCAAGATTAGGGATCCAAGTAATAAAATTTCTCAGAAGAATCAAAAACAAGATAAATGCAAGTGCATGAAGAATCAGATGAAAGGAAAATGTAGGAAATGTAAGTAAAAATTACTTACTTGAGTAATTCCTTAAGAACCTCGAAGAAACTTTTAAAATTTGAAAGTCTAGAGTTAGAGAAGAAATTTTTGCAGAATTTCATCAAAAAAATAAAAAAAAAGTGAAAAACGATATAGAAGTTGCCTATTTATATAGAGAGACTTTGAGTACACCAATCAATCAACCAACCAGACCCTACCACACTTTAAAAAGAAACTTTAAAATGAAACATCATATCGGTCTTCACATCAAAGCATCACTCTCGATGCATCTATCTTTAATCCAGTGATAGCTATCCAAATAAATGCCTATTTGATTAGGCTGAAAATTTTTAAATTTGTGCTCATCCAATTCTAGAATGATCGAGCATGTGTGGCCCCAACCTTGACCCTAATCAGATTATGAAAAATTAATGAGGATTATGGTTAAATAAGGTAAAATTAGATTATTTTGCTTTACTAAAGTTAAAGTATCCTGAAGGATATTTTGGTAATTATACATGTGTGTGACTTGGGTATAGTTAAATTATAAGAAAGGATACCATTGAAGTAAATTAGAAGTTTAGGGTTAAATTGTAAGAATTTTAAGTTAATGGGGTTAAATTAAGTAAGGGTGATTTTAAAATTTCCATTAGTGAGATGTTTACCACCCCACTATCTCCTCCTTTAAAAGCTTCTTAGAGAAGGGATTTCTTTGTTGTGTGGTGGAGATCAATTCTTAGAAGGGAGATGTAATCTCATCTTATCTCTCTCTGGTTTCAAATTGAGAAGAGGATGGCTTAAAGTTATGATGAGTTGGTGTTCTAAAGGGTAATATTTCCTTATTTCTTGCAACCTTTCTTCTCTTTATCTTGGATTTGATTTGTGGAATTAGGGATTTAAGGAGATCATAATCATACTTGTTATCTACCATGTTTACGGGAAGAAAAAAAATCAAAAGTTAAAGAGCTGGAACAAGATTTTTAAAGGAGGATTTTAGGCTTTAATCTCAGGTATGGGAACTTTTATGAATTTGAATGTGTATTCTTGCATATGTGACATGGAGAATGATATATTTTAACCTAGGATGAGTTATTGTCATGGAAACTAAGCTCAAGAATGCTTGAAAACTGAACTAGAAAAGTCACCTCTAACATAGGACAATTTTATTGTGCTCGAATGTATGGAGGTAATTCTTTGTCCTTTCTATATCTATTTTTATAGAAGAATTGTGAAACCTTGCACCTCGATGCCTGATATTAAGGGAGGAAAATGTTTCATGCTCCTTCAATATTGCATGAACAATTTTGTCTTCCTTCAATATTAGGAAAAATTCAGGTCTGTTTTTTGTTTACATCTGATCAGATGCTAGCAAGTGTACTGATCGGCTAAGTAATATAGAAAAATATAATTATGATCTAAAATATCGAACCCAAAGGAAACTTGTGTTTGTATGTGGTATTTTAATTTCAAAACCAATTTTGTGTATAGAAGAAAGAAGAGAAATCCCAAAGTTTTGATGATTGAAGATTAAAACAAAAAACAATATTTTAAAACTAAAATAAAACAATTGAAAGAGTAAAAATAAAAGCAAGTAAATTGAATGAGGTAAAAATCAATATTAAAAGCAACTTTCACTAAAAGACTATCCACCTTAACCAATATTATTATGACTTAATCAAAAAGTAAACACACAAGTGATTATGGAGAATTCAAATTAATAAACCCAGATAACTTTATTCAAGATTATCATTCCAAGCATTAAAATTTCCTTATTCAGAACAATTCAATACTTAGCATAAATACCTGAATTAATTCTCCTAGATGTCTATTAAAGCCTTTTTCAAGAGATTTAACTTTCACCTATTCTTAGTTACACTTTTCTCAATCTCAATTTACTTAAATCAACACAAAATTATAGCTTATTCAGATTATAATCATGTATTAACCTAAATAAATTAACCCAAGAACATGCAAATCAATAATCAATTTAAACCAATTACTTAACTAATGGTTAATTAAATTAACAATCAATTTAAATTTGAATAAAGACAAGACTATGTTTAAGAACTAAGAAATAATCAACTTGCATTAAATTGAAGATCAAACTTAAGTCATAACAGTACAGGTTAAGGATTCAAGTATCCTTTAGCAAAAGTTAAAGAAAACTACTCACAAAACATACTTAAACTTAAAACAAAGCTTTGAAGAAAAACAGTCAAAACAAAAATAACGTAAAATAAACTAAGAAAATAATGTGCTTAATTCTAAGATTGGATCTTTCTCTGGTGTTTTAGACTGCTATTTATAGGCCAAAGTCAGTGGAATCCTTTTTAAACTCCAGAAATTAATTAGGAAGTGAACTCTGCTAAAACAGGAAGCTCGAGAAAATCCTTCTTGGAATGGGAGACTTTAGCACATGGCCACGTTTCTTCATGTGTAAATCCACATGTGGTCACGTGTCCCTTTAGTGGTTCCTCACACGTGGTCACGTGTGGTTCTTCTTTGCTTCACACGTGGTCACGTCCTTCATACGTTTTCATTCACTTGTCTTTCACGTGGCCATGGGTATCTTAAGCTTCAACCTTCACGTGGCCATGTCTTCCAAGCTGTAACCCTTCACGTGACCACAGGTAGATTTCTTCATTGATTTCACGTGGTCACGTGAAAACCTTCTGGACTGGACACTCACTTTCTCGCATCAATTTCTTATTTTTGCAGTTTTGGCCCAAATCTTTGCCTCTTTTCCAATTTCAGCCATTTTTCAGCAAATTGAACCTGAAAAACAACCAAAACTATGAATTAACCTTAAAAACAAACAAATAAACAATTTAACTCTAAAACAACCTAAATAACACCAAATTAACTAAATAACAACGCTAAAATATATTAAAAACTATATATAATTCACACTTATTAACATCGATTAGATCTGCTGCCGTGAAAAAAGGGTCTATGAATTGGCTTTTTGATCCTGATATTTGGTATATTTAAATCATAAGGCATACTACTTTTTATGCTTATTTTATCATAAAGTTGCCCTTTTTAAATTTTTTCCTTCATACTTTTCAACTGTAACACCCTTATTAAAAGTCTTACAGACTTATGTAATTGGCCGAAATTTTTTTTTTCTATTTATCCTTTTCATAACTACCATACTTCTTTACTTAAAGATGTTAGTTTAACCTTTCAATTCATAATTTCTATTTGTTATTGACATATAACTGTCCAATTTTACTATTTATTTTTCAAAAATTCGGCAATATAATGGCTATATTCTCAACTAACCTCCTGAAAAACAGATAACAATCACAGCTTTTTCGAGACACAATAGTTTATAACATAGCAAATATACATTCCAAATATTCATTCATATATCAAACACATCCATTATAAACCATTTCCCGACAAAACACATTTTCATAATCACATCAATATACCGATCAATTACAGTTCAATCTTTTCACTTCAGATAGCTAAATATATATATGCCAAAACATAAAATAATTATAACCATTTCTTTTTCTTCAGACTTTGCTTCACCATGCACCATGCTTCAGCTATTTTTCAGGACTTGCACGCAGTAAACACTACGTGTTGAGCACTGAACATGCACTGTGGTGACTATGAATCGAAAATTTTTTTTATATAAGCAAAATTACATTAATTATGCTAAAAAATCATATTTTTCTTATTAAAAGCACTTTTAAACATTTTTACCAGTATTTTCAAATCATTACTAAATTTTGGCAAACATTTTCACTTTTGTCTCAACTTTTCAATTTATTATAAAAATACCATTTTTGTAGTTTCATTACAAACTTACAATTTCTTTTCTCATTTTCACTTTTTTCTTGACTTTTGGCATATATAGCAATTTCTTGGGCTTGATTTTGATTTTTTAGGCAGAATTTATAATCTAATCATTCGAATAAAATTATCAGTTCATTCGATATTTTACGCTATTAATTGCCTAGTATATGGCAAATTTTCAATTCAATTTTTAATTTTTCAATTACTTATAGAAGTATCATTTTTACATTTTAATTACGATTTTGCCGTTAATTCATTTATTTTCACTTTAAATTTTTAATTATTTATTAAAATATAATTATTAATACTTTTAACATACAATACCAAGTAATCTTATTACTTTAGTAAACTTTCAATTAAGTCTTTAATTCTTCATTTTATTACAAAAATATTCTTTTTACACATTATTTACAAAATTATCATTTTTACATTTTAATTGCAAAATTGTCATTGGTTGACTCATTTTTATTTTTCGTTTGATTTTTGACTTACAAAATTTCTGTTTGGCCCTCATTTGAACTTTTTATACTATATTTCATTTTTGGTCCTTAATTTCTCAATTAATTACGAAATTATTATTTTTGGACTTTAATTATGATGTTGGTATTATTTTACTAATTTGTTTCACTTTCAAATCATTAATTGGCACATATTATACCAATTAGTCATTATTTTGATTTTTTGATGTAAAATTATATTTTAGTATCTTAATTTTTTAGAATTTGACTTTTCAAACTGTTGGGTGATTAAATTATCATTTTACCCTTATGAATCATTTTCTTATTACTTTTATTTATTAAATCTATTATTTGGTAAAATTATCATTTTGCCACTAAACTTTTTATTTATTTTCATTTAAGTTTTTTTTTTCACTTTTAGTTTTCTTTTTACACTTTTAATATATTATTATCATTATATCCCTAGTACAGATCCGATAGAAACTCTCAGGTCGGATATACGGGATGTAGATCCTACAGGGTCACATACAGACTGAAAAATGACTTTAAAGGACTATTTCTCACAGAACAAATGATAGAGCAGACAAATACTATGGGAGATCAAAGATCCTACCATAACAAAGCGAATTGTCATGATTTGTACCGTAGTACAGATATCCTTATGGCCAACCAATTATATCCTGAGCTAGAATTTACTGTCTGACTATTTATAAGGGCACAGATTCAATTAATTGCAATTTATTATTCAGATTTTCACACTTTTCAATACTTTTTTCAATACAGTAAATTTTCAATCAGTTTTTTAGTCTCTTTTACACAGTTTGTGATTTATTTCACAATAATTCACCACTTTCTCATCAAATTATGAATTACTTCACATTAATTCCATATTTTTACCTTAAATATAACCAAAATTTATCTCAAAAATATTCATATAATTTTCATAAATTCTATAAAAATTTATGAACATCATATTTCATTTCTACTATCATTATAAGGCTTAATTTCATCAAAATAACTCTAATACACATCATTTTTCATCAAAGTGAAATTCGGCCACTACATGTAGTCTATCATACATATGCTTTTAAATTTATTTAAGCTCCTTAATAAGCATAATTCAGGCCTAATTACACTAGTATGACATCAATTTCAATTATATAGATTTTTATTAAATTTTTCTCATAATACCTAAAGGAAAATCATGTAATTTATAGAAAAATAAAAGGATTTATTAGTCACTAATATTTTTTTTTTGTGTTTTTCCTTGTCTAGGCTTCCTTTTCTTTACCTTTGGCCTTGGCCACTTGTTCTTCCTATTGAAATCCTACTACGGCGAAAATTTCTATTAAGAAAAATCCTATGATTTTGACCTTAAATACTTAAAATAACAGCAAATATGAACTATACGCACTTAAAACTCGTAGCAGACACCTTAGCAAGAAATTCACTTACCTCAAATTGATATCTAAGGCTTTAATCCTTGATTTTCCTTATTTTACTTCCTCTAATCAATGGATAGAGGATCAATCAAGCAACTAGAAAGGTTGGAGATAATTTTTAGTGTTTGAATTTAGAGAGAAACTAAAGGAAAATTTAAAGAAAAATGGTGGAAATCAAGCTATGGTGATTCGGCTAGGAGAAAGGGAGAAGAAGCTAGTGGAAACTGTTAATCTTCTTCAGATTTTATGCCCTTTTATATCACTCTTAAGTGACTTAAACAGTTTTAATTAATTTATCTCACTTTCCAACTCTAAATCACTTCAAATTTAATTTTAGCATTCTTATCAAATCAAAAATAGGCTTTACACAAAATTTCAACCTAATCGGAGTTTATTTTTTATTCGATTCAATTAAATCGGTTCGATTCAAAATTACCAGTGTTACCAAAAAATTTATTTTTTTCATCCAAAATATTATACACATTATTTTAGGTACATATGTAATTTTTGGTAATTTTTAAACTTTATTTGCTATTTTTAACGGTTCGATCAAGCTTTAATCTAACTAGTTAACCTAAAATCGAACCATTTTATTTTTGAATTTTGGAGGCCCATTTAATCTCAAATTCACTTTAAATTTCAATCTCAAATTATTCATGATCAATAATTCTTGATAGTCAAATAAAATATTTTTCGCTTTTGGGAATATTTTTCAGCCCGAAAATACTGTTCACTATCAAAAAGTACTATTCACATCTAATCCGACGTTGAGGCCATTACATCAACTCCCGACTGCTTTCTTTTTATTGGGAGTGGCTATTCCCCTTTTTTCCTCTAGGGGTTTCGGTTGTCTGATCGGTGAAGTGGGAGTCCTTTCTCTTTTGCGCACCATTTCTTTTCCCTAAAGTAGATGGAAGAGTGTGTTGCTTTGGAAAGAGGTGCTCCTCTTGTTTCTTAATTTACCTTTTTTTCTAGTTTGCTTGGAGATAAAGAAAGGGGTAATCATTTCATCCCTTCCAGTATCTTTTCTAGTAGGCTAGTTTTGGGAGTCTTCTGTAATTTATCAAAAGAAAGATATTTGGCTTCCTTTCAAACATGACTTATAATTATTTGCTTTCTTTTCGTCCCTGAAGTTTGCTTTTGCCGTTACTTTGGGTTTCCATCTATAGTTTTTCTATGTAGTCTCGAAAACTCTCATGGAGTTTTGCATTTCAACCCTTTTTTTGTGGTGGCGAGTCCATATTTCTCCCATTGGTGTGGAGTTAAACGCTTTTGCTTATCCATCGACTTTCAATGAAAGTATCAAATGATAAATTCAGAATTTTTATAAAAAAGGGGGAGGACCCTCATTAACAAAAGAAGGGAATCAATGTGAGTTTGGCGAGCTAAGACTGATCAGATGATAAAGTGTAAAATCTACAAAAAAGAGCTTACCCGATTGAACCAAATGTTAGGACTTTGAAGTTTAAATTAGTACGTAAAAGAGATTGGCTAGAGAGAGAATATATATTGAAAATCAGATACCTTATTTTAGAATAAACCTGCCATTTGTAGAGTTGAAAAACTCAAACTGTAGTTATGAATAGTAGACGTACTATGTAGCAGGTATGGATTGGCATGAAAATGATGGCGATTTAACAGAGGCGTGTGTCAAATGTCTTAATGTATCAAGGGCTATGTAATAGTCTCAACACCGGATTAGCTGTGAATAGTACATTCTGGCAGTGAATAGTATCTTTCGGGCCCGAAAGGACACCCGAAATTCGAAAATATTTTATCGGACCATTTGAAAGGAATAGTCATGGTGAGCCTATGGTTGAAATTTGAAGTGAATTTGAGGTCAAATGGGCCTTCAAAAGTCAAAAATACGAAAAAGTTAGGGAGTCAATTTCCCTGATAGAGAAGGAGACTTGATTTTGCACAAATAATTAAAAATAGTAAAAGACCTCCAAATATTGTCAGATTTTGCATGCCTAAATGAATTTTTATGTAGAATATTTTGGTGATGAGAATGAAATTTTTCGGTGACACCGACAGTTGTCGAATCGGAACGATAAGTTTGAATCAGATCGATAACGAACTCCGATTGAGCCGAAAATTTATAACCTACCTATTTTTGATGTTTTAAGAATGATGTAATCAAAATTGAAGTGATTTGAAGTGAGGAGGAGAGAAAATTTTGATTGGTCTTTAAAAAGGCATAAATGAGCCTTAAATTTATGTTGGGCTAAGCCCACCATTTAATCCCACTTTTGGGCATATTAGGAAGGATATAAGAGGCTAGAAAATCTAAAAATTCTCCAGATTTTTTAGCTCTCCCTTTCTCTTCCCATGGTGGCCAAACTACCCTCTCTCCCTCTCTCCCTTTGATTTCTTCTTCTTCTACCCCAAATCTCTCTTAAACCCCAACATAAAAGATGAAGTTTCAGCTTTCTAGATCACCCTAGTGATCTTAATCAAGTGATTTGAGTAAAGGAAGACAAGAAATCAAGTTGAGAAAGAAAAAGGGATAAGTTGGATCTTGTAAATCTTAATGATTTAAATTGATTCCTTAGTATTTTTTTCATAGATTTTAAGGTGTAAAAGCTAATTATGAGCTTGAATTTCTCATTTGAGGACAAGAAATTGAGGTTAGAAAGGTCAAAGATTTCATCCAAGGAGGAATTTGTGGATGGATGGAGTTTTTCTTGGTGTCAAGTGAATAAATGTGAGGCTTAAGGAAGATTAAGCTTGAAAAAAGGTAAGTGACTACCAAATCCTTTGATTTTCCTATTGATATGAATTTTTCTTAATTATGTAATTAAGATAAAAATATGAAAAATTGTTAATTAATGCAATTATGTTAGGGTAAATGAAATTAAGCATGAGAGAAAATGAGATGAAGGCATTAATGGAAGAAAGAAAATTTTTAAGGTGAAAAATGTTGGTGGCCGAATTCCCTAAGTAAAGAAAATGATGAGAAAAAATGCATGAAATTCATGTATGTTAGCTTAAAATAATAATATACATGATAATTGATGTCTATAAATTTTTAGAGAATATTTAGAATTAATTTGGGAATTTTTAAGATTATGTATATTGTATGTATTGAACGAAGATTGTGATTTAGTGTGAATAAAGTGACTATTTTGATGAAAAATGATAATAACCAATAAAGAATGCCTAAATAAATTTTATATAAATTTATTGAATTTATTAGGATTTTATTGGAATTTTTATGTATATATTTATAATGGAAATAATTGAAATAGCAATGCATAATTGTATAAAAATGACTAAAGTGATGAATAAATATGAAAAATAAATTAATGTCAATAACGAGAAATAAAAAGTCAACCGACGAATTTTTCGAAATAATTATTAGGTCGTAAAAATAATAAGAATAATGGATTATTGGAAAATAATTCATAAATAAATGAAAATGATGAAAATAAATTAATACGTAAATAAAAAAATGATAAAATGAGTTTTAAATAGAAAAAAGACTTAAATAAAAGAAAATAAAAAGTTTGGGGCAAAATGGTAATTTTGCCAACGTAGGTAATTAACGCGTAAAAAAATTAAATTAAATAAGAAATACCTAACAAGGGTAAAATGATAATTTCGGAGACTTAACTATGTTAAAAGATAAAGTTTCCATGGTATATGGACTAAAATGTAATTTTACCTGAAAATGGTAAAATAAAGAATACACGATGAAAAATGGAAGAAATTATATAATAAAAATGAAAATAAATGATTATAATGGAAAAATCGTAATTATGCATTTGAAATGAATAAATCGATAGAAAAAGTCAAATTATGCATGTTCAAGGCCTAAGATAATAAATAATATCAATAAAGTTCCTAATTACCTAAAAGTAGAAAAATAAAGACGTGACTAATTTATCAAAATAAATTAGCCAACAAAAAGTATTAAAAGAGTTAATGCTTATAAAAATAATTGGCCGACGAAATAAAAGTCGGCATATCGAATAATTGAAAAATTGGACTGAAAAAGGAAAATTGTAAAAACGTCAAGTCTAAAAGTATTGAAAATGATTCGTAAAAAAATATACAAGAAAAATCAGAATTTGTATAAAAAATTAAAAAGTCCAAGTATTTGAGTGAATTATTAAAGAATAATTCACAATAGAGACTTGAAAAGACAAAGTGAAAGAAAAGACGGAAGTTACTGAAAAGCCTAAGTATCTGTGTGAATTATCGAAGGATAATTCACAAAAATGATCTGAAAAGATAAAGTCAAAGAAAAAGAAGTCAACCATTGAATTATTAGAGAATAATTCATAAAGAATTATACAAAAAGAATAAAAGAAAATTGTGAATTATACTATCATAATTCATAATTCAGAATCTGTATAAAGAACTAAAAAACTTGAGTATCTGAGGGAATTATTAAAGAATAATTCACAAAAGTAACTGAAAAATAGAAAATGAATAAAAGGATAAAAAGTTATTGAATAGTCAAAGGCACAAAAAGAGTGCATTTGATCATAATAAAGTATAGTAATAAATAAAAAAAAGAAATTAAAAAGGTTTAAATATTCAAAATATGTGCAATGTGATTGATTATGTTTATCCTTAGCGATAAACAGGTAGTATAATTCTTGTTTTGGATATAATTGGCTAACCATAGGGACATCTCTGTACCGCGGTACAAGTCATGACGACTTGCTTAGCTATGGGTGGGATCTCTGATCTCTATAACTTCAGTAAAAGTAAAAGTGTATTTGTTTCTATTCTGTGAGATTTGATCTTTCGAGATCATTTCTCTATCTGTTCTGTGGGAGCTTCGGGTCCAGTCCCGAGTCTCCTTTGTGAGAAACCCGTTGTATTACACTAGGGGCACATCGAAATGAATAAATAAGTACTGTTTAATTGAATTGAATACAAATAGTTATAACGAAAACAATTCATTTGAAATAAAATGCAAAGTCGAAATAAATCTGTGAAAATTTCTGAAAAGTGTAATTAGAAAGTAAAATAAAAGAAAGATTTTATATGATTAAAATTTAAATTAATGTTTAATTAAATTTCTATGAGAATTAGAATGTATTTTTTTTCGTGAAAAAGATAAATTTAATTAATTGGTATTTCTTGTACCAATTACTATTGTAAAAAGTGACAAATTTGAAAAAGAATAATAATTTCTTATCTAAAGTTTAAAAGTGATGATTTTAACATGAAGTAAACTTAATGCTTATGTAACGTCTTTCTGAAAGAAAAGTTAAATTGAAAAAGTAAAATAATAAAAAGACACATAATTGACCGATGAGAAAGAAGTAAAAGACATATGTCTTAATAAATATTAAAACGAAAGTAATATATATATATATATATATATATATATATATATATATATATATATATATATATATATATATATATATATATATATATATATATATATATATATATATACGAAAAAAAGAGAATTTGACTGCAATAAAGTTTAAAAGCCTTTAAATAGTAATGTATTTATTAGCTAAAAGTCAAAGCAATAATAAAAGAATAGATAGTAAGACGTATAATTAGAATATAGACTGAATAATTGAACGGTAAATTAAGAATTAAAGTAATTTATTTTGGTACTAGTAAAGACACGAGTACTAATACCTATTGTTAAATGAAATGATAGTTAAATTGCTGTGGCTAAAGGATAAAACGAAGGTAATGATAAAAGTAAACGTTATAGTAAACATTAACGTAAAAGCAAAGGTAAATCCAATATTGATCCACCTAAGAAAATATTGTAAAGTAAAGTTAAAAGTTTAGAAACAAAGACCAATGGTTATCAAAATACGAATTAATGACACGATTAGTAAAAAATGAAATAAAAAAATAAATGCTTAATTATATAAGAATAGTTGAGGCATAAATTATGAAATTATGCTTATTCTTGGGAAATTCTTGAATTAGTAGTCACCATCGGGCATATTTAATGCTCAGCACGTAGTATTTACTGCGTGCAGGTTCTAAAATATTGCGGGAGCACAATACATTGAAGGTCCAGATCGGAAGAGAAGATTTTTGTATTAGTTGGTTTAAGCTTTTGGCATGTATATACTTAGACGCTTAAGGTAAAAGTTTAAATTGTATCTTTGAATGTATTTTTAACTATAATGGATGAATGGCTAGTATAAGTTTTTGGTATGATGGTTGGTATTTGTTTTAAATTATCTTTAAGACTATTGTTTGTTTCTGAAATTTTTGTAAAAGTATTTTTTTAAGTGGTTTGAATTGTTCGGTGAAAAAAAAAATTTATCGATTTCGGATAAGTTCGCATCAGAAAAGATTGTTCTGAGTAGGGTGTGACATTTTGTGATATCAGAGCAAAGGTTTAAGCGGTTCTAAGATCGGAGTGGGGTAAGGTTAAGTGATAGGTTTTTCTGTATATACATGCCAATTGTAAGTGGATAAGTGTTGACTAAACTGAAGGGTACTTGCTCCCCCATTTGTATTAAAGTGAAAGAGTTGATATTTGATTGAGATTGTCAAGTATGAAAGGATTAATTTTGCACGGTAGAAATGATAATGAATGAGAGTGGAAGTATTGCTGCTTGACATATCATGAGAGTCAAAGCAGGGAAAAGAAAAGTTGATTGAGGTTAAATTGAAATGTGAGAGTTTAAGTAGTTATATGGATGAGAAATGGTTAAAAGAAGCACAAAATGAAGAGTGTGATAGGAATAAAATAGGAATTGTATTTTGAGTACAGATAAATTGCACAGGATAAGGAGATATCTTGATCGGATTGCATTGGTTTAAGAATGCTAGTAAGCAAATTGTTATAAGTTAAGGTTGTTTAAAATGCTGTATATATGTATATATATATATCTGTCAGTGATTTTTTCCTTATGGGAGTGGGAATTTGATTGTATTTTTCATAGCTCTGGGATGGGCTATGATATTTGCATTATATGAGGATACTTGACAGTATTCTAACTGCATACATGAAATTATACATTCATTGCATGACATTTCATATTATTTGACAGTATCTGATATGCATTATACTGTATGTTTAGGCCCCACTTGATAGGATAAGACTGACAGAAGATATGATGAGCATAAGGACAACCTAAGAATGAGATAAGAAATAGTGTGCTTAAGATTGTTTTTCAATTTTGATGTGACCATTGTGAGATTTTGGTCATATCAATAAATTTGTCAGCATACCGACCCTTTTGGTGAATTGATGGAAAAGATAAGCGTAAATGGTTAATGATAATATTCTTGGTTTTCAAGCTGTGAGAGCCAGTTTAAGTTTGACTCCAGATGGGACGTATTTAATTAAAAAAATAAGTGAAACTGATTTTGTGCTGCAGGTAAAGACAATAATTTGGAAAGAGAATGTTATATTTAGTTATTGTGAGTAAATTAAAGGATTTTTATTGAAGTTCACCGAGATGGTAATGCCTGACAACATCAGGTGTGTCAGGTTTAAAAGTTTAATTCTGGAAACTAGACTGAAAGTGTACTGTGACAGGTATAAGTAAATGTTAAATATGTTGATATATGGACGCAGAGCATTAGATTTATTTGAGAATTGTTCTGACTTGTAATGGTATTTATTTAGAAGTGGAATAATGTGATTAAAGAATTTGTCAACGGATTTGTTAAGCGTCAAAAAAGGAAGATTGGTAATAATTTCAGTATTAACATAGGGATTTACCTTTGACTAATGAACAGTCTAAGGGGTTAATTTCGATATTGAAAGAAAGAATATGATATTGTATATGGAATTGTGAAAAATGGTTATTTATTACAAGAGTTGACTCTTGTAAAGACGATGTCGGAAAGAAAAGGTTGAATTTTTATACTGAACTTAATAGAGTGCAAACGGGTCAGCAAGGCTTGATTTAATTCAAGATATGGAAGGAATCTACTTTTCAGGATGATATGTTTAGAAAAGAGAAACTGATAAAGATTGGTTAGTTTTAAATATAAATGGATTCTCTTGGCAAAGATCTATTGGAACTATTGAATGTGAAAGAAGTTTGGTAATATCATTATATGGTATCCTCTACTCTGTGCTGTAAGTAAATTTCGAGGACGAAATTTCTTTTAGTAAGAGAGAATTGTAATGGCCTCAACATCGGGTTAGCCATGAATAGTACCTTCTGGCAGTGAATAGTATTTCTCGGGCTCGTAAGGACACCCGAAAGTCGAAAATATTTTATCGGACCATTTGAAAGGAATAGTCATGGTGAGCCTATGGTTGAAATTTGAAGTGAATTTGAGGTCAAATGGGCCTCCAAAAATCAAAAATACGAAAAAGTTAGCGTGTCAATTTCCCTGATAGGGAAGGAGATTTGATTTTGCACAAATAATTAAAAATAGTAAACGACCTTCGAATATTACCAGATTTTTTGTTCCTACATAAATTTTTATGTAGAATATTTTGGTGATGAGAATGAAATTTTTTGGTGACACCGGCAGTTGTCGAATCGGACCGATAAGTTTGAATCGAATAGATAACGGACTCCGATTGAGCCAAAAAGTTATGTCCTACCTATTTTTGATGTTTTAAGAATGATGAAATTAAAATTAAAGTGATTTGAAGTGAGGATGAGAGATAAATTTGATTGGGCTTTAAAAAGGCATAAATGGGCCTTAAATTTAAGTTAGGCTAAGCCCACCATTTAAGCCCACTTTTGGGTCCATTAGGAAGGATATAAGAGGCTATAAAATCTGAGAATTCTCCAGATTTTCCAGCTCTCCCTTTCTCTTCCCATGGTGGCCGAACCACCCTCTCTCTCTCCCCCTTTGACCTTTGATTTCTTCTTCTTCTACCCCAAATCTCTCTTAAACTCCAAGATAAAAGATAAATTTTCAGCTTTCTAGATCACCCTAGTGATCTTAATCAAGTGATTTGAGCAAAGAAAGGCAAGAAATCAAGTTGAGAAAGAAAAAATGGGTAAGTTGGATCTTGTAAATCTTAATGATTTAAATTGATTTCTTAGTGTTTTTCCATAGATTTTAAGGTGTAAAAGCTAATTACGAGCTTGGATTTCTCATTTGAGGACAAGAAATAGAGGTTAGAAAGCTCAAAGATTTCGGCCAAGGAGGAATTTGTGGATGGATGGAGTTTTTCTTGGTGTCAAGTGAAGAAATGTGAGGCTTAAGGAATATTAATCTTGAAAAAAGGTAAGTGACTACCAAATCCTTTGATTTTCCTATTGATATGAATTTTTCTTAATTATGTAATTAAGGTAAAAATATGAAAAATTATTAATTAATGCAATTATGTTAGGATAAATGAAATTAAGCATGAGAGAAAATGAGATGAAGGCATTAATGGAAGAAAGAAAATTTTTAAGGTGGAAAATATTGGTGGCCGAATTCCCTAAGTAAAGAAAATGATGAGAAAAAATGTATGAAATTCATGTATGTTAGCTTAAAATAATAATATACATGATAATTGATGTCTATAAATTTTTAGAGAATATTTAGAATTAATTTGGGAATTTTTAAGATTATGTATATTGTATGTATTGAATGAAGATTGTGATTTAGTGTGAATAAAGTGACTGTTTTGATGAAAAATAATAATAACCAATAAAGAATGCCTAAATAAATTTTATTGGAATTTATTGAATTTATTAGGATTTTATTGGAATTTTTATGTGTATATGTATAATGAAAATAATTGAAATAACAATGCATAATTGTATAAAAATGACTAAAGTGATGAATAAATATGAAAAATAAATTAATGTCAATGACGAGAAATAAAAAGTCAACCGACGAATTTTTCGAAATAATTATTAGGTCGTAAAAATAATAAGAATAATGAATTATTGGGAAATAATTCATAAATAAATGGAAATGATGGAAATAAATTAATACGTAAATAAAAGAAAGATAAAATGAGTTTTAAATAGAAAAAGGACTTAAATAAAAGAAAATAAAAAGTTTGGGGCAAAATGATAATTTTGCCAAAGTAGGTAATTAACGCTAAAAAAATTAAATTAAGTAAGAAATACTTAACAAGGATAAAATGGTAATTTCGGAGACTTAACTATGTTAAAAGATAAAGTTTTCATGGTATAGGGACTAAAACGTAATTTTACCTGAAAATGGTAAAATAAAGAATACACGATGAAAAATGGAAGAAATTATATAATAAAAATGAAAATAAATGATTATAATGATAAAATCGTAATTATGCATTTGAAATGAATAAATCGATAGAAAAAGTCAAATTATGCATGTTCAAGGCCTAAAATAATAAATGATATTAATAAAGTTCCTAATTGCCTAAAAGTAGAAAAATAAAGACGTGACTAATTTATCAAAATAAATTAGTCAACAAAAAGTATTAAAAGAGTTAATGCTTATAAAAATAATTTACCGACGAAATAAAAGTCGGCATATCGAATAATTGAAAAATTGAACTGAAAAAGGAAAAATTGTAAAAACGTCAAGCCTAAAAGTATTGAAAATGATTCGTAAAGAATTATACAAGAAAAATCAGAATTTGTATAAAAGATTGAAAAGTCCAAGTGTTTGAGTGAATTATTAAAAAATAATTCACAATAGTGACTTAAAAAGACAAAGTGAAAGAAAAGACGGAAGTTACTGAAAAGCCTAATTATCTGTGTGAATTATCGAAGGATAATTCACAAAAATGATCTGAAAAGATAAAGTCAAAGAAAAAGAAGTCAACCATTGAATTATTAGAGAATAATTCGTAAAGAATTATACAAAAAGAATAAAAACAAATTGTGAATTATACTGTCATAATTCATAATTCAGAATCTATATAAAGAACTAAAAAACTTAAGTATCTGAGGGAATTATTAAAAAATAATTTACAAAAGTAACTGAAAAAGAGAAAATGAATAAAAGGATAAAAAATTATTGAATAGTCAAAGGCACAAAAAGAGTGCATTTGATCAGAATAAAGTATAGTAATAAATAAAAGAAAGAAATTAAAAAGGTTTAAATATTCAAAATATTTGCAATGTGATTGATTATGTTTGCCCTTAGCGATAGACAGGTAGTATGATTCTTGTTTTGGATATAATTGGCTAGCCATAGGGACATCTCTGTACCGCGGTGCAAGTCATGGCGACTTGCTTAGCTATGGGTGGGATCTCTGATCTCCATAGCTTCAGTAAAAGTAAAAGTGTATTTATTTCTGTTATGTGAGATTTGATCTTTCGAGATCATTTCTCTATCTGTTCTGTGGGACCTTCGAGTTCAGTCTCGAATATCCTTTATGAGAAACCTGTTGTATTACACTAGGAACACATCGAAATGAATAAATAAGTACTGTTTAATTGAATTGAATACAAATAGTTATAATGAAAACGATTCGTTTGAAATAAAATGCAAAGTCGAAATAAATCTGTAAATATTTCTGAAAAGTGTAATTAGAAAGAAAAAAAAGAAAGATTTTATATGATTAAAATATTAAATCAATGTTTAATTAAGTTTCTATGAGAATTAGAATGTATTTTGTTTTTCGTGAAAAAGATAAATTTGATTAATTGGTATTTCTCGTACCAATTACTATTATAAAAAGTGACAAATTTGAAAAAGAATAATAATTTTCTGTCTAAAGTTAAAAAGTGATGATTTTGACATGAAGTAAACTTAATGCTTATGTAACGTCTTTCTGAAAGAAAAGTTAAATTGAAAAAGTAAAATAATAAAATGACACATAATTGACCGATGAGAAAGAAGTAAAAGACATATGTCTTAATAAATATTAAAACGAAAGTAATATATATATATATATACGAAAGAAAGAGAATTTGACTGCAAAGTCTCCCGAAATAATTATATCACTTGGCAATAAAGCTTAAAAGCTTTTAAATAGTAATATATTTATTAGCTAAAAGTCAAAGCAACAATAAAAGAATAGATAGTAATAAGTATAATTAGAGTATAGACTAAATAATTAAACAGTAAATCAAGAATTAAAGTAATTTATTTTGGTACTAATAAAGACACGAGTACTAATATCTATTGTTAAATGAAATGATAGTTAAATTGCTGTGACTAAAGGATAAAACGAAGGTAATGATAAAAGTAAACGTTATAGTAAACATTAATGTAAAAGCAAAGGTAAATCCGATATTGATCCACCTAATAAAATATTGTAAAGTAAAGTTAAAAGTTTAGAAACAAAGACCAATAATTGTCAGAATATGAATTAATAACACGATTAGTAATAAATGAAATAAAAAAAAGAAATGCTTAATTAAATAAGAATAGTTGAGGCATAAATTATGAAATTATGCTTATTTTTGAGAAATTTTTGGATTAGTAGTCACTACTGGGCATATTTAATGCTCAACATGTAGTGTTTACTGCGTGCAGGTCCTGAAATATTGCGGGAGTACAGTACATTGAAGGTCCAGATCGGAAGAAAAAATTTTTGTGTTAGTTGGTTTAAGCTTTTGGCATGTATATACTTAGACGCTTAAGGTAAAAGTTTAAATTGTATCTTTGAATGTATTTTTAACTGTAATGGATGAATGGCTAGTATAAGTTTTTGGTATGATGGTTGGTATTTGTTTTAAATTATCTTTAAAACTATTGTTTGTTTCTGGAATTTTTGTAAAAGTATTTTTTTAAGTGATTTGAATTGTTCGGTGAAAAAAAAATTTACCGATTTCGGATAAGTTTGCATTAGAAAAGACTGTTCCTGTAACGCCCTACAAAAAAAAAAGAATCGGGACAAATGGAAAGAAGAAAGAAAAGAAAGAAGTGGAAAAAAGAAAAAAAGAAAGGGAGAGCAGGGAAGGGAAAAGGGAAGCGGGAAGGAGGGGAGGCGGTGCTGGCCGCCGCTGCTCACGGCGCCGGCGAGGCTCGGACCATCGCGCCGCTGCCACGCCACCTTCGGTCATCCCTACAAGCGTCCTCCTCCTCCCGTGGCTTCATCTCCTCCGTTCCTTCTTCCTCACCACCATGGTCCTCCTTCTTCTTCTTCTTTCTCTTACTTTTCGGTGATCCCGACGGCGATTGAGGGAGCTTATGGCACCGGTGGGATCCCGAGAGCCAGGCGCTTCTCCGACGTCCTCCTCCTCCTCCTCTCTCGCCGGTGGAAGGTAGATCGGAGAAAATGTTTGATCGACGATTTTTGTTAGATCCCGGTCAACTCCGGTGGCTGTTGGGCGCGTGATCACCAACCGTGGAATCCTTGGGCCTGGATCTTCAAGTGGACACTGTTGGTGCATTTTCCGGCGAGTTTCCGGCGAAGTTTCGGCGATCGGTCCGGCGAGTCCAAGGATGACAAAATACAGAAAATTCGGAGATCGATGCTAACGGGTATGTGGATACAAACTACCCTCAATTTCATTTTATTTTAAATTTTTATGGTGAATTTTATATTAGGTAAGTATATGAATTTAGGAATTAATGAGAAATAATTTGAGTTAATAATAGAAATTAATAATATAGTATGAAATAGATGAGAATAGAAGAAGAAATTAAGTAATTAGTTGAAAAGCTAATTGGTGCCTAATAATCCCCATGAAAATCCTAAATTGAGATATGGTGAATTATTAGGAATTATGTATAAATATAATATTTTATTGATAAATATATGTGTTATGATGGAATTTAGTTAAGGATAATATATGGGTATGAAATTATATATATAACATAATGATATTCATGAAGTTAATAAAAAGACATTAAAATACATTAAGTGATAATCGATATATATAGTAATATACATTGATGTTAGCAACATAAATGGCATAAAACAAAGTATGAAGAGATTTGTGAGTGTTAAACTTTATGTTAGTCAAATTGTATATAATGGTATATAAAGTGAGTAATTGATATTAAATAGTATTTTACGTATATAATATGTTATATTAATTTAGAAAAGTATAATTTTGAGTTAAATAAACTTCTTAACATAAGGTGCACTATGGATTCATGTATATATATATAGTAGTGTAACATTGTGTAACTATACATATAAGTGAACAAAAGGGTGAAATAAATTGATATAAATTAATAATGTTGTGAATTAATATAAGGAGAATAGTTCATAAATTGAGTTGAAAAGTAATAGAGTATAGCACTACGGTGCCTACAATAGTAAATGATATTGTTAATGGAACAAAGAAGAAATAATGATGAAATGAAGTTATTAAAGATAAGGAAAATGACAGATACCATGGATATATATATATATATATATATAATTCTAATACATGTAGATGATACTATTTAACGTAATTAATGATAATATTATGTTTGCCCTTAGTAAAATTAAATAGGAATTGGGGTAATCGGATAAGGTTGGCATGCCAATTAGGGAAAATTGTAATGCGGCGCCTTGATGTGTAACATCGGATTGGATGGCTCCGAAAGCTGAATCCGGTGTATGTAATTTAATTGAGTTGTGGGTTGGATGGCTCCGAGAACTGAATCCACAACTGCATGTATATATATGTGTGTTCATGAAAATATATATAGTTAGTAGAAAAATTGTGTGTTTAATAAGAAAAATTGTTAAAGGGGATTGGATGGTTCCGAGAACTGAATCCCCCGATTATATCCCGTTTATCCAGCTCGTTGCAATTTCACCGGATTTTACTAGGGGCAAAATGGTAATCTTATTTGGCATCGAGATGAAAGAATAATTATGATAATTTGGATGTCATAAATAAAAATAAATAATAAATAATGTGAAAAATAAGATCAATATGATGAGTAAGAGTAAAACTGTAATTACGTGATAAAATAAAAGTAAATTGGTTAGTTGGACCAAAAAGAGCAATTCGAAACTTAAATTGGCTAAATAAGACAGAAAAGGGCAAGAATGTAATTAATCAAATATTAGAGGGCTAATTTGTAAATCTACCATCTTTGAAAAATTTAAAAAAATCAGAATGTAAGTTGTACATTGGAAATTCAATAAAAGTCAAATAAAGCCAAATGAGTTAAAATATAAGTTAATTAGAGAAAATAGTAAATTGAAATATTAATATAGCAATTAGAGAAATTAAATTTATTAGACAAGTGAAGAAGGGTAAAATCGTCAATAGTAAAAATTTTAAGAATCAAAATGTAGTTCGTCATCATGAGAGAAATTTAGGATCTAAATTACAATTTATGCACGTAATTTAAATTAAAGGATAAATGAAGTTAAACCAGTTAACATTGTGATCAAAATTAATTAAGAAATTGTCAATTTCGAAAAAATTGAGAAATTAATTAGGAAGAATAAATAATAAAGAGATCTAAAGTAAATTATGAATATATTAAGAATAAATCGTAGATGTATGTAATAGAAAGAGATTACAAGAATTTGATTTGTAATTTTCTATTTAGTGAGGAAAGAAATGTAATCAAATAAGAAAAATATATAATAAAAATAAAGACAAGTAAAGAAGGTCAAATAACTTAAACGAAAATAAAGAGAATTGATGACCTGATTATTAAACTGTAATTAAAATCAAGAGAGAGAATTTGAATGGATTTTTATAAATAACGACTGAAATTTTGAGTAGTTGTATCCACCACTAAGCGACAATATTGCTTAGCGTGCGGTTGTTAACTGCGAGCAGGAAAAGAAGATTTCGGGATGTGAAGAAGGAATTTTCGCCCGGCATGTATATAAAGATAATGGGATTGCATAATTTGAGGTAGAACGATTTTAATTGTAATGCCTGGTATTTTATAATTAAAACTGTTATTGCTTTAGTAATTGAGTTCAGATTAATAGATATATGCATGTATCTGTCTAGTATCACTATTTATAAGGTACGGATTTATGAAAGAGTAGGGTGTTACAGTTTCGAGTAGGGTGTGACAGGCTAGCCATGTTCGATCGGACTGCCTTTTTTTATTGGGAAGGTTTGGGCATCCTTGGGCTCCTGCTGGGCCTTCAAATGATCCTTAATGGGTTGAGCTTAGTTCTTATTTGAGCATTATCATATATTAGAAGAAAATTTTATGACACAAATACATAATTTAAACATGGTAACAAATAAATAAAAATTCTAGGCAAATAAAATATTGAAATAATCATATTATATGCGTTAAATATTTTATTACATATAATATTTAAATATAATATAATAAACAAAAATTTAACTATATTTATGTTAATATAAAAATTTAACTACATAAAAAACTAATTTAAGTATTATAACGGACAAACAATTAAATTTTCTCAACATGAAATATTAAAATAAAATATTTTAGGCACATATAAAATAAATTATTGGCAAAAAAAACTAATGCAAATTTTAAGAAATTATTGACGAAAAACTAATGCAAATTTTTCTATGCAAAATTAACTATACTTATATTATTTTCAATTAATTCATGCTATAGCTTAGCATTAATATTATACAAAGTTTTTTTATTTTACCATCAATACTTATATAATTTTTGCATGTTTACATAAAAATTGCAATTAACAACTAACTTTATTTTCTTCAAGTTACCGAACTACTGAACAAATTATTTCTACAATTGTACAACAATACATTAAAATATTGTATCGTAATATATTTTTAGAATTTTATATAAAAATTATTATATAACTTATTAAATAAATTTAGTCATACATATATAATTTTTATTTACTGTTAATTTTTACAAATAATACCTCAAACTGCTATTTATATTTATATTCAAAATACCGGAGAAGCAACTTTCAAACTGCTAGGAAATAAGGCTTCAAAATGAGGGACTTGCTCAGTTTCTTTAGAAATGGGAAGGGAGAAATGGGGAGGGATGTAGGGTAAGTATAATTGTAAGGGATTTGAAAATGCAGGAGAAGAGAGGGGACTGTTCACGCATGGGAAGGAGGTCACTTGCAACATTGCTGGCCTGGCAGGAGACTGCCATTTTCGCAACTGACACTTGCGGATTCAGAGACTGATTTTGCAGGTGTCAGATGCAAAAATAGTGGTCTTCTTATTGCCCCTCGATTCTTATGTTGTACCATCTTTATCTGTTTCGGTAGAAGTGTTAAATTAAATTTCGCAGATGCAGGTTGCGGAAAGTGGCAAAACATTCCAAAATTTTAATTTTTTTTTTCCAAAACACTCTAGATTCCTAATTTATTATGCCAAATGCATTAATTATTAAAAAAATATCTAAAGTCGGACGGAATTAAATATCCAAACCGCTACCATCCGTAGTATAAAAGGTGCAGCTGCCTTTTATTAAACTGCCACACTCGATTTAAAAAAATTTCAAAAATAGTACTTAGATTTCTACTTTTATGTTTCAAAAATGGCCTTTTGAAATATTTAATTGACTCCATTAAAATAATCTTATTAGAATATGAGTAGCTTATTTAAATTCAAATAATGCATTTTTTTTAAACAAAACAGTTGATTCAGTTTGTTCAATTTTATTCCTGTAAATTTTTTGGTATGACTTATTTCATTTGATAATCCCTTTGACACTTATATTATTGCCACATGATTCAATGATGAGTTTTAATATTAAAAGGAATTAATAATCACTTTCAAAAGTTAATTAAGACAAGAAAAAAATAAAATATTTTTTAATTTATTTGCTTGTAAAATTAGGTTTGTTATTACCAGTCACGTAGCAATTATATGAATTAGTGAAAAATCATCTGCAAAACTGAATAGGAGATCAATTCCTGATTATGCCACTCAAACTCATGTGCACATCAATTTTCAAATTTCTTGTTTAGAAGTTTTGTTAGAAAGAGTCGGGCTATCATGGATGTCCAAAACATTGTTTGCTGCTTTCAAGGAAGTAGATAGTTTAGTTTTGCATTTAATTGGTAAAATCAGCTTTTAACTTTGAAATTCACGTATCTTTAAAAACGTGTAAACAAGTAGACAATTATGTTACTTTGCTTTATGCAATAGACGAGAGCCATGTTTTCTTGTACGCCTCAAACTTCACAAGATAAACTTATGGATTTGATCTTCTCTTAATTTACCCTTTTCAAATTGTTCAAATGGATTTACGCATTAGCCATGGAAAATTCCAAATACTTTGCAAATTAATTGAGCATTTAAGGTTCAGATTTATAAGTTCTTAAGCTTAAAAAAAAAAATCACCTGGCCGATAAAGTGGAATATCATACATTTGCATGAATCCAAAATCATTTCCACCTATCCAAAAAAGAGTTATAACCCTATACATACAATATAACCCCATCACCCATCTTCCCTACCACATAACTGCTGCACCTCAATATAACTATAATGAAATTAAAACAGGCAAAAGAAAACTTCAAACAAACTAAAACACCAGAAGCACAAAACAAGTGAATATTGGCAAAGAACCTAAACTCTGAGCAAATAAACACTGAGTTCAGGACCTGAAGACCCGTCAGGATTCATCATATAAAAAGCTTCCGAGTCTTTTGATCCAACAACTCTCTCAAACCTGGCTCTCATATACATGAGTTCGCCTTCGGACCCAGCTCCATTCCCTGGCAATACACCCGCTCCCATTGAAATTGGCTTTACAGCCTTCAACACTTTCCATTCTTCAGGACCACATTCACGTTTCAACGCATACCCACATTTTTTCCCATTGCAATATGTCCTCCATACACTCTCCTCCACCAGTTTCCCTTCTTTTTTCTGCTGCTTCTTTTCGCATTCTAGTGCAATTCTTACTAACCCAGATGCCATTTCCCTTATCAATACACTCGTTGGTGTCGCTAGCTCGATCAAGAAAACTGGGTTCAGTTTTGCATCCTCTTGAAATGCAAAGTGAACATGACCTCTGCGGTACCCGAAAAGGGTTCCTATCATTAGTCTGGTTCCCAAACCAGACTGATGATATCCCCATCTGCCTTTACTTAGAAGGGTAAAGGCAGATCGGAGCTTAGAAACTGCCACAATTGGAAGCTGTTTCCTATGCAGTCTCCCCTGAGAGGGTACTACATTTCTAAACTCTTCGTCTTTCAACTGTTCCTCGCCCGTAAAATGGGAAGAAGGGTTGGAAGTCAAGACTTCTCCCTCATTATCTTCATCTTCAACAATTTTCTTTTTCCAGTTGAAGTATCTTCTGGAAAAAGAGAAAGAAGAGTCATGAGGGGTCTTGGCCATTATTGTCTTCATCTGAATTCTTCCAAGAAGGGATAAAAGTGAAAAAGATTGGAACTTTGAGTATGTTTGCTTCTACTTTGTGGTTATGAGAAGGGTGAGGGTGATTTTATTCAACACTTGTAACCTTTTTTGTCAACCTTGTGGGACTGAAGGGGGCCTAGCACAAGAGAATCCTGACAAAAGGAAGGTGAACAGCCCCACCTAACTAAACACAAAAACAAAGAATTTTTTTAGCTTAAAGACAACAACACAGAGAAAAGAGGCAGATGGAAATGGACAAGGGAGCAGATTTTGAAACAAAAGAAGCAATAGTGGAGGCTGAGGAGACCATTCTTTGTGTTATTTCTCAATCAGTGCGTGGACGGGGGCAGAAGCTGTGAAGTGTGAACAAGGATATGCAAAAGGGTATGTTATATTAAGTAGAGGGAGAGAAATTGAGGGAAAAAAAAGAAAAAGAAGAAAAAAAGCTTGAGTTGATTGCTCTGACCTGCATTCGAAACAGTTAAGGGCAGGTTGAGGACACACCAACCATTACCCACCACTGCCATCCCAACAAAACACTGCCCTTTAGTCCTTTCATGCCCCGAAGCTATTACCACCAATGCTCCGAAAGCACCAATTCACGTATACCCATAAGCCACCACTAGCCACCTTAGTGTTTTGTATCATAATCTCTGCATTTTTTTATATTATCCTTTTTTATTTTGGAGAATGGTTAGAGTCTGATAGCTGCAGGCTACAATGGGAACAAGGATTGATTTTATGATAGATTAGAAGTTTCTGTTTCCAGTGTTGCGTTAAATTAGTATGATTCCTTAATTTCCTAATAGACCAAATTCTAAAGTGGCAATAATTCAAGGTCCAATTAGAATTAAGCAAGTGGCATCACATGATGATTAATGGCTCACACCAAGATCATTATTAAGCATCAAATTCATGAAGTCATGATGGGTATTAGCCGTTGAGCCAATAAACTTAGGCCTGTAAGAGAAAGTGGGTGATACTTGATAGGGTGGCTAATGGGTTCTATGATTAGATATATTATATTGAATTATTAATTAATGTGCATGAGATCCCTAAGTCCAGAGTAAAAGACAAACTGAGAATTTTGTCCCACAGAAATTTGCATTATTACATATGCTCCACATGTGCTTCAAGAATATCTTGTTGAATTTTGATGTTTTATGATTCATTTTAATCCGTGAATCCACATGGAACCTTATGAGAATCATATGATGTAGCTTTTCTTAATAAAATATCGTGGGACCGACCATAGCCATAGATGAACAAACCATGATCTGTAACCAACTTCGGAAATCCAATTACATATATTTTAAATGTACTTAGTTATGCTTAATCATGGTTAACTCGATGTGAAAGTCAAAAACCAACCACTGCTAACAAAGATATAACAACATAGATAACCAACCATGACATCATGTGCATCGACACATTAATGAAAAGTTAAGAAGAGAATTTATTTGGTCCGATCATAAAGGTTAAACCAACAATGCTTACTCAAATCAGGTGTATAAATTTATTCGCATACCACTTTAATGCTTTTTGAATTTGTTTTGCTAATGCAAATCGATAAAGATATAAAATCATGGTGGGGAAACTAAGGATCCATCCAAATTTGGGTTAGACAATGAAAATTTACATGAGGTGAAGGAGCATTGTGTCTTTATCAGACAGCGACACTTCAGGGCTCCTTCGTTGCTTTGTAGCTTGGATCATAGCGCTCTGTTCACTGAAGAACAAGGACTGACTCTGTTTCCTGTAGTAAACCATCATCTCTATATTCATGGTCCACTTCCCTGAACCAAACAACGTCATAGCAAATTAAACTTATTCTCAATTTGAAGATACTCAACACTCATTTTCCATGGTGGACTTAGTTAACCATAGATTAAACTTTAGCAAAATTTCGAAAACAAAGAAATTTTTAAATAAGAGGCTCACATTTGGTTCAAGCAAAAGATAAGAAACATAGGCTAATACTTAGTAGCAGTAGGGAAAGGATTGAAACCACTATGGACCATTTTTTCCAAAGGAGAAAACAAAGGTTTAGGTAAATTATCCCAATCATACCAATCCCAACCATAACATTTCTCAGGCTCAAGATTTTCAGGTGCTTGATTAGGATCCGCCAATACTGCTCGAAGAAATATGGTAACATAATGATATGGTTTCGGATCCTCCATGTACACGTTGTTCGTTACCGTTACCAGCTCAATTTGGGTAATATCCAAACCAGTCTCCTCCTTCATCTCTCTTGCCCCGCATTCATCAAAACTCTCGCCTGAATATTTTTTAAAAGTCGATTCAATTTGCAGTGTTGCCGAACAGATTTAGGAATCATCAAATTAAATTAAATTACTGACCGAATTCGAGGTGGCCACCGGGGAGGGCGAAGGTAGAGTCGCCGACGGAAGATCTCCGCCGCCCTAGCAACACTGATTTCCCTTTCAACAAGAATACTACCACGGCTACTCTGGGCTCGGGTTTCTCCGCCGCTTTCTGTCTGTTTTCCATCTTCGTTTCCCTCTTTCTTTCTCTTTAATTTCTGCAGTGTCTTGAAACGGCGTACTTGCCCCCGGTTTTGTGCCCGCGCTCTTTAAGTTTTTTCAGTTTTCAGGCTTGCCCGCCAAGGATCAGGAGACGGGATCTTGTGCTGTCGCGCATACTTGGATATTTCTCTTCTGCCCAACCAAACAAATCCACGTCGTCGAGATGAACACTTTACCGGGGTGATATTCTTTCATTGGCACGTGAGGGAAATTTTATAGTGAAATAAACTTAATAAAAATTTATCGATATTATATAAAAAATAAAATTGAAAAATATACATTAAATATTATTTTTCATTAAGTTTTTTTTTTTTAAATATCAATATGTTAGGAAGGATGGAATATTTATTTTTACATCACTTTGTAATAAACTAAAAAGAGTGTCCTTATTTCATATTCTAAAATTACAAAATAAGATGAATATGACTAAATAAAAAAAGTATTAATAGCGAAATTTGTATTTGTTTAGTGTGTTTTGTGCATATATGAATGTAGCGGATGGATTCCTTTTTGAGTTATTGTTTTTTCTTTTGGGTGGCGTGGCCTTGGGGTACAAGCAAACTGAGTTTTAAAAGGGTGATGCTTGGCTGCCTGCCTATAACTTGACAAAAGAAAATCATTAATTTATAATGTTTTGGAAGTCGCTAGATTATTCCACTTAAATTAATTTATTGTTATAGTTGAGCCACGTTGCAATATCAACTTTTGTGCATCACAATATATATTTATTTTTTAGCTTATTTAATGCAATGTAATCATGTTGAGATCAATTGCCACGTATGCAATTCCAATGTAAATAATGTCAAGAAAAAGAATTCCAAGCCAAAAGAATATGCCCCCTTCATATTTTCATTGAGATGGGCCTGTTGTTACTTTCCAAGCCCACTAACTTCGGATTCATAATTAATTTAACTTTGACAAATTTCATAATTTAATCCTTGAATTTTTATATTTTTATAAAATCAATCCTAATTATTTTAAATCTATATATTAGATCTTTTAAATTTTATGAATTTACATATTAAATTTTTATACTTTTAAAATTATACAATGGGTTTCAGAATTTATCTATTATAACACATTAAATCTAAACACGGACGTTAAAAATAACAGCGTTTCGTTAAAATATACTTGACTTTAACTGATTGTATATTAAACTGTAATTTGTGCCATATATTTTGGATTTAATATAGTTTTTTTGAAAAATTTAGAAATTTAATACGTAATTTTGAAAGTATAAGAATTTAATATGTAAAATCGTTAAAATATGGACTAAAATATAGTTTTTTCTATTTGACTTTATTTTTAAGCAAAACCTAAATTATTAAGTTTTTTTATGCATTAGGTCATTGAACGTTAAAATGTGTACATTAAGTCTCCAAACTAATTGATTTGTGTACATTGAATTTAAAATTGACAAAACTAATGAAATTAAACTACACGTTTTATGAAAAAAATCGTATATGATAGAATTAAATGAAATGTGCGATCCATCGAAGCATTAAAAATTAATTTTTTTCCACCTCATTAGTCTCCATATATATCCCCCCTCTTTTCCTCCTTAATTTCTCCCCACCTACATGAATTTCGATCCAGCCACGAAATGGTTGGCGCCACTTCCATCCCGTCCAGTGCTGCCCAATGCCGGTCCGCCTTCTATTCAAACAATAAGGTTTCAAGGGAAACTCAGAAAGAAACACAACAACCCAACAATCTCTTCAACATTCTCTCCTCATGTGAAATCTTGTAAGGAGGCACAAAATGATGCTGTCAAACTCGTCTTTGATTATTGATTTCTTGTAATTGATTAGTTAATATTGTATGTAATTCAATTCATATTTGATAATTGATTGTTGGTTGCATTGAATCAACTAATTTTGTAAGTTTGCTATAGAGTTGTGTTTATTTGTTACTAGAATTTCTGCTACTTCTACGCTATTAGAAGGGGAAGAAACAAATGCGCTGTCTCGAGAGAATGGGCCAGCTAGAATTTCTAAATCGTTGATAAATATGCAGGTTATGGGTCAACTCCAGCCATTGCTAAATTAAGTAATTTGTGGAAGAAAATTTTAGGTTTTAAAGTAAATCAACCAAGTGAGAGAAATGGGTTATGTATGAATATTAAATCCTTCACACCACAAGAAGTCTAGTTGTAATAATCTATCTTCTTTGATTCTAATTTCTAAATTCATATTCTTTAATTTGCTCTGCTTGTTTCTTTTCTTCGTTATATATTTTTCTTCATCACAAGAGACGTGATAGAAGTGGTGAGGAGGAAAAAGAAGAGAGAGAGAGTGTATTTTTCAGAGTTTTTTTTTTTATTAAGTCCAGCAATTTAAGTTTAACCTAATACGTTTTAACTGCGCATTACTATCACTCTTGTCAGTCCCATGAAAAAAGAACCTAAATGATCAATCTGAGAAGTTTTATAATTTGATGTGAAGCTTTTAAAAATTAAATGATCTAATGTACGAAAATATGATAGTTCAATGATTTTATAATGCATTTTTCCTTATTTTTATTTTCTTTAATTTTGAAAAATTATACACATGATTTGATAGTAAAACTCATACAGGCATCTTTGAGAATTAGTTGAGTTCTCTTTTACTTAAGAGAGAAGTAATTGTGAATTCTCTTTTACTTGAGTGAGATCTCCGTAAAACAGATGCGATTTTTGATAATGATAACATTTCGAATTTGCTAAGCTAATGGATCACGCAAGAAAATAGAGTTTTTGTTGGATTTAAAAAAAGAGAGAAAATTTAGAAAGCAATACCTTGAGAATTTTATACCTTTTTATAGCGTATTATGCATGTGGTTAATATATAGATTGAGTTATAAATGTCAGGTAACGATGTAATGGTTAGATATTAAATGTTTAACTGTTAAAATAATGTTTGTATAGCTATAGAAGTAGTTCCATTATCACGTGAAAGCTGTGTATTTCAGATATTTGGATAGCTATAGAAGTAGGAATTTGAAGAAGCATAATGTGGAGTTGGTGCTCATTCGAAGAGCTGCTCCGGTACCAACATTTTTTACGCAAATCGAACAGTTAACTTACCTCTTGCATCATCCACTGTCAAACTAGACTATCATGCGAGTCTGGAAGGCTGACTGGAATTTCGAGAACAGCTTCAATCTCTTTTTGAAAAAGAATTTGCTTCTGCATAATCAGATCAACCACTTCAAAATTAAACAAATTAAATGTTAGGTATATACACACGACTTCATGACGTGACGTTAGTTATAGTTGAAAAATGGATAGGGTTGATGCTTAATTAGATAGAATCATCATGCAATAAACAAATTGAATTATAATAAGTGATTGATTTGTGGATTTTGAATGACTAATGATAAATTATGAGGCAATGCCATATAAATCATAAATGGATTGATTTATAAACAATATGATTTTGTATAATATAAAAAGTATTAGTTACGTATGTATGCATTTAATAAAAAATCACAAATATTGTAAACAGATTATAAATAAATTGAATTAATAAATCAAGGAATTCATTGTCTTTTAAGTTGGATTAAACTCATATCAACTTTGTGTGACGTTGTCGTATTGAGTTAGCCAGTTAAATCGATGTCTCACGTCACGTGGATAGACATGATATCTTATCTAAATTGAACTACTGTAAAGCTTTTTCTTTTTTAACAGATAAATGCTAGTATAAAGCTAAATAATTCATAAAGTTCTTTTTTAATCTTGGTAAACTAAAGATTTTTGCACAAGAAAATAAAAAATTTTTCATCTTTATATTTCAATATCATGTCTTTCTTTGTTTCTTCTTTTTTTTTTGGGAAAAATATAATAAAAAATTAATAATTTTTTTATTAATCTAAATTAATATTTTCAAATCTAATTAATTCTAATTTTATTAAAAAAAATTGAAGAAGTAAATTAAATTATATTGTAAATCTAAAAATGACAGATAAATAAAATTTGAATTTTATTTTAAAATAAAACATAAAAGAAAAAAAATACACTGTAATTGTTAAATATATTGGTCAAAATATCTTTTGTATTGATTTAAAAACTATATTGTGTTTAATTTAATTATAATATGACAATTTTCTATTAAAAATAAAATAGTTCAGAACAAAGTAAGATGATAATAATAATAATAATAATAATAATAATAATAATAATAATGTCAATGGAAGATATGAGGCACCTGATGCTTTTAGATATATATAAGTTTTCTTTTTCTTTTTTTAATTAAAAGATATATATAAGTTGGGTTGATAGACTTTTTTTTGGTCAAATTTTGGTTGGTTACTAAATGTTGGAATGTAAGCTCTTTTCAGATTTGCTGATTTATTGACAAAAAAGGAAAAAAAAAGTGCTGGTTTGTTAGAAAAGAAAAAGTAAAAAATTATAAAATAATATAGTAGGCAAGTAGGGTGAGCAAAAATCCAATCAAATGATTTTTTTAATTTTGATTTGATTTTTCAGTTTTTCAGTTCGATTTTAATTTTAAAAAATTTCGATTTTTCGATTCGGTTCGATTTTTGATGGAGAAAATTACATAGAAACTGAACCGAACAAAAATTTATATATATGAGTACATTTATAAATTATTAATATTTATTTTTTAGGTGATAATTTAGAATTTTAATGATTAAATTGAAAATCGATTAAATAAAAAAATTTATTTAATGATTTTATTGTATTATTTATTATATATTTTGAAATTATTTCTTTAATTTGAACTTTTATTTGTACAATTTAGATGTTTTTACTTTAGTATATAATGATTTATAATTTTTAGACACAATATTTTTTTTTAAATAATTTTAAATTTTAATTTTTTGATTAACCGAACCAAATTAATCGAAAATTTTAATTCAATTTAAATTTGATTATTCTAAAATTTCGACTCGATTCGATTGATAAAAATAATAAAAACTTTAATTTTCGATTATTTTGATTTGATTATTAAATCGAATCAACCGTTACTCTCCCCTATATGCAAGTCTATGATTGTCACTTTCAGTACACGTCTCTTTATGTCATAAAAACCTATGATAATGCATATAGAGCAAATTAGAGATACATGTTAAGCAGCAAAACATTTCGGCCATAAATTTTATACATATATTATTGATTTAATTAATTTATATTGCACTCAAATATTGATTTAATGAATTCATCATGAATTAAATTCAAGTTTGATTTATCAGAAATTAATTGGTTTAGATAAGAAAATTTTAAAATATTTATGTACACATGTATATATTAACTAAATAGGATCAAACAAATTTGAATTGGATCGTTTCATAAAAATCCCACAAAAATATTTAATTTAGAAGCTTAATGTTGTTAATACGTGATAAAGATGCACCATATTAATCTGTGTTAGGTATGACTCATTTACTAGTTAAGGGACATATGCTAGAGCGGAGCGTACGGTTTAAGTGGGTTGGGGGTATATATATATATAACCTAGAAGATTTGATTCTCTTGGAATAATAATAAAAACAGCCGCTTTGTAACGACTACACTAGTTTATTTAAATTTTTATTACTTATTTAAATATTTTTAATAAATAATATATATAATGATAATAATATATTCGCCTGTCATGTAATTAATTATATTTTGACCTTCTAATTCATGCATCTGAACAAGTTATAAAAGCCTACACTCTGTTACATCATAATTATATTTTTAATTATTAGTTATAGAATATGTTTATTACACTGTTTTTGTAATATTTACATAAATCAAAAAGTAAAAGCAGTACAATTCATACATCAAATTTTTCTCTTCCTGTCTGGTGTTGGCTTTGTCCCTAAAGCGACGATCTACCTTGAATCTACACAGATAAATACCCGTGTTAAACTATAAAGTTTAGTGAAAAATAATAAGTATATGAATAATCACTCACAGTGATTGTTCTCATGCACACGATAAACAACACTAATCTCAAGATATTATAATCAACATGCAAGGATTACAATATAAATCCATATATCATACTAAATTTTATAACAATCATGTATAATGAACAATCAAGTCTGTGTCATCATTACACACATATATTGTTCATTTTATACTGTGAATTGCCTGCTACAGTCCTGCGGGTGTGGATAAGGGATGCTGTGAATATCCGTAGATATCAAATATATATATATATATAAATACACACACACACACACACACACACGCTCTCGAAGGTATAATTCCTGTGAATACTTGAAGGTATCAAACCTATGAATCCAAATGGGGTCAAGCCTGTGGTCCCAAACGGGAATAAATTATAGACCCAAACAGGATCAAGTATAGTAACTGCGACTATAATCCTATAGGCATGCCTATTTATCCATCTCCAAGTTTTATATGTGGTCAAATGATCATATTCATATGTCATTTGATTTATAATTTACAATTCATTATATAACATATTAACTCAAATAATATAGTATTGTTCTTTAATTATCATAGCATAGCCAAAAGTACATATATATAATCATTATAACACAATCATATTCAAGTAAACATTTTCATGTATTAATTACTATAACTTTACCTTTGTATTAAATTGCTTATACATTTTACATGATTAATGTTGTATATTAATATATATACATTATGGTAAGAGGGTTTCCATACTTGGAAAAAATTATGTATGCTTATGTCCCCATTGGAGTATTAATTTTATATTTATTTTGAGTCATGGGAGGTCACGGTCAGCATCAAAACCTGGTAACCGTGACCTAAATCATGGAAAGGGGTCACTATTACCACCCAAAATCTAGTAACCGTGACATAGGTTGCATTTTTAGCTCTGGATTGCATCAGACTACCTCACTGTCATTACCAAAAGAGTAATGACCATGATCTATACCTTTGAAGGGGTCACGATTACTACCAATAGCTTAATAACTGTGAAATATGAGTGATTTCGGCTCTGGACTGAAAACTGGATTACCTTACGGTTATTAACTAAAACCTGGTAACCATGAGGTACAATCTGTCCAAAGATAGAATTTTAATCTCTACGTCTATGACATTTTTGACCTAACAAATGTTAGTTTTAGAGAAGTGTCCCCCTACAAAGTTATATTCCTATGTTTCTAGTTTTCAAAACATTAAGAATCACTCAAATTCGACCTATAAATCTCCAGATATCCCATAAAAATCATCGACTGCTCCCAGTAATAGGGCAGCAGTCACAAGCAAGGTTCAAGCTCAAATTTCACTATTATGCAAATTGATTCAGATTTTGAGTCTACATATAAAATTAAGATAAATAAGTCTAGTTTCTTATCCAACTGAAATTTCTCAATTTGAGTCATAAGAACTCAAGATATCAACAAATTAGTAATGATTGGTCTAATAAACTATAAACAGTCTTTACCCATTTTAAGTTCAAACCCCCTATTTCGGTTTTTAGGCATCTTTAGGCTTAATTTTTCATGATAATCACTTACTATAACATCACATATTTCTGTTCTCACATCATATACATAACAAATACACATAATAACTGAGAAGTTTCCATACCTTGTTTAGCTACTTCCTCTTCCTTCCTTCCTTTCTATCTTTTCTTTCTCTTTCTTGCTCTTCATCTCTTCTTGATCTTAGTCTTAGGTTGCTGTAAAACTCATCTCTCTCTCTCTCTCTCTTTCTCTCTCTCTCTCTCTCTACCATCTATAGCTTTTCCCCACTTGGAGCACAATCTTCGTAGGCTTGACGAGAGGAGAAGAAGAAAGAAAGATGAGAAAAAATTTTTTTTCTTTTTGTTTCTAGGCCAAGAATGACCGGCCACATCTCCCACCTTTTCTTAGTTAATCTTATCTCTTAAATTTTCTAGAAATCCTAGTGTCAATTCTCCATTAGGTTGCTCATAAATATCTTAACAAAATTTCACTTTGATCCCTCTCTCTTTAAATTTCACACTTCTACCCCAAAACTTTCACTTATACTTTTCAATTAAGTCCCTAAATTGCAATTTTTCTTTAATTAGCCATATAATCAAACTTTGTATCATGTGAAATGACCATTTATCCCCCTCTTAAAACTAATTCCTTCTATGTCCTGACTTACCATGACATCCATGAACATATACAGTCAAATTATAAATATATCATTAATTAATTAAAATTTCTCTTAGGATACCATTAGGGGCATTACATGCTTCGCTCCCGAGAATGTAGGCACATTGCCAAATCTCGTTAAATTCCTGTATTCTTTATTTTTCGTGCTTGTTTTGTCCATATTCTTGTGATTATTAGCGTACATTCGCAACAATATGTAATGTGCACCATAAATGTTTTATCCATTCGAGGGGAAGCCAATCCATGTTATATAGATAGCCAACAATCCAGTGAAGGCTATACCGCGTATATAAATTGGCTCTACAAGCAACCTAAAGGCCACCAAATCAAATATTACAAGTCCTTCAATATTAAACCAGCAAAACATGCAATATGAGATATAGTTCAACAATACATGAGATATGATATATAAATTTGATACGTCGGATATACGGAACGTATTAACTATGGCTCCTTCGGTAAAAAAATACAAAAATATTATTTTTAATTTTTTTTAAAGATAACAATATATTTATATTGATGAATTAGCATGTGTTTATTAAACATTTGTTTTTTCAATAAATTATCAGAATCTGATTTAGTGGTAGCGAATATTTTTTTAATTCCTCCCTTTTCGCATTAATATAAATCAATTTTGTTACTAAGCTCATATAATGAAAGAAATTAAGAGTATTGATGATGTAGGTCCAAATTATAAGATACACTGTTCTCATAATATAATTTAAAAGCAGCAGAAAAAAGGGGACAATGGGGTTTAGGCAATCAATTTTGAAAGAGACGGTGGAATCTAATCTCGGCAATTTGGTTACATTAGAAATAAAAGTATTGGGACCATTGCTCTATGCTCGCCCCCTACAATCCCTGCGTGTGTGTCCTGCCTTGTCTCATATGATATGCCATCTATCATTTCCACTATAATATTGTTGCAACTTTTTCATTTTTAATATTACTTGTGTGTTGGAATGCCCCCGTCTTCTAATTATTTTTCAACTTAAATCATAAATTTTTTTTAATGATCATTAAGCTATTGAGAGTAATAATTGAAGCGATTATTTATTTATATAAAAAAATATTATATAAATGTTTTTTTAATGATCATCAAGCGATTATTGAGAGTAATAATTTAATATTACACGTGTCTCGTCGATCCAAAAATTAAATCATATTGCAGCGATTATTTATTTATATAGAAAATATTATATGTTAATGAATATACGTTGATGGATCGAAAAATAATATTTATTTTTTCTTTTAATAATCTATTTTTAATAAATTCAATACAATAAAATTATTGAAGTTTTCTAATATTTATTTTAATCATGTCTGTCGTCAAGCTACTTGAATATTTCTTCTAATATTTATTTATTTTTTATAAAAAATTAAACAAAACCTCTGCCCTGCTAGTTTTGTACTTGTGTTAGTTGGACACTTGGATTTTAACATATTCTCAATTTTTTTTTCTTTCATCAAACATTCTCACATTCATTTTCTATATACTCTTTCTTCTGTCGTAAAATTCATCCATATTTATTTGCTTTTATTTTATATCTCTCTCTTAAGTTTAACCATATTCATCGAGACTTACGTTTACATTGTCAAGTTTTTCGAACAAGTATACCGCCATTTGTCTAATTTTTGAAGGGCAATAAATTATTTTTGCCCTCGGATTTTATGGAATTTTTTAGTGAAAATGTCCTTCAAATTGCCAAAATAGAGCAAAAATGCTCTTTTCTAGGATGGAATGTCTGCTTGTCAAACGGAAGCAAGTAACAAAAAACAATAAAAAATGACACATGACAACTATGTTAGGACTGCCAACCTCACCTCAACTCCACATTAGTATGATATTGTCCATTTTTTGCTAAACCCTTAAAGATTTATTTTTAAATGTTTTTCAAAAGGCTTCATATTAATTAAGTCAGGTGTACACATTTATATTATAGGAAATATTTCCTTATACTTTTTATGTGGGATGTGCGACTTGGATTGACATCCCAACAAACTATTCTTATCCCTTAAACTTTATAAAATGAAGTAAATTAAAAAAAAATGAAATGAAATGGAGTATTTGTGCTTTATGTAATTTTCAAAATAGGACAATTTTATTTCTAAATAAATATTTGATTGCTTTTAGTTTTATTGTTGTTAAAAAAAAGAATATATTTTTGCCCCATTCCGAATTTCCGATGACTTAAAATGAAAAATCACTCCTTTTAATTTGTGAAAATTAGGATAGCTTGTGAAAATTAAAGATGAAAAAATTTGTCAATATATATATTTTACGTTTTAATTTCATATTACTAAAATGTTAGTGGTTTAATATAACTTTCCCCAATTTTTGAAAGTAAGATTTGAAATTCTTATAATAAGGAATATATAATCCAATTATAAATATTAAAAATAAAATAAAATTTAAAGCCTTTTACACTTGATTGAATATTAGTTACCAATCAAATTTTGGTTAATCTTTAGTACAAGCTTTTGATGAAGTCATAATAAGTTTACACAAGATACATACTTTTCCAATCCAACTTGAAAATAGAGATAAATCCAATAATCCAAATTGAATTTGATAATATGACAATTTAGGTTATTATTTTTTTATTATTATATGATTTTTTTTTTAAAATTAGCTAAGTATTAGCTATGAATACAAAATTATAAATATATTCAAATATACTGTATAATTCAGATATATCGATTATTCTAAGATGATTTAAATATTAAAAGTAAATTTTTATCCATGTTTACATAATTGCAAATGAACTGAATCATATATTAAATATATGAAAAAATTAAGAGTCTGATCACAAAGCATATTAGATGGATTCGTCCACTATTTTTGATTCTCTTTTATATTATTTTATCTAAGTTAAATTTACTTGTATATTTCCACTTCCAGACACGATCCAAATAAACATTAATTCGAAAATTTTCTTGGGTGAGATTGGGACCTTTCCTTTATCAAATGCTTTTATTAGAACCTTTCATGTTTTTGTATTAAGTTATAAGCTTTCATAATCTGTAAGTCAAATTATCTTAAAATAAAATCAGCTTGCTACTAAATTTCTTTATAACCCTTCATCCCCGCAAGACCGTACAATTTCACATCCGAGTCAACGGTTCATGCAGTCAAGTCATTTTCGCCAACGTGAATGATCAGGATCTATTAGAAAGTGGTGTTAGCTTCATCTATAATTATGGTAACTAATTTTATAAAATGGTCACCATAAAAAAATTTATATATTAAAATAATATAATAATTATTTTGTATTAATAAAATCACAATTATTTAATTTTGGAAATTTTATTTACTGAACAATTAACGAATTTAGTTGTGATTTTGAATGGACTTTTTTAAAAATAGTATTTTTTAAAAACTTATTTTGAAAAATAGTGTGTTTATAAAAGTATTTGGAAAAATAGGGTGAGGGTGTTTAATCCCGCAACAGGATGTTGCGGGAATAGGAGTGGAACCCGATCAATTACGGGAATATTAAGTTATTAATATGTATATTTGAATTGTTATGACGCATTATACGAATAAATAAGAACATATTATTTTTGTAATACTGCATCATATTTAAATAAGAACGTATTAAATAAGTAAAATATAACTACGCTATAAATAAGGATCCCTTAAATATATTTTTGATAAATTTATTATTAAATTATTGAAAATAGTAAGCATTTATTGTGTATTTATGGGTCAAAAAATTTTAAATAATGCGTTATATTATCTTATTAAGGGCAATTGGTAAGAATTTATTATTTAAATTTTTTTATTTTAATACAAAATAATACCTAATTTTTCAAAAAAATTTTAATATGTATATTTGAATTGTTATGATGCATTATACAAATAAAATATATTCACTATTAATTTTAAATTTTCATAATTTTTCATATTAAAATTTTGAATTTTGTTATGTATATTTATACTGTGTGTGTCATAATTTGAATTTAAATTATTTTAAAGTAGTAATATTGATGGAGCTAAGCCTACCAAATTTGTAAAAAAACAAAAAATTCTCCTATTCCCACAACTATTGGTTGCGGGATTAGACAGTGAATCCCGCTATTCATTTCATATTTTTGATTTTTTTTGTTCACCATAATTGATCGAATCTCACTCTTATTTTCTCAATATTCTATTGCGGCATTAAACATTCTTACCCTATTTTTTCAAATGTTTTTACAAATACATCATCTTTCAAAATAAGTTTTTTAAAAATATCATTTTTAAAAAAATCCCGATTTTGAAATTAGAAGATGAATTTAATAATGACGGTATACATACATATATAAAAAGCGAACTATTTTTATCATCCTGTACACTTTAAGGAATCTTCTTTTTCCTCCAAAGAATCTCCTAGAATGATTCCATTACGATTTTCCAAACAGTAGAAATTAACTCGCAAAGATTGTACAAGTAACTACGGCATCACATTTTCCGGGAAAATTAAATTATAAAGAGTGAGAAAACAATTCCCGGAAACTGCTGGGCATCACAATCTCCCAAAGTTTCAGTACCGCCATGAAACCTCATGGAATTTATTTTTTTTAAAGAAAAAACAATGTCGACCCAACAATGACCACGTGTCCTTGAATCCCTGGCCTTCGTTTTTCTTACCGTAATATAACACTTGGCCCCACATTCAACAGGCGTTTTCGTACTAACAAAATACCCAAAAAAAAAAAAAAGAATGGTCCTTCTCTCTCTCACTCACTCTCAGTCTTCTCTCCATTTTTGATTCTTCACAATCTCCGTTTCACGCTCTCTGTGTGAGCAGTTAAACTTAGAGGGAGAAGAAAGATAAAAGAAGAGAAACAGATTATATATATACATATTTTTATCGAGGTTTCTCTGTTTTGTTGTGTAAAATCGGTTCTGTTGTGTAAAATACTGTACTGGTGCTCTATTTAATTGTTGAGGGTTATAATGACGGACACGACAGATGATATAGCGGAGGAAATCTCATTTCAAAGCTTTGAAGATGATTGTAAGCTTCTTGGGAATCTTCTTAACGATGTGTTGCAGAGAGAAGTTGGATGCCAATTCATGGAGAAACTTGAAAGGAACCGGATCCTTGCTCAGGTTTTTATTTTTATTTTTTTTATTTTTGTATTTTTGGATTTAGTGGGCTGAGAATTAGAAGGCTGTTTATTTTTACTTTTGAGAACTTAAAAATCTTTCTATCTTTTTTGGGTTTCTATCTGTTTATTGTCATGATTTTGTTTTGCATGGTTTTGTTTGGTTGCTGAGAAAGAAGAGGAAATACCGTGAAACGGAAATATGATACGGGTCTTAACTTTTGTGATGTTTTCTGGAAAATGTAAAGCTAAAATTTAATGAACTAACTGTGTACTCTTTTTTTACTCTTTGCAATTATTTTCTACGATGAATATCGTCTCATATTTCTTATTACAAGTGGATCATTTTCGGGCTTTTGTTTTTGGTGTTTTCTGTTTGGATGCTGAGACAATTGTTGCCTGTTTGGATAGAGAGAAAACAGAGAAAAAACAAAACTATATGTAGAACTTGTGTTTTTATTTTCCCCTTCAAGAAACAGAGGAAGCTAAATTGTTATTTTAAATTTGAGGCCATCTTACCAATATATTTCAAGTTTTTAGTTAGATTTCAGTCCATGGATTCCATTTGTTTCTTCGCAACATGGTTTCTTTATGTTACTGAGGTCTGAGACGAAGAGCGATTACATATTAATGGATGATCATCATAATCAAGATAACTATTATGACTCGATACCTTTCCGTGTTTTCCAACTAAACCCATATAATGGCAAGCTCGCACATCATTGAAATTTTATTCCTTCTTTTTCGTTATAGGTAAAAGAGGACAAATATACAGGTATTTATTGAAAATTTATGTGGGGTTTTCCTTTATTACAGTCTGCTTGTAATATGAGACTGGCGGGGATAGAGGATACTGCTGAACTGCTGGAGAAACAGCTTGCATTGGAGATATCAAAGATGACGTTAGAAGAAGCCCTGACTCTTGCTCGTGCATTTAGCCATTACCTTAACTTAATGGGAATTGCTGAGACTCATCATAGGTAGCTTGTTGTACTATCGTGCTTCATACATTAACCTCTTTAATCAATTTATTCATTTGATGTTTTAATGTGTTGATAATTTGGTGCTCAATTCATTGGAATTGTTGATAATTAGGTTTGAAGCAACAAATTAAATTACTGCAGTGCATTGAGCTTTTAAGTGTTTTGCAATCTCACGGGAATGTAATGCTATATTTATAGGTTTTAATTTCTTTTCTTCTGCAATATGCATTAAAGCAGGAGGTAATGCTTTTTGGCATTCACTAGCATTCTCCTTCTTTCCTTCATTATGGACTACTTGAAGTTGGTTAATGATGAGATAAAATATCCTTTTAAGTTACATTTGTTCCCTTCTGTTTGTTTTATTTACAGAAAACTTTCTTCACAACTTATGATAAATGATCTACTCTGCAGGGTTCGTAAGGCGCGGAATTTGTCACATCTATCAAAATCTTGTGATGACATTTTTAATCAGTTGTTGCAGGGTGGAGTCTCTGCAGAGGAGCTATATGATACTGTTTGCAAGCAGGTTTGTTCACTTGTATTTCTATGTTTGAAATCTCTGCATATGATCATTCTTTTCTCCTTTCTTTGTCTACTTTGCTGAAAACCAATACAACAGATGCTTTTTCTAAATAATATTTAAGTTCATATTTCCAGAAATTTCGTAGAGTACCTCATCTCAAATGAAATAATTTTTTATTAGATTTCATTTGGTGCAAATTCTGTGTCAGGGAATTTCAAGGAAATGAAGCCCTATAGATTCCCGGGCCTCCCAAATTTTTGCAACTTTTACATAAAGCATATTAATGTAATTGAGGGTTTCAATGTGTCCTTGTTATGAATTCTTGACCGTGTAATTTACTAGTCAGTTTATTGTCATTGCAGGAGCTTGAAATTGTTCTTACTGCACATCCTACTCAAATTAACCGTCGTACCTTGCAATATAAGCACATCAGAATTGCTGTAAGTTTTTCATTGCATAAATGTCAATTATCAACAGTGTATTTACTATTATAATTTGTCTATGTTGCAGCATCTTTTAGAATATAATGACCGGCCTGATTTGACTCATGAAGACCGAGAAATGCTGATTGAAGATCTGGTATACTTCACCCCTCTAACAAATACTTATCCCTGTAAAGCTGCCTTAGAGGGTTACAGGGGTGTAGGTTAAAATGGGGAAGTCATTTTTCTCTGACTTTCTTTCGGTTTACAGTTCACTCATGCTTTTGTAGGTGAGAGAGATTACTTCAATATGGCAGACCGATGAGCTTAGGCGTCATAAACCTACTCCAGTAGATGAAGCTAGAGCTGGTAAATAATTTTTCTGTTTTTGAGTTTGACCTAATTGCAGATGTTGATGCTTTCTACAAATATCATTCTCATTTTGTGAGAGAATTTATGATTTTTAGTGCTTAATCCTTTCAGGCTTGAACATTGTTGAGCAGTCACTGTGGAAAGCTGTACCTCATTATTCACGCCGTGTCAGCAATGCTTTGAAGAAGGTTTGTTGCTACTTGATTATTTTCTGTGGTAGATTGATTTGGTGTGTGTAAAGGTTGTTTTGGCTTTACCACTCATGCATTATTCTCACTGCTGCTATGCTTCTCCCTTTTGTTCAATATTATTTTACAGCTTACAGGAAAACCACTTCCATTAACTTGCACTCCTATCAAGTTTGGTTCTTGGATGGGAGGTGATAGAGATGGAAATCCCAATGTAACAGCAAAGGTGAGGTGTCAAAAAGTTCTTTTCCTTGGCTTGTTAGTATCATATCTTCCATAAATGAAATTAGTAACATCTTTTCTTTCGGTAGCAATATATATCTGCTGTGAATGATTCATTACTTAAATTGATAGATAGTGTTGAGCTTGCATTGTCTGATCATAGTTTAAATGAAAAGGGAATTAATAGTTTAGAATGTATTTTCTTCTTTTTCTCCTATCTTTCACGCAATGTTGTTCATATTTAATTATGCAATAATCTCTCTCTCATAAGCAGAGATTAGACAAGCACAGTAGTTGAAACTACCATTGGAATAGAATTAATTATGAACTACTTACGTTTCTTCCTTCCAACAGAAATATGGACTTCTATAATGCAGTTTCGTCTTAATGAAAATTAACCGAAAAATGAAATGTGTGGCATGCATGATGCATCGACAGCTTTGTTTTTCCATCATACTTTTGAAATCAAAGAATCCCCTTTTTTCTTACCCCAAAAAAATTTATTTTGGAGTATGCTTTGTTTTCTGATTCCATGCGTGTGCAGTGCGAGTTACTTTCAGAATCTACTATTCCTTTGAATTGCATAGTTTAATGGGTGATTTATCTTTTTTTTTTTTGATTTTTTTTTTCAGGTCACAAGAGATGTTTCTCTTTTATCTAGGTGGATGGCTGTTGACCTTTACATTCGAGAAGTTGATAGCCTCAGATTTGAACTATCGATGAATCAGTGCAGTGATAGGCTCTTAAAAGTGGCAAATGACATTCTAGTTGAAGGTTTGGCCTGTTTGAATTTCAAGTTAATTATAAGATCTAAAAGGACTTCAATAGGAATTTGTGATGGATTCTCTTACCTACGAAGAAATAAAAATTGAATAAATTAATATCAAACAAGCTGAGACTGCGGAAAGTGTTTGATGTAAACCGATAGAGGAAGTACTGTTAGGTGCACTTTTTATTAGCAAAACTTCAAAAAACATATTAAGGTGCTCCCAGCAGATATCATCCTGAAGCATTTGATTTTAGAATCTAATAGCTTGAGTAATAGTTGTGAAATGGAGATCCATCTCAATATATGACCAGTAATGGATGTAGACTATAAACGGTAAATTATTATTGAGAGATTATGCTTGAATGGGTATGCGCTTGTCAACTGCCATGATTGTTAGTGTTTGTTTTATGTTGTACAATAACATTTTGTTTGTGGTTAGGACCTCTAGGAATTATAACATGTGAAATATTTCCTCATTTTAGCTTTCTTATGATAGTTTTGCTTCACTAAGATGAAAGATAAAGAAATTAGTTTCTGTTCTTTGTTTTATTTTTTATGTCTTTTATTTTTTCTTTTCATATTTGTAAAGTTAAAATTGAATAGTATTTAATAACATTTTTGATATTATGATGAAATTGGAAACTTTTCATCTATTCTTCCCTTTCCTCTTTCTAGACATTCATTATGATTGATAAGTTGTTGAAACTTCTATATGCATTTTTCTTGTTACATTTCAATTAGTTATATAAACTGTATAATCTGAAAAGAAACTGATTCAATGGGCTCAATATGTCATTTTTCTGGCCATTGTTAGATTAGGAATGTATCTTAGATTTCAATATCTCTTCATATATTCCCTGTCTATGTTCAGACAAATAGACCTAAACAATGACTCGTTGAAGGTGCTTCAACGTCCTTCCTACAAAGTTTTATGATTTACCTTTTATTTATTTTTTTTATACCAGAAGCTTCGCAAATATTTCTGCCTTAACAGGAACGAGGATATACGTCTAACTGGTTATCCTTATTACGGTCTGGTTGGGACCATATGTTACTAATCTGAATAAACTAACTGCAGTTGAAGATTATTTTATGTTTAAAAGACTTATCTTGTTAACATTTGTCAATATACCTTTTCAGAGATTGTGAATAATTTACAGTGATGATTTTGGATGTTGCTGTCTTCCATGTAGATTATTCATGGAAAGGCCTTTCTTGATTTTGATGAAGCTACATTTGCAGTTTATATTCTTCGCGTAAAATCTGGTTGTGGTTTAATATTCTATACAGAAACTTCATCAGACGAACGGCATGAGATTTGGAGTCAACCAGTGACTAGAAGTCAAACAAAGTATCATAGCCATGTTCCATCTCTCCCTACGCAACTTCCTGCTGGAGCTGATCTTCCTGCTTGCACTGGTAAGGAACACTGTTTTGTAGATCTGAATAAAGTCAAATTTATTTAAGTAATTAGGCCTTGAATGGAATCGGTTTCACCATTTTCCTTTGTGTTTCATTTTCTAATTAATGCTAGTCAATTTCAAGAATGTCTGCATAGAAGCTGTTAGAATTTGTTATATCACAATGATTCATTTCCAAGGTACTTGATTGCATGTTATCTTCTTTCCACCCTTAAATGATTTAAGGTAGCTTTGAAATTTGACCAGGACATTAATTATTTACCCATCATGCCACATTGTCTGCATAATTCCTTCCCTACTGCTACTTTCTTTGTTGAATGACCCTACATCCATTTACCAGTCACTTGTTTTATATAATATGTGATGCAATTGCCAGTCAGAAATTCACATGTTTGATGATTACCTATTGCACTTGTCTTTGCTCAGAATGCAATGATGGTGGATCTCAATATCCTCAGCTAGAACTTCCAGGGACTGAATACATGCCCTTGAGTCGCCAGGTGAAACAAGCTTTCTGGCTGTGATTTAATACAGCAATACATTTATTTTCTATAAAAAAATCATTGACTAGTAGTGGTTATAGAAACAATTTTGACCTTTCTTTTTATTTCATTATAGGATGCTCAGGAACCTTCAGATGCAGAATCTTCTGGCCAGAATTCTAGCAATGGTTCAAGTAAAGCATTTGGAAATGGAAGTGTTGCTAATTCTAGTACTTCTCCTTCGGGTGGAACACCACGGGGATCTTTCTCTAGTCAATTGCTTGCTCAGAGGAAACTATTTGCCGAGTCAAAGATAGGAAGATCCAGCTTCCACAAACTTCTAGAGCCAAGCCTGCCAGAACGTCCTGGAATTGCTCCTTATCGAATTGTTCTTGGCAACGTAAAAGATAAGGTATTCCTTTCTCTTGCTCCTTCAAAGTTAAGTAGATGCTACAGATGTCGATTCATCAAGTTTGAAAATATATACTATTAGAGATGCTGAGACTAAAATTAGAAATTCTTGACTTGTGTATAAAGGTGTCTCCTTGAATATAAGGTCATATAATTGATCAATGTTGATCCTTTGTAAAAGTTTCAGTTTGATCTGGAAACAATTTGTTAAGATAAAGTAATTTCTAGTCATCATTATGTGCTGTAAAGAAAAGAGTTGAAAACACAACAATTATGCATTTATTTATTTAGTTATTTATTTATTTTTGCAATTAACTCTTTTCTCTGGATATCTCAATTAATGAAAATAAATTCATTTTTGCAAAAATTGAAGTTTGTTTGGACATCAATATTAGAGCAGATAAACGAATGAAGTAAAACTTCTCTCATGTCTGATTTTTATTTTTTTTCTTATTTCTTGTCCAATAAGCTGGACTTCTCAAGCAGAGTTTACTGGGAATTAACTTAATTGTTCAAAATTTGAGGAAATGCTGATTATAAATAATTAAATTCAAGAATTAATCATAAATACTTTTTCACTGCTCATTTTAGAGGTTTGATGTTCTGGCTTTTAAATCATTTAGTGCTGCATTGATGTGTAATTGAGTTCTAGGCCAGATATCAGGCTTTCTGAGCATTTTCAAATTTCTAGACAAGATCAATCGTGTTCTTTGGGAAGCCATCAGCTAAAAATATAAGTTTGATTGAACTAATGATCATCAAAGGGCTGTATTTTGGGGAAAGCTTTAAATGGTTGAAGTGGTAAAGGACTAACAACACTGGGAAGGCTTCAAAAGCGGAGGACAGAACTGACTGCTAGAAGATGAAGATAAATTTCATTGGGGACACTTCATTAATATGTTTATTTTCCATGTTTCATTAACTGTGGTTCTTGTTGAATATGATTTATGGTTTTCTGATCATTGATTCTATTTTCTTTCTTCACTTTAAGATGGTGATTTTTTGTTTTTTATCAGCTCATGAAGACAAGGAGACGCTTGGAACTTCTTCTGGAGGGTCTCCCTTGTGAATATGATTCTTGGGATTATTACGAGACTACAGATCAATTGTTGGAACCACTGCTTCTATGCTATGAATCACTGGTAGTATCTTATGCATTCTCATAACAGCACTCTTCTCTAAATAAAGGGCAAGTGGTTGTGGTTTTAGATGAAATTAATGTTCAATGATCAATTTTTGCAGCAATCATGTGGAGCTGGGGTTCTAGCTGATGGTCGGCTGGCTGACTTGATTAGAAGAGTTGCTATCTTTGGGATGGTATTAATGAAGCTAGACTTGCGCCAGGTGCATCATCTTTTAGGTTTTCTGGTGTAAATATGTGCTTAGGTGTTCTTTTCCTTTTTTTTTTTATAATTTTTATTTTTGCTGAAACTTTTGGTGCGACAGGAATCTGGTAGACATGCTGAAACACTAGATGCAATTACCAATTATTTGGATATGGGCACTTATAGCGAGTGGGATGAAGAAAAAAAACTGGAATTCCTAACAAAAGAACTGAAAGGGAAGAGGCCACTGGTTCCTCCTAGCATAGAGGTAACATGTTTAGAAAGCATTTTTGTGACCATTAATCTGAAATTTGACATCAAAACAAGAAATTCTTTAAGATTGATTGTCTAGGTCTTGCAATTAAAGAGGATTGAAGATCTGAGGCTCGAGCACATTAATTTCATGATAAATGCAGAAGTCTATAGGCTTCTGGTCCTAGGTGATACAGCTGGAGGACTAAATTTTGTAATGAAAAATTAGTAGAACTATGGAAAGAACTCCTTGCTCTCTCTTTTTTTCTTGTTTTCCCAATTATGTTGTCTTTCCATATATTGTATATGCACTAACAATCTTGCATGGTTATTGTCAACATATCATAGCTACAGGTTAGGAATAGAAGAGGAGGTTTATCCTGATTAGATTACAGCTCATACGGCTTGAACTTATTTTTTCGTTTTTCTTTCTTTTGTGGGGAACTTTACAGATACTTTGAGGTATCAATTCTATTGGATTCTTGAGCATGCAGAGTATCTAAGTACATGCCAGCTTGTGGCAATTTAGAATATAAATATTTAATTGTTCTAATATTGAGAGTAATGCACTATATTCTAGTTCTATACCAGCTAAGGCTAGTTTCATGAATGCTCTTTCTCCATTTTGGTTGGAGGTGCAAATTCTTTTGAAATATTATTCCACTTATCATTTTCACCATTCAAGCTACATTATTTGTTATGTGATTCCATTTTTATTCAGTCAAGTACCTGCAAACTTAAATCATTTCCCCTTGATTTTATCTAATGACCTATATGTACAGTTTGGACAAGGCCAAACTATCGTTAGGTTATTCTTTCATTTGTTGTACTGCTTTCACTTTTGAATGCAATTTCTTTCCATCTGTTGTTTTACATTGCAGAAGGCTTGTTTCATCAGTGATAATCTGAAAAATTGTTTTGTGTCTGATGCTTTATTGGTCAATGCTCCTTTCCAGTAACATGTATCTAGCAAGATCATGGTTCTTAGTAAGTTTATTTTTCAACTTAATAGGATTATCATGATTGTATTGCACTCAGATTGCACTTCTCCATTTCAACCATCTTTCCCTTTTACTTTGCAAGGGATATTCTTCATATTATCATCTGTTACATTATAGAACCTGCATACACACACATACCTATATTTCTTTTCTCTAGGTTCTCAATCATGTGCCTTCATTAGATAGCTCAAAACTGCAAGTTTTCTTTGTTTCCTATTCTTCTTTATATTCAGTGTGCTTTAAACTTAAAATTACAAATAGCTTTTATTCTTGGAGTTACTTGGATGGAAAAAATCACTGATGGATATAAATCTAAAAATAGATCAACCTCATGTATGTGCATGTGCAACTGGAATTCTGTAGCAAAACCAGTTTTTGACTAAACTTTTTGGTGCTAATGCTTTTGCAATCGGTGCTTGGAGTTGTTGGAATATTTTGACCTGCTTACTTGCGTAGTTGAAATAAGCATAAATAGAAATATGTTAGAATAGATAATGGAGGGATCTGCCAGGGCATTGCAAAGGCATTTGGTGCATTTCTTATGTGGTTCGCTGTTCTCTTCCTGTCATTTGTTTTCATGAATATATCTGCTGTCTATTAATCAGGTATTTTGCAGGTTGCTCCTGATGTCAAAGAAGTTTTGGATACTTTCCGTGTTGCTGCTGAACTTGGGAGTGATTCGCTAGGAGCTTATGTGATTTCTATGGCATCCAATGTAGGTTCCTTTGCTGTCACTGATTCTTATCAAACAATTCCCTATTTCTCCTCCTTAGGCAAAAGAATATATATACATATATATATTGTGTGTGTATTCAATATCAGATTTTCTTCCAATTAGTCTCTAATCATAACTATTGACTTGAACTTGCTGTTTGGCAGGCAAGTGATGTCCTAGCTGTGGAGCTTATGCAGAAGGATGCCTGGCTGGCTGTTAGTGGAGAGTTGGGGAGACCATGTCCTGGTGGAACGTGAGTTTTTATTTGATTTTATTTTATGGAGCTCCGAGTAAATGTGTTTTAACTGTGTTCTGTTTTGTTAAAAGCCATGCATTTGTATTTCTTGTGTCATTTGAAGTAGTGCTGTGTCCAATCATTATTGTGTGTTTGAAATTGGTGGAACATGAGTTTATCATTCATAGTTTGTGGAGCTCTAAGCAAATGTCCGTCAGTTTTGTTCTATCACATCCTTACCAGTGCATGTTTGTTAGAAGCTAGAAGTGTCAACTTTGTTTTTCTTGTGACATTAAAAGTTATGCTGATTACTCTTATCACTATTCTGCAATTGAAATAAAGTAATTTCTTACTATCATCTCAAAGTGTTTTGTGCTTTTGGAATTTGTTAAAACCCAGTTCACATGTACCTTGAACATACACTGCAGGAAAACAACTATTGTATTGCATTTGAAACTCCGCCTTGCTAATACATTATCTGCATTAATATTAGATATATCTCTGTTTGTGACATTCTCATTATGAAATTGGATTTTTGGATAGAAACAATTTTGGTTTACTGATTGTAATCTAAGATGTTATTTTCTTGTCCTAAAACTACCTGAGGTGATATTATAAACAGAGAGATGCCTCTGGTTAATTTGATTGCATCTTATAGCTTATATCCTCACGAGGTTAATATTGAAACAGGTTGCGTGTAGTTCCATTGTTTGAAACTGTGAAAGACCTGAGAGGGGCAGGTTCTGTGATCAGAAAGTCGTTATCAATTGATTGGTATCGAGAACACATTATCAAGAACCATAACGGGCATCAGGAGGTATTTCTCTTATCAGGCCATTTTCCTAATTGATTTTGGTAGAGTTCCCCTCTAATTTGCCGTAGCTACTAACTACACAATAATGCTCGTGGACAGGTAATGGTTGGATATTCTGATTCTGGTAAAGATGCTGGGCGGTTCACTGCTGCATGGGAACTTTACAAAGCCCAAGAGGATGTTGTAGCAGCATGCAATGAATTTGGTATTAAAGTAACTCTCTTCCATGGTCGTGGAGGTAGTATCGGTCGTGGTGGTGGTCCCACATATCTTGCCATTCAATCCCAGCCACCTGGCTCAGTGATGGTGAGTTATGCAGGTTACCTTTGGTTAGGTGGCTTGGTCTTCCCATGCTGCAGTGTTTTCTTAGATCAATAAACATGACATTTTATAGTAAATAAGATTCCCATCATGCCAACCGTTGTTAGAAATCCTGCACTGCAGTTTTCCTTTACCAAACTTATTGAATATTGTTAATTTCCTGAGCTAAGTAAAATGATTAGTGCCAAAAAAAAACTGATTCATCTTGGAATGCGGATTCAATTGACAGGGTACTCTCAGGTCAACCGAGCAAGGAGAAATGGTGCAGGCCAAGTTTGGGCTACCTCATACTGCCATCAGACAGCTAGAGATATACACAACTGCAGTGCTGCTTGCAACTCTACGCCCTCCACTTCCACCTCGTGAAGAAAAATGGCGCAATGTCATGGAGGAGATTTCAAAAATCAGTTGTCAGAATTACAGGAGCACGGTTTATGAAAATCCTGAATTCCTAGCGTACTTCCATGAGGCTACTCCTCAGGCAGAGCTTGGCTTCCTTAACATAGGAAGCCGCCCCACAAGACGAAAGAGCTCAAATGCTATTGGACATCTTCGTGCCATTCCATGGGTGTTTGCCTGGACTCAAACCAGATTTGTTCTTCCTGCTTGGCTAGGAGTTGGAGCCGGTTTAAAAGGTGCTTGTGAGAAAGGATATACTGAAGAGTTGAAAGCAATGTACAAAGAGTGGCCTTTTTTCCAATCTACTATTGACCTTATAGAAATGGTTTTAGGAAAGGCAGACATTCCTATTGCGAAGCACTATGATGAAGTTCTTGTATCTAAGAGCAGGCGAGAGCTAGGTGCTGAGCTTAGGAGGGAACTATTAACAACAGAGAAGTATGTTTTGGTGGTTAGTGGGCACGATAAATTATCCGATAACAACCGCAGCCTCAGGAGGCTTATAGAGAGCAGACTTCCTTATCTGAATCCAATGAACATGTTGCAGGTGGAGATTTTAAAGAGGTTGAGAAGAGATGATGACAATAATAAGCTCAGAGATGCCCTGCTTATTACCATCAATGGCATTGCAGCTGGCATGAGGAACACGGGCTAAGAAAACGCATACGAGGTATATATGCAATGTAAAGCTATGGCTTTTTTCTATTTCTTTTCAACGTTGTTTGGAGGACTAGATTCTGGTAAAATATATACAATGGTAATGGTCACTGGATTTTGGTAAATTTGTTATGGAAATGCCTTCAGCTTGCTTACAATTTGTATATTTATCTCTTCAATTATGCTTACAACTCAAGAGAGGCATCTTGAAGTCCAATGGGCCGGTTCATGACAAGGGGAGAGCTATCAAACATAGGATTTTACCCTACTAACTTGCAAGCCATATAATATATATTTTAACTAGAGCTAAATTATTATTCTCTTTTAGCCATAATTAATCAGGATAAGTTTCACTTGTCGGATTGGTGACAGAAAATGAAGGGGATATGGAGCAGATATTGGATACAGAATATCTTTCAATACAAATGATGAATTCTTCGTGTCTCAATGTGCACCAGCTTTGTCTTATGCCTTTCGTTTATTGTTTACTACAAAAACAATATTAATGATGCCAAATGCCCTTCAAAAGCAATATATACTCTGCCTAGTGTGCGGCAACTAAGGAAGTGGGGTTCAATCAAACATATGTACAAATTCCCGGGGTTTCTATGAATTTGGGTTATTTTTAAAAAAATTTCGAAAAATGGTGCTACAATAAATAATATTGCGGCATACAAGGGTGTCAATATTTGTCTTGGTGGATTCCACACGTTTGACCTATCAGGATATTGAAAATTGGTTTCATTAACTGTTAGTATCTGGCAGATGGGTCCCACGATTGGATGGAAACTGGCTCAAATTGGTGTCGATTTCTGGCCTCTGTTTTGCCCCTCTGTGAATTTTATTTTATTTATTTTGAAAGCCGTGCATCATCAAAGGATACTCCCTATCCACTCCTTGTTTTAGTGATATTGATAATTCACAATTTAAATTAAGCACATTTTATTCTCAACTCATAATTAAATTTTTACATACAAATTTTATTTCACTTCAATTTCTATTTTATTCATTAAATAAAAAATAAAAAAAACATTAATATACTCTAAAGTCTTGGATTTTTGCTATACTTTGTCCTATTTATAAAAAAATCCAGTGTGCCCATCCATGTTCAAAACTATTACGCTAACTAAACATGTATCCATTAATCAATTCTACCAATTTTTTTTTTCAATAAGAAATTTGAATTTGAATTCAAAAATGAAAATTTTTTAAATATTTATAAAAAGTATTTTATTTTATTTATTATGATAAGTGAAATTTGAATTCATAATAGATTATTAAAAAAAAATAGTTAGAAGTGTTTTATAAGAAGATGGGTAAGTTTTATAAAGTAGAGTGCATGAAAAAAGACAACTTGGTTCCATTTGATTTGATTAAGGAAAAAACTATTATTTTAATTTTAGCAATCATCAATCAACACTTCAAATCTATAAATTGTGAATTATCAATATCCCTAAAACAAGGAGTAGATGGGAAATGTCCTCTTATAATGCACAACTTTCAAAATAAATAAAATAAAATCCACATAGGGACAAAACAGAGATCAGAAATCGGCATCGATTTTAGCCGATTTTCATCCAATTGTGGAGCCCATCTGTCGGATACCGGCTATCAATGAAACTGGTTTTTAACATCCAAGCAGGTCAAACGTGTGGGATCCATCAGGACAGATACTGATACCCTTTTATGCCAATTTTTAACACTTTATTTCTTCAATATTATTAACTGTAGCCTTCTTTTTTTATTTTTTTTCAAAATAATCCCAAATTCATAAAAATCACAAATTTCTCCCTAATTAATTAACTACTTTTTTTTTTTAATTATTATGTTTTGGTCAAAGGAAAACTTCCTTAGCAAAGAGAAAGCAAAATAAGCAACCACACAAACGGGGAAAAAGTTTCTAAATAATGTATTTTTTAAAAAAAATATAAAATTAGAGTATATCATAATCTATTTATAGAAATAGAGTTTTGGGGGGTTAAAACTGTTGTGAACCAAAGCGAAATTGTGTCAAAGAGACATGAACTGTAACTGATTAAAAGATATTCTGCAGCTTCTAAAACTGCTAACTGATTTCCTATTTTGATCCATATGCCGCTGACACAATTTTTGAAAAGTCCGTGCCATGTAGTCAATTCATTTTGACTATCAGATTTTATATATACTCCATTCTTCTTCTTCATTCACTCAACAATATTCATATTCTAACTCATCTCTTCCAAATTTTTCATTCACTTGTAATTTTTTTTTGCTGTTTACGATATTTTTTTATAACTTGCTGTTTACATTAAGGTTTAAAATGAATTTTTAGTTTATTGCAGGAATTAAAAATAAGTAAAATTAATCATAATTTTAACAACTAATTGTATAAAAAAGTTATAAATATTTAACTGTGTTATTATGTAAGGTTTAATTTGTTTGTTAATTTGGTGACGTGAAAAAAAAAGTTATAACTTATATTTTAATGTTAAATGTTAGAATAATAGATTTAAATAATTACAAAAATTTTATGTAAATGTTACTTAAAAATTGACAATCATTTATATTATATTAGAAGTTGTTATATTCAAAATAGAGTATGGAATTTTTATCTATTATTGAAATGTTTAATTTTTTTTTTATAAAATATGTATTTGACAATTTTTTTTATGGATTTGGTACCGAAATTAGAACAAATGTTTGATTAATTGATTAATTATTTTTTATTTATATTAAAGTTAAAAAATAAAAAAAATACATGTTTGATTAGTCATTTATTTATTTGTTCATTTTCATTAAAATTAAAAAATTAATTGCATTATTTACTATTAATTTTTTAGAGAAGCGATTTAAAAGATTATTTTAATACAATATTTGAACTGTATTATTGTGTAATTTATAGGTCTATTTTGTTAATTAATTTTATAATGCAGGAAAAAAGTCAATTATTTATTATTTTAAAAATATTATATTAATATATTAATTATTGTTATGTTAAGAAATTGAAATCTTTCAGTATCTAGCCTCAAAATGATAAGATTACCATGTTAATCTTCTTATCTAGATATTAAGATTTTAAGTGAATCCATCTCCGAATTTAAATTTGCAACCCAAATTCATTATATTATTTTTTTTACATATTATTCTTATTTATTATCTAAATTTAAAATATCTCAAAACTCAAAGCATAAAAATTGAATAAAACTATATAAAAATTTGAAATCTAATTGGATATATACATGAGGTGGTAAATATAAATACAAAATAATTAAAATTTAGATAATTTATATAATTTTTTTATGAATACAATAAGAACTATAATTTATATATGATGAATTGTTTGAATATTTGCAACTATTTACTATGCACATATTAAATTTTATTTATAAAATTTGAATGACTAAGGAATACTGTCTTATTATTAAAATTTGATGATAAATATGTTTTTCAAACTATATTTTATATTTTGTTATAGTGATAGTAATTTTTATAATATATAAATAAAATTTTAAAAATAATAATATTTAATTTTAATTTGATAAAATTCTATGATAAACAATTTATCATATTGTTTATAGAAAATTTTCTAATTAATGAGATTCAATAATTTATCATAAATAATAAAATAAATATAAATCTGGTTTTCATGTTGCAAATCTCAATCCAGATGGTATTTAAAAATATTTTTACTATTATTTTTTATTAAATCTGATGGGGGATCGTCACCTAATACAGAACAATTAAATGACCTGTTAGCATATTGTATGAACAAATAAAAATAAAAATATCCTTAAATGATGTACAATAAATAAAATTTACCTGTAATCATATAGTATGATCTTATCTAGAACAATATGTGGATAAAAAGGGGACCAAATTTGAAGCAGTCTTTTCCATTCTCAAATTTATGTTAAATATTGATGATAACTTCCAAGTCTAGATGCACTTGATTAGGTTGCATGACATACCTCTCTATACAACTGTATGGAGCATAATGATCTCCAGCTGTACTCATTGGCAACATGTAAATGCTCTAATAGCAGAAGCCACATCAAATGTATGCAGTTATTTGACTGTGCAGCATATAAAAGTCCACCAATACAATGTGGTATCCAAGCACAAGTAGAGTATTGTATGTGATAGTCAGTTGTATCGACCAATGTTTTGAAACTTGGCCCAGTAATTGATTAGGTCTGTCAACTGTGTTATGGATCAATTGGTTCGATTGGATCGACTCGAAATTTTTATTTATTTTTTAAATATAATTATTTACAAAAAAATTAAATAGTAGTATGTAAAAATAAATTCAAAAAGGTATAATTTCATGCAAAAATATTTTACAAGTTTGATTGAATGGAGTAAAAATTAAAATTTGATTAATTATAATAAGAAAAATAAATAAAATTATATAAATCTATAATTCTCCAACTACACGTATGAGATATAATAAAATAAGCAAACTGTTTTCTAATTTTTTATTTTTTCTGAAAAGTTTTTGAAGTTCAAACTGATTTTTCGGTCTAACCTGAGTTTTTTCAGTCCAATTCAAGTTTTTCATTTTTTGAGTTTTAAGTTGGACCAACCCAGTTTTCTAACTAGATCATGGTCCAACTGGTTCGATTGCTCAGGTCAAATCGAGTTTCAAAACATTGGTATTGATAGTAATGAATTAAAATTTATTGGTAACCATTTTATTTTTATATTGTATCCTCTGATGAGTTACATCAAATGTATATAATTATTTGATTGTATTGTACATAAAAGTCCACCAATACAATGTAGTAACCAAGCACGAGTAAAGTATTGTATATGTTAGTCAGTTGCAATATTGGTGATAATGAATTAAAATTTCCTGATGACCAATTCATTTTTATATTGTGTCCTCTAATGATGTCTTCTAGGGGAACTTGCCCCAAAAGACAGCCATAGAGGTCTGCCTAATCACATCCTTTAATGGGTAAGTCTGTGAGTATCCCAACATCTTGTGGAGTTATTGTTGTTTCACCAATAGAAAGATAAAAAGTATATGTCTCCGATCTCCAACTCTCCACAAGTGCAATTATAAAGTCAATATTAACATTTATTACACCTATTTGCGGCATTCCGTAGAATTTTGATAATCTCATATATGATACTATTTGCTAATCAATATTTTTTATAATGATTGTCAATGCTAGCACTTTGTGTAACCAATAACTCATATTTAATATGAAAATAAATAAATTATCAGACATATATACATGATTAAATTATGTATATAATTTAATTATAAATTAAAAATATAATTACAGTTTCACTCCAAATTGTATCTATCGGTGTTTCGCTCGCACCATTAGGAAAATATCTACATAGGGTTTTGGATTTATATATTCTTGATTTCTAAACTGATAGATTTTTGTAATAACCCAAATGTAATCTGCTCGATGTTTGCCTCGCAGTGTTAAGAGATCATCTACGTATGGTTTTGGATTTATATATTCTTGATTTCTAAACTGATACATTTTGTAATAATCTAAATGTAAATACAAAAACAAGTATTACATCTGCATTATAAACATATATGTGATAATTAACTATATATATATTAATCACATAAAATAAAGATGAAATAAAAATATCATAGGTTTATCTAAATATAATTAATATCATTTTAATCCAAACTGCTAGTATTTTTCGGATTCAATATTTTAAATATAAATTTTTAATTTTTTGTTACACCAATATTTTTAACCACTATATAAAATATTCCACCATGACCATTAAAATGAACATATAATTTTAAAAATATAATAAAAAATATGACAAGTAAATTTTTAACATAAACAAAATGCATGCCTTTTATAAATTAAACAAATAAATAAATGATCAATTTAACACATATTCCATTAATAAATAAAAGTGTATATCAATTGATAACAAAAGTATATATCAATTGATAATATTACTTTAAATTAAAAATAAATTATATTTTGCAATTAAAAAATAAGTCTACATTTCTGTAATAAATAAATATTTTCTACTTTAGCATGAATATTACGAGTCCCAAATATACTCTAAAGGGGAGGTGAATAGAGTATATAAAATATTTTGGCATAACAAATTAAAATAAATTTAGCACATATGCATTGAATTTAAATGGATGAAGATAATATAAACAATAAGGCATAAAAATAAAGAGAGAGAGAAAGACAGATGGACACAACAATTTATAGAAGTTCGGCATGAGCATACATCCTCTCCTTAAGATAATTTGTCTTAAGAGTTTTATTTTTCTCTTCTAGGTGACTCTATTTGGGCAAGAATCAAAAGCCTATTACATTGATAACTATCCAAGTTTTCAAGTGAAAAACTCAAAAACCCTTAATCCTTTTTTTCAATTAAAAGGATCAAATACTTAGTTATTTTTCCTAAGTAAAATAACCTAAACACTTGATAGCTTTTTTTCCTAGGCTCTAGCAACCTAACTCAAATTATCTCACATGATAGATAAAACCTCACTATAAAATGATTACAATTAAAAACTATAATCATCTTAAGAATATGTGAATGATGTCCATGATGAAGTGAAACTTATAGCAAACCGATGTTAAAAAACTAAAGTGTTTCACTCATGTGTTACACTTTGAAAAACAACACTATATATAGAAACAATAATGTAGTTGTTAAGTGTGAAAGTAATTTAAAAACGTTTCCTTGATAAAAGACTAAAGTTATGCTTTCCTTAATTTCCAACAACTGACCAGGAATTTTTTTTCCAGAAAAGATATTGCCATAAAAAATCTTTTGACAAAAAGAAAATATATTTTTTCCTTATCTTTTAAAATAATTTAAATTAATTTTTGATTTAAGGAAAGGGATCATTTGTAAATGAAGATGAATATATAAATGTGAGTATGTGAATCATCAGAAATGATTTTACAACAGATTTTTCTAAAGAATCGCAATCATCAAATAAATTGAATCAAACATATCTGATTTTGTTTTAAATTGAATATAGCAAGATCCAGTCTTGATTTGATTTTGATAGAACATGAAACAGCTTATGTCTTTATGGACTTGCACATATAACTTTAAAAAGCCCAACACATTTAGTTTGTTTTGCTTATCATCAAAATATAATATAGGTTTTGAGCCAACAAATATATCAAATATAATAATAGGTAAATAAAATTAAAATTCTATTCTATATTAACATAACAATTCTTAATATATTAATTTATAAAATAAAACATAAATAACCTTTTTTTTGGCGTCAATAAATTAATTAACAAAATAAAACTACAAATTACACAATAACACAGTTAACTATTTTATTAAAATAATATTTTTAATCACTTCTCTGAAAAAATAATCATAAATAATGCAATTGATTTTTTTTTAACTTTAATGAAAATGAACAAATAAATAAATGATTAATCATATGTATATATATTTTTATTTTAACAAAAATAAACAAATAATTAATCAAACATATGTTCTAATTTCAGTACCAAATACAGAAAAAAATCGTCAATTACATATTTCACAAAAAAACAATACCCATTTCAATAATAGACGAAAATTTCATACTCTACTTTGAATGTAACAACTGATAATACAATTTAAATGATTGTCAAATTTTAATTAACATTTAAATAAAATTTTTGTTAGTATTTCAATCTATTATTTTAACATTTAATATTATGGGATATTATATTTTAAAATAAAAATATAAGTTACAACTTGTCTTTTTGTTTTCACGTCACCAAATTAAAGAATAGATTATACCTACAAATTATGAAATAATACAGTTAAATACTTATAACTTTCATATATAATTAATTGTTAAAATTATGATTAATTTTAATTATTTTAATTTTTGCAGCAAGCTAAAAACTTTACTTCAAAACTTAATATAAATAACAGTTTATAAAAAAATTGTTAATAGCAAAAAAAAAATCATGAGTAAAGAAAAAATTGAAAAAGATGAGTGGGTGCGGATTGTCGAGTGAATGAAGAAAAAGAATAGGGTATATATAAAATAAATATAATATTAAAAATAAAATTGGAACCGTAGACAATCAATATGATTTGACTACACTGTAGGGGCTTTTCAAAAATTGTATTAGAAGAATAGGGACTAAAAAGGAAATTCTGCAGCGGCTTCAGACGCTGCAAAACTTCCTTTTTAGCCTTCGTTGTTCTGACATAATTTTGCTTTGGTTTATAATGGTTTTGATTCGGAAAAATTTTATTCCTGTAAACAATTTTTTGATGCACGTCAATTTTATAATTTTTTTTCAAAAAATTATATTTAAAAAATTTTCTTTACAAACAGCTTGTTATATTATTTTTTTAATGTTGAAGATGTTGATGTTGGTTAATTAATTACTAAGATCGATTATATGGTTTATGATATATCAGAATATGTTTACTCCGTGCTGATGTATACGTTTCTCCTTTTGGAATTGGGATACGTCACTTGTTTAATTTGTCGGATGCTAAATTCCTATACCAGTGGCATGATCAGACTTCATGCCTATGGCTGAATAGCAATTCTGCCTAACTAATTCCAAACCCTATATTCTTATGGTGGAAAATAAGATCATGCTACCTCATGATGCAGTACTTGTAGGTTCAAAAAAAAAAAAAACTATTACACGCTCAATTTTTTCTTGAATGTACTAGTATACATTTTAATTCGACAAAACTGCACTACTTACCTTTATCTTGATTTTTATTTCTGTCATGTATGTGATGTGCATGCGCCATGAGGGCATCTGATCTAAAAAAAAGAATACAGGGATAATGTACTCTAGATTTAAGCTATCTTATCATATCCCTTTGGTTATAATAGATGCTGCCGACTAGGAATCAAATTCAACATCCAGCGATACTGAAATAAGATATTATTACCGCACTAAATATAACTTAATGGCAATGAGGTAAATTTTGTTGACAAGTGACAAATTTTTTATTTTAATGATGCTTTATATAACCTCAACCCACAATAGCCAACTTTGAAATAAGAATTGGAGAAGTGATGGGTATCTTCTACTTCAACTTCTCATCTACCTCCATGATTATCCAAAATATCAAAGAGCCTTTCATATAGGCATTGCTGTGTGTGTAGTGTATATTCCATTAAGCCCTAAGAAGTTTGGGAAATAATCCAGTAATTGTTATGTCAACTACTATATATCTTTCAATAAAGCATATAGTTTTGGTAATTAATGGGCAAAATTGGTTGATAGCTACGAATTTTATTAGCATTTGGACAGTCCATTAGTCCTCCACTATGCGCTTAATTCCAAGCTATTTGAAAGAAAATTATAACTTAAGATGCGAACAGGATACCAAGAGTGCACGTGTCCACAATTGAAGTGCATTTTCTACATTAATTTACCATGAAAACCATCATGCCAAACTACAATAATTGCCCTATTGGAATGTTACACAACGCAACAATACTTTGAATCTCACAAGCAACTCTTTCTTTCTTCCATTAACTTAGTATTGACTGTGTTTGTTGTTTAAGTAAATTATAATGTTTTAGGGGAGATGCCATTAACTAATTCATACTTTTTTGTACTAATTTATAACCAATAAGTTATAGCTTACCAATATGGGTCTTATATAATGAGTCGAGTACTTCCAAATAAAATAAAAAGGTTGTAACATTATTTGAAGAAAAATCTCTAAATATGATTATTTATTATTATTATTATTATTATTATTATTATTATTATTATTATTATTATTATTATTATTATTTAAGTGAGGTGTGTGCCATTGTGGAGATGCCATAAGGCATTTTCTTACGGGGACAATGTACAAATTCAGGACATGACATATGTGCGATATGATATCCCTTTGGTTAGAATTAGGTGTAGCTATGTTGTTTGCTGCTATTGTTGACAACTTTTGTGCCAATCTAAAAAAGAAAAAAGGAAGGGGTTGTTTCCCCAAGCCTAAGGCTATGGCGACCATAACTGAGTCTCAGTCTATGTGCCTAAGGCCTAATTCAAAACACCGGCCTATGCGCCGGAAAAGGCCTAGAACTACAATGTTGTCCTTTATGGCTGTGTGTCCTTTCCACTCCCGCCGACGAGTTGGGCTACCTTAGATTCTGAGTAGGGATGTTAAAAAATGAGACTAAATTCACCGAATAATAGTGTGTAATCTAAATTCATTTTTTATGTTCATTTTAGAATACCACTAACTCTTAGTCTACCTATATATTTTTCTATTCATTCAATCTCTTTCAAAACGGATTATATTAAAATCAGATTTACATGCTATCAGATTGAATAATCATATACTTTATAAAGTTAATTGAATAATAAAATATATTATAGAAAATCACATTAGAATAAAATTTAAAAATATATTTGAAACAAATGAATTTTACAAAATTTTATAAATATTATTCATTTTAAAATGTAAAAAATATATTTAAATTTTAGATAATTGAAAATAACTATTTTAAATACAACCAAAATAGGTGGAATATCACAAAACTTACATACAAATATATCTGGAAAAAAAAACATTCACCCACCCTTCTTGTCTCTTTTTTTTTTTGTTTTTTCTAAGCTTTTCTAGCTTTTTAATCTTTAATTTAGTCTTTTAGTTTAGTCTCTCATACAGCTCATTGTCTATTGAAACTACTATGGTCTAGACCTTATTATATCATCCAGTATAGCTACTTAATTAGTATACTTTATCATTATCCTCTGATATAATTACATATCTTATGTTAGATTTCTGTTACAGCTGCCTGATCTATTCTAAATATATCAAAATTGTTTGTTCATTATAATTAATGCGCCAATCAATCCATAACTTGTTATGAACTATAATTCCGTATTTCTCTTTTAGGATGGATTTAGAATTTTATACTAAAGCGGAAAATTTAGTGGAAATCAATATTAAAATGGATAAATTTGATTAAAACTACTCCATCTGTCCCATTTTAAAAGGTACTTTTCTCTATTTTAGTTTGTTCCACTCCAAATATCTTTTTCGAAATTTAAGAGATATATTTACATGTATATCCCTATTTATTATACAACTTATTAAATATTTATATTTTTTATTACTCTCTACTTTTAACTAAAATTAAATAAAATTTTTGAAAATATAAAAGGATATTTTTGTCAATTACTATATTTTTTTTAAGAAATTAGGGTATTTTAACCATTTTTTTAATTTTCATAAAAAATAGAAAAATATCTCTTAAAATGGGATGGAGAGAGTAATATTTAAGGGATCAAATTTGGTGGAAATCAATATAAAAAAAAAGATAGATTTGATTAAAATCAATATTAAAGAGGCCAAATGGTAAAAAAATTAAAATAATAAATAAAATTTATAAAAAAATTAAAGAAAAAAATATTTTTGAAAATGTAAGGGCGAAATTTGCCCCCTTCACCACGTGGATCCGGTGCTTTCATCATACATTATAAATTGTTATTTTTAAAATGGATATAAAAAGTTAGCAATCAAAAATAAAAAATAAATTGTCTTAATTTCTTTTCTTTTAATAGATTTTGCCCAGGAAAATATTTATGTGTTTAATTCAATTTTAAAAGTTACTAAGATAGGTAGGGTTGAATACATGCAAAAAATTAAAGCGTAAAATTTACATAATTGAGCATATAAACGATTGTACATCACTGGTGTCTTTGATAATATGTTGAAGAGTATAAATATGAGCCTAAAAGGTTTTATGTTGCATTGTTTGAATATTCCAAGTTGATATGACTTGCCACATTAATATTTTAGCACTGGATTTATAATTTTTTGGTTAAAGTAATTTTAGCAGTAATATCTTAAAAATTAAAGTATTTTTGTGAAATAATTTTTTAATCAAGTCATTATTATGAAATAAATCCAATAACTTTGAATAAAATTAACCCTTATATATTTTAAAAATTAGTTAACGTATGATATTTAACAAATTTTATGAATAAAGTCGATAGTCTTTTTTTTTAAATTAAAAAATAGGCAAAACAAATAAATATATATAATAGCATTAAGTTCTCTGTCTTTTCTTCTAACAGAGTTTTTAAAGGCTTAATATCTTAAATCCTCTCTAAAGTTGTATTTAATTTTATAACTAATATCTGAACTTTTATTGTGTTTTAATTACTACCTGAACTTTAAATATCATCGAATATCACACCTAAATTTCAAATAACGATAATAATTTACAATCCGAACATATAAAAATATCGAATAATGTCTACTGTTATATGTTAACATTAATTAAAGTTTTGGTAGCAAATTAATATCATTATTTAAGTTTAAGTAGTGATATTTGATGATATTTGAATTAAGTTCGGGTGGTGATTTAAACACGATAAAAGTTCATATATCAATTATATTAAATACACTTTCAAGAATTTTTTAGGTATTTAGCCTTTTTTAAATTAATCCAACTATTTTTTTATGCACTTCTAATTAAATTTTAAATTCACATCCTTGCAGTTCTTGAAAACAATTATTAAAACTCATTCTTGTTCATGGTTTGTTAAAACTGAAATGAGTTATAATAGGATTCTTGCGTGACCGCACGTGTTGCATGTATATTTTTAATATTAAATCACGTGTACGCATGCAATCAGATAATATAGATACACATACATGTATAACGAACTACCATTCAAATCATGCATATTTTATTTAAATGATTAGGATTCAAACCTATTACATTGATAAATTAGCTGGACTGTAGAAAAGTTTTCCAATTCTATGACCAGCGACTTTTGGAGAAATATTCTACAGCGAGTTAATCTTACATGTTAAAAGTAGTTAATAGCTATTTATTTATTTAATGTTTGACTTCAAATAAACGATACGATACACTCCTTTTAATAAAAGGACTAATCTATAAATGGAAAAAGCCTCACCAGCAGAGATGATAATCTTTCCAATTTCATAGGATGGACAAAACTATCATCATTTGGTTCGTTATGGACCTCGGTATTTAGCGGTTGAACATTATCATTAATTAATTATAATTATTACATGATAAAAAGGAAAAGAAAAAAAGCAGCCACCACTTACTACTAACCCAACAGCTTCCATTATCAGCATTAAAAATTAAGGATCGTACATAGCTGGCAATTAGGGTTTCATTTTTTTAAATCTTTGAAAAGATTTTGATTCCATAGAATATGGTGCTAACGTACAATCGATCACTTGTGATGCACGATAATGACCACCACCTAATTATGACCACCGTCAAAACTTTAAGTCGAAAGTCGGTCACACTTGATTAATGATTATCCATAATTAATCGCCATTTGTGAACTTGTAAGTTTGTGATTAAGCCCTCAATTAATGTGTCATTAACAGCTTGTTAATTTTAATGATTTGTCCAACTAACTAATATATACTCCTTCCGTTGTTTTTTATTAGTCACTTTTATTGTTTTCACTAAGATTAAAAAATAATAAATTGGCTTAAATTTAGTATTAAATTATGTGATTAATGCTAAATTATTAAATTTAATTGGTTCTAACTTTATTGAGAAAGAAAAATAAATTAAAAAAGCAAATTAAATTGTATTGAAAGTTTAAAAGTGACAGATAAATAGAATATAAATTTCACTCAAAAGTGATAGATAAAAAAAAACGAAGGAAGTATCATTTGTTAATTCATTTTGTATTAAAAGTGTGATAACGCTGACGGCTCATATTGTTAAGTTAAACAAATACTCTATTTTTTATTACTTGTATTTTAGTTTAACTCAATCTCTTGCTAGGTTACTTTTGTATATCTCCATAAAAGACTGTTGTACACTTGTATATACATGCATAATACAAAAATATTTCTATCCACATGTGCATTAATCGTTACATGGTATCAGAGCCATAATGTCAAAAATCACCCCTTCCTCTACTTCTTCTACCCCTATCGTTTCTACCCTTGTTGTTAATGCCTTTGTAGTAAATCCAATAACAGTTAGCTACCATTTTGCCATTAAACTTACTTTCCATAATTATCTCTCATGGAAAACTTCGTTTCTTCCTCTTCTTAATTACCACAGGATGAACAATCTTCTTGGTGACACTCTTACTCCACCCCAAACAATATCTTGCTCCACTGATAGTCAACAAATCATGGTCAACCCAGACTATTATGCTTTGTTTAAATGAGATCGGCTGCTCCTTTCCTGGATTTTATCTTCTCTTTCTGAAGATGTATTTCCTTATATCGTTGGATGTACTACATCTACTGCAGCTAGGGGTAAGCATCGAACGGTTAACCAGTTCATGAACAAAAAAATTAACCAGTCCATTAATATCGATTTTTTAAAATCACTAACCATTAACCAGTTCGTTATATTCGGTTAATCAATTCATCGATTTCAGTTTTTCGGTTTGGTTAACCAATATTTTTCGGTTAACATTAAAATTTATAACATAAAATTATATGAAAAAATTAGAAAAAGTTCAATTCAATTTCAAATGTGTAAAGTAATTTAATATAAAAATTATGAAACAAATATAATTTACTAGTCAAAATTCATGTTCTATAAATTAATAGCTAATATTATAAAATAGATTTTATATTTATTCAAAATTACTATTTTTTATTATAAGTCAATAAAATTTTGGATAATATTAAATGTTATAATATAAACTCTAAAAAATATAAGAAAATATAATTAAATGCTATTAAGTAAAATATAAATACCAATATATGATAATATATATATATATAAGTTAATCGGATACTATATATAAATATTAATATATAATTAAAGACAATGACATAATATAAATTTAGTTTAAAGTATTATATAAATTTTATAGGAAAATATAAAAAATTAAGGTATAAAAATAAAAAATATAATTTAAATAATTTTAAGGTATTATTTTAGGTAGGGGTGAGCATAGTTAACCGAAATTTTAGGTTTATGATTTTTATTTTAAAAACCGGTGGTTAACCGATCCGAAATCGAAACCAAATATGTACATATTTTATGAATTATATTTTAAATTTTACACTTATATTTTTCAATTTTTGTGTAATTTATAAATATTATGATATATAATTTTATAAAATATATATTTTTAGTAAATAAACATTTAAAGTAGGTGCATAATTAGCGTTCTGTTGTTAGTTTTATATTGAATATTTTTAATTTTTTTATTTTTATTTTGATTATTTTAATAGATATTGTATTTAATTATTATTTTTTCATTTTTAAAGCATTTTTAATCATTAAAAATAATATTATAAATTGTATAATTTATTAAATTTATATATTAAAATTTTTTAGTGGTTAACTGATAAACAGATCCGAAAAATCGAGTTAAAAATCGAAACCAATATAGCGGTTAACCGATAGTAATGGACTGGTTTAAGAAAATTGCTAATGAAGTACATCCTTAATTTTAGGTAAATTTTAAAGAGAAATAGAAAAAATTAAATATATATATATATATATATATATATATATATATATATATATATATATATATATATATATATATATATATATATATATATATATATATATATATATATATATATATATATGAACCGGTTAACCGTATACCAACAGTTAACCGATACTTAAAAATCTAAACCGTAACCATTAACAAAAAATGTAAAAATTAAAAACCGTAACCGAATCCATAAGATTGGTTAACCATAAAAATGGGTTCGGTTTCGAATCGATTTTACGGTTAACCATATTTTTGATTTTTTTTGCTCATCCCTAGCTGCAGCATGGAAGGCACTAGCAAGTGCTTTTGGATCTGTCTCCTAAAATCGTCGACTTCAATTGCATGTGGAGCTTCAAGAATTGAAGAAGAATGACATATCTATTGTTCAGTATCTTCAAAAGGCAAAGTCTATTGCTAATGAGTTGCAAGTTGTTGGAAAACCAATTAGTACAGCTGAGTTGAATGCTATTATTTATCGTAATATTAGAGTTGAATTTCATCCCATTATTTCTTCTTTGAATCTTAGATTTGACCTTGTGCCTTTTTCTGAGTTATACAGTAAATTATTATCTCATGAAATTTTACTTCAGAGTCAACAAATTGCTCTTATGGCCAACCTTGCTACCAGGCCTTCTGCACCTGTTCCTTCTATGCAATGATCCACTACTGCTGTTTATTATAATTATTCTCCCCAAAGTAACAAAAAAAAATGACAGATCTGTGGCTATCATAATCATATTGCTGATAAATGTTGTAGGCGTTATGCATCAATATGCCAAACTTCATATCCTTTTTGTCCCTAAGCACATTTTACTTGGTGCCTTGATCATTCTCAATATTTTATGCCTACGCAAACTGCTTCCTCTATGTACTATCCCTCTCCTTAACCTTGGTTTTCAGACACTGGCACCACTCACCATATGACCTCTCACTACCAAAATTTATCCAATCCTCAAGTATACAAGGGTGGTGATCAAGTGTCCATTGGTAATAGGGATGCTATGGCTATTTCTCACACTGGTTTTCTTTCCTTCACTCAAACATACTAATCTGATGCTTAAAGATGTTCTTCATGTTCCTTCTTTAATAAAGCCACTTCTTTCTATTCAACAATTTGCTAGAGATAATAATTGTTATTTTGCATTTTACCTTTCTTTTTTCTTTGTTAAGGGTATGAGTATCTAGGCAATCTTGTTGCAAGGCAAGAGTAATGGGGGCCTCTATGAGCTTCTTTCGCCTCAATGGTAAGTTCTTCTCAGTTCCAGTGTCTTTTTTGATAAGTGATATACCCCCCTTGGCGATCATCCTTGTTCTCAAATAGTCTCTAAAATCACTGCCGATACAATTTGGCTCTTTTTGGTTCTTGCTATCTTCCTCCATATTCATCCCGTTGTTTAGGAAAATTAGCTAAATTACCCTTTGCTTCTGTTGATCATTCTAATCGTAGGCTTTTTGATATTATTCATTTCGATGTTTGGGGTCTGTCCCCTATGTTTAACAACTTAGGTTTTAGATATTTTGTCTTATTTGGTGATGATTTTCCAGATTTACTTGGTTATTTCCGTTAGGTAATAAAAGTGATGTTTTTCTCACATTTAAGCACTTTGAATCCTATGTTAAACTTCACTTTAATACTCCCATTCGAGCTTTTCATTTGGACTGGGGTGGTAAGTATCAAAAATTAAATCAGTATTTTAAATAAAATGGCATTATTCATCACATTGCATGACCATACCCATGAACAAAATGGACTATTTCAATGAAAAATTAGATATATAGTTGATACTGGTTTAACTTTACTTGCTAATGCTTTGATTCCTTTTCGCGTTTGGCCTTATGCTTTCTTATAGGCTGTTAATCACATTAATTCTTTACCTAGTTCTAGTCTTTAGAATAAATTTCCTTACTCACTTTTACATGGTTGGGCTTCTCATTTTCTAAAATGTCAAGTCTTTGGTTACATGGTTTATCCATATCTTCACCCATATAATGCTCATAAGTTTTCTTTTCGCAGTAAACCTTGTGTTTATCTTGGGCAGCATCATGGCATTCTCTATTTAGACATTGACATTAATCGTATATATATTATTCGCCATGCTAAATTTGATGAAAATCTGTTTCCTTTCAAGTTGCATCTTCCCTTGTTCTTTTTCTTTTGGTACAGGTACTCAATCATCTACTATACAACTCAAGGTTCACACTCCCCCTTCTCTCTTCCTTGCCAACATATTTGCCTCCAGGGATATCTTTCTTTTTTTCTCCCTCTACTGCTCCCTCTTCCTCACTAGGTCGTTCCTTTACTCAATCACCTACTCCTTCACACACTTCCTTTTCTACTGCACCGGGTTTAGACTTATTTGTTGATTTTACTAATTATGTTGCTATCCTACCAGCTTTGCCATCTTCTCTTCTCCGTACTCACAAAATGAGCCTTTACCCAAACACCTTAGGCAAACGTGCCCATCTCTGTACAAAATCTTGCCTTTTAATTTTCTTGAACATGAATCTACTATTTATCATAAAGCTAGTAAGTTTAATGAATGGAAGTCTACTATATCAAATGAGATTTTTGCTTTAAAGTCCACTAACACTTGGGACTTAGTTCCCAAACCATTGCATGCTACTGCTGCTTCAAATAAGTTTGTTTACAGGATAAAATGAAGAGCAGATAGTTCTATTAAGCGGTACAAAGATCGCCTTGTAGCAAAGGGATTTACTCAACAAAGGAAACTTTCAATCCTGTTATCAAGGCTACCACTATTTGCACTATCCTTTCTCTTGCAAGCATGAAGAATTGGCTTGTAAAATAAATTGATATTTCTAATGCCTTTCTTCATGGGCACTTGAAGGTAACTATCTATATGGCATAACCCCCTGGCTTTGTATATGCTCTTCATCCTCACCATGTTTACAAGCTCAATTGCTCTCTCTATGGTCTGAAATAGACGCCTCAAGCTTGGTTCTGACGCCTAGCCTCCTTTCTCTAGCTCCATCAATTTGTTCCCTCAAAGGCTGACTCCTCTCTTTTTATTTTTCACAAGCATACTAATGTGATATTTGTGTTGGTAAATGTTGATGACATTATCATTATTGGTTCATTTGTGGGTTTAATCTCTCACACTCTCTCTGTTTTGTGCAAGGAGTTTCTTATGAAGAATCTTGGTGACTTACATTATTTTCTTGGTATAGAGGTGTAACACCCTTATAAAATAGTACTATACGTATGAAGATTGATTAACTTAGACATCACATCAGAGCTACAATTATCCGATGCACTATACCAGACAGTCTGGTAAAATTTTTTTTCAAACATCATCAATATTCAAGCATTATAATCACCAAAAAGTTTATATGCAATATTAATTACAGTTTGCACTTATACAAATACATAACCATAATTTTAATACTTACATTTTTATTCCTTATGATAACATACATACCATGCCTAAGCATTCCATCATCCTCTATGTCTGTCTGCCAAATCTGTTGAATCATTTTATCTTCGAAACCTGCACGCAGTCACAATACTACGTGCTAAATATTAAAAATGTCCAGTGGTAGGATACATATCCCAAACTTTCCTATTCTAATCACATGCATGTATACATAAGCTTATTCGTTTCTTATATTATACAGTCATTAATTCTTTTAATATCGCTACCTTGATTATCCATCAATTATTAGAATCATCTACTACTATGCGTACACTTTTATTTATTAAAATTTAAGTGCTAGGATCTTATTTAACAATACTATTACTTTCTTTCCTGATCAGCTTTTCTGTCATTTCCTTTCATTCCTACTATGATTTATCTATACTGAAGTCCATAACATATTTTATGATCCAGTGAAACTAGGTTAAACTAGTTATGTTTCAAATTTAGGAGTGACTTACGCCTTTTCGAGACCCAAACAACCTTCGTTTGATCCCAAATTTGAACCATGAGCTCCTACTGATATGCTCTTTCTAATGATTAAATAAAATATTTTTGACTCCGAAATATACTATTCATTTTGGTATTACTATTCACCATCAAAAAATACTATTTTTGACTAATCCGATATTTGGGCCATTACAATTCTCCCCCACTAAGAAAATTTTATCTTCGAAATTTCTTTGCATACCCCAATTACCATCACTATTATATGTCCACTTTGGGGATATCCAATTTACTAACCCACAATTAATTTTCTGCTAACTTTTACATCTTATAATCCTTGCGATTCAATAAACTTAAGCAATCCTTATATCCTCTCATATACTTATAATCACTCTTACCACCAATATATATTCATGGCATGTATACACATTGTTCTATCCTTAATATATTTACTTCGATCTTAGAACTGGCTAAATCTTTGTTCTGATAACAATAAAATTGTAACACCCTTATAACATATTAGTATACGTACAAAAACTGATTAACTCAGATATCACATCAGAGCTACTATCACCCGATGCACTATACCAAACATGCCGATTAATTTTTTTTTCAAACATCATCAACATTCAAGCACTATAATCACCAAACAGTTCATATGCAATACTACATATGATAACACTTTCATTCTTATTTCTTATGATAACATACATGCTATGCCGAAGCCTTCCATCATCCTTCATGTCTGTCTGCCAAATCTGTTGAATCTTTCTATCTTCGAAACCTGTGCGCAGTCACAATACTATGCATGGAGCATTAAAAATGCCCAGTGGTAGGATACATATCCCAAACTCTCCTATCTTAATCACATGCATGTATACACAAGCTTATTTGTTTCTCATATTCTACTTTCATTAATTCTTTTAATATCGCTACATCGATTATCCATCGATTATTAGAATCAACTATTACTATGCTTACACTTTTATTCATTAGTATTTATGTGCTAGGATCTTATTTAATAATAATATTACTTTTTTTCTAGATAAGCTTTTCTGTCATTTTCTTTCATTCCTACTATGATCTATCTATGCTTTGCAAACCCTTTTGATTAATTCTTTAACATTATAGTAGCATTAAAAATCAATTTACTATCACTATTCTTATCATTAATACTAACATCAATAACATATGCATTAACACTATCTATAACATTTTTATCCTTAATGACCTAAACATTTTCAAACTTATTTCACTTACTGATTGCATTTTAATTTAGGTTGTAGTTAATCTTCCTTTAATCTTATCAGGACTAATTTTCAATTAAGTCTTTTTTTTTAAATTTAATTAGTTTACAATTTACCATTCACTTGTTCAACATTACTATTTTTGCCATTTCTTAAACAATATTCAATATTCTTTTAATTACACTTATGAACTATGCTATTTCTGAATTTTCATTTTAGTCCTCTCCTTACTATTATTAATGAAAAATTATAATGTGGTCTCTAAAGTTGTACATTTGCTGATTTACCTTATATTTTTTACTATTCACTCTTATAACTCATTTTTCTTATCTTTTACTTTTAATACATGCTATGACACGTAAAATTACGATTTAGTCTTTGTTTTTTATTTAAGTATAAGAATTACACTTTTGGTTCCTATTTCACCATATAATAGGGTTCATTTACAATTTTCTTCTTTAATTAACATTTCATTTGCTAAATTACTACTTGATCATCACACTTTCACTAAATTACGATGGTACTCTCTTTTATCACTTTTTTATACTAATGCCACTACTTATCTTTACTTTCACATTTAATTTCTTATTTGACATGTAATCTATCATTTAATCACCACTTTATATTTTTATATCAATTCTTTTCGTTATTTACAAATAAGTTCACTTACATTTTGTTTTTACTTGAAAATTAACCTTCATATTTTTATTCATTACATAATTACCATTTTAATCATTGAATTTATTTATTCTTTCAATTAATTACAAAATTATCATTTTTACACTTTATATATAATTTTACCACTAGTTCACTCATTTTCACTCTAAACCCATTATTTGGCATACAAATTATCGAATGGTCCTTATTTTATCATTTTCATGTCGAATTACATTTTGGTCCCCTAAAATTACAAAAGTTCATTTTTAAGCTATTTAGTCACTATTTTACCCTTTCATTCATTATCTTATCATTTTTATCCCCTAAACTTATTATTTAGAAAAATTATCATTTTGACCTTAAACTTTTTATTTTCTTTCAATCAGGTCCTTTTTCACCCACATTCTCATTTTCACTTCACTTTTTATACTTTTAACTTATTTTTACCATTATGCCCCTAGTACAATTTCGACAAAAATTTTCAGATTGGATATATGGGATGTGGACCCTATGGGCCCATAGCAATGTAATAAGGAATGATCCTGAAGAATCATTCCATCACTTTCACATAACAGAATAGTCAATACAGAAACTATGTGAGATCATTACAATCCTACTATAGCAAAGAAAGTCGTCATGACTTGTACTGCTGTATGGGTGTCCCTATGGCTAGCCAATCATATCCCGAACTAGTTTTAAACCGCCAGATCACTACTAAGGGAAAAATTCCTTACTTAATTCAAAACTACTTTTCACATTTTAATACTTTCACTTGCATTTATACTTCAATACACTAGCCACTTGACTTTTTCATCACTTTTGTACATTTCATGAATTATCTCATCATAGTTCATTATTTTCACTTTAAGCATAATACATTTTCACACTTAGATAAACTTATTTATCCCACTTAATTCAATTATTTGCTATACACCTTTTCATTTTATATTTTTACTTTTTGTTAAATACCAATATTGTTAATGGTAATTTAGCTCCATTAATTTTACCATTCTACCTCTTTAATGTCTGTTTATCTCTATCTTATCAATATTTAACTAATTCTTCACTATTATTTCAATTAAATATATTATACTCTAATAACTTCATTTAAAGTATAATATACTATCAATGTAAATTATAATCAATTAAACTTTAATAATTCTCAATAAATCATTATGTACTCTATTTTTAATTACTATTCTTTTTGTGGCCTTATAACTATTAGATTAACATAAGTTACCTCCATTTTAAGCATTTAAACTTTCATTTATAAGCTCTATTCATATATCTATAGCCTTAATTAATATGTTTATTTATTTAATTTTCATTAAATCATCAAATATACCCTAGTATCTCTTAGTACTCAATTTGGCTCCCATATCATCCATTCCATATAATTTTTTTATCCTTAATTAAGGCATTTAAATCATCAATTCTAACACCTCTAAACATATTTATAAGGCTTATTTCAATTTAACATGAATTATATACATAATTACATAACGTACATTCATGGTAATTAAGGGATATTGTATCCACTTACCTTGATTCCTTTTCTTCCACACTTAAATCTCCATTTCAATCACCTTAAATCCATGAAATTCCACCATTTTCATTCTTCTTCAAAGGTGGCCAAAAATATGCATTCAATTTTCACAAAAACCATGTTTCAATAATTGATTCTATCATCATAAATAAACTATACACACCTAAATCCATCAATATATGCCTTTAATTTAAATTAAAAACCTTAATTTTACTTACCTCCAATTTGACACATAAACTTCAATCATTGATTTCTACCACTTCTTTCACCATAAATAGAAGTTAAAGGCTACCACCAACTAATAGAAGAGCTTAAATTTACTTAGAAGGCTTGAGTTTAGGGAGAAAATTGAGTAGAAGATAAAGAAACCATTAGAGAGGAAAAGAAAGAAATTTGACCAAGAAGAAAAAAAGGGAAAGAAGGAGAAGACTATGGTGAATTCTAAAAAAATCATATTTTTATGTCTCTTATAAACCTCTTAATGGGTTGGGATTAGTCCAACAAGTTGGCCCAACCTAATTTTATCCCAATTATCATCTCTGGACTATTTTTGACTAACCCAATATTTGGGCCATTACAAGAGGTGTCCCGTTTCTCTGATCGAATATTGGTCTCTCAGTCCAAGTATATTCGAGATATCATTCATAAAGCTAGATTGGATGAAGCCAATTCCTCATTTACACCTATGTCTGTCTTGCCACCACTATCAAAGCAATCAGGTAATCCCTTTTCAAACCTTACTCTATACCGACAATTGATTGGGACACTACAATATGTCACATTTACTCATCCAGACATCTCTTGTAGTGTTAACAAGCTCTGTGAGTTTATGAATTCATGTACTGATGTTCACTGTAAGGCATTAAAAAGGTTGCTTTGATATCTCAAAGGATTTCCTCCCTTGGGTTATTTCTTTCTTTCGAATTCTCGCTGGATCTTTATTGCTATGCCGATAGTGATTGGGGAGGTGATCTTAATGATCAACGTTCCACTCGTGGTTTTGGCATCTTCCTTGGACCTTGTTTAATTTCGTGGTTAGAACAAAACCAGCTCAATATTGCTCGTTCATCCACTCAGAGTGAATACAAAGCCATTGCCAATGCTACATCTGAATTTCTTTGGCTCAAATCTCTCCTCGAAGAGCTCGATTTTCATATGTCTATTGCTACCTTGTGGCTTGACAATATTGGTGTCATTTATGTTCAATTTCTCAACACTCATGATCAGCTTGCAGATATCTTTACCAAGCCTTTGTCCTACAATCGTTTTTCACTGCTTCGTGACTAGTTACCATTGTCTTCGGCCATGGACTTGCGGGAGGGTGTTAGATAACATTGATAGCTCATATTGTTAAGTTAAACAAATACTCTATTTTTTGTTACTTGTATTTTTGTTTAACCCAATCTTTTCGTAGATTACCTTTGTATATCTCCATAAATATGGTTGTACACTTGTATATACATGCATAATACAAAAATATTTCTATCCTCTACCTGTGCATTAATAATTACAAAAAGTCATAACAGACATATCAAGTTGATATATATAAGTGTGAATCATAGGTGAAGAGATGGGATTTTTGTGGAGACAAAGTGATCGTACGAACAACGGTGAATAAGCAAAGAAATTTTGTTAAAAACCGAATGATAGCATTACAATTGTTCCAATATGTGAACACAATAGTGTTAATAGCAAATACCTAACAGCAATTAACACAGCACATATAAAAAAATAAATAAAGCAAGCGACAAATAATCACGACAAATTGTTTTGTACATTTCTGCATACTTTAAGTATTTGTCTTTGCAAATAAAAGTAAATATGAGATATTTTGTATAATTTGGAAGGAAGCCTTTTCGAACTAAAAAGTAGTTTAAAAATAAATTTGTGCCATTTCGCATAACTCATGAGCAAATTTGACATTTATCCATAAGGATAATTATGGAATAAATGATTGATTTGTTGGATGATGTCTTGAATCCATATATTCAATGCAAAATTAATATATTTAGACCTAAATCTAACTATTAATATTGATTAATGGTATTCAATAGGAAATAATTATATTGATCTTAACCTAGAAGCACGCAATCATGAGCAATTAATTGATTTCATAGTTTTAATATTGTTTAAAGTAGTGTTTGACAAAAGCAAAATATTACGTAAAGTTAGTGTGGGTCTGAAAAATTAAGCTTCATAGTACATAATTACAACTTCACATTGCTTTGAAATAATTTAAAGGTTAAGCGTGCTAAATAGAGATCTGTAGTTGGTCAAAGAGAATGCGAAAGCTAGATTCGCCCTCCAAGGGCTCGGGGATATTGTATAGAATAGATTACTTAAAGAAAATGAAAAAATCTCTGGACCCCTAACAACTAAGATGAAATTGTCGTGGTTCTTTATTTTTTAACTAATAATCTCGAATTTGAGTTTTGGTTTATAATATTTTTAAATATTTAGTAGGAATTATTTTACTTTTTATAAATCTGTCTAATATAAATTCAAATTAATTAAATTATTTGACATAAAAATTGATGAGAATTTACTAGAATTCTCAAAATTGTAAAGGTTTAAATGAGAACGATGACACAAAATATTACCATATACTGCCTTTCACTACTTGAGGAATGTTTTACCTTTTATACTCAGACATTTGAAATTTAACAAAATTTATTGTTCTTCACTCTTTAGTAAAAAATAATTCAAAGTCTCTAAAAGATATTGCTCATCCTGACATATGAGAGGCTTCCTTCTCTTCAATAAAAATATTGATAAGTCTCAACTTATCATCGAACGAGGAAAGGTCCTTATAGGAGATAGAAAGAGCTCGATATGCTTCGTCCACTGGTTCCTATCGACTTGTGGATGTTGAAACCTGCAAAAAGGTACTTGCCCGGCGTGATTAGGCGCAAGCATTCCGATGCTTAAGTTAGTACGGGGTGAAAAACTCCTCTTTTAGAGAGAAAAATTATTATGCAGAGAAAGGCCGGTGTCGGATTCATGAATTGAACCTGTTATTTATCGAGTTGGAGAAGCTTTGAATAGTATCCTTTAAATAGTCAGCCTACTCTACGCAAGTATGGCTTATCTTGTAGATGATGGTGATTAGATGGTGACGTGTATTAGACATCTTTTATCTATCAGAGAGAGGTCGCGCCCGATCAGACGGTCTCGACTGCCACGTTTGACTATCCAGCTTGTAGGGTTTCCTTAGGCCTATTATTTTGGCACCCACTGGGCTTTGGACCTCTTGGCCAATGGGCTTCATAGCTTTAATCTTTTAGGGGTTATCATTTGTTCCCCTTAACCAATTTGATCTTTCTTTAGATCGAAGATTTTCACTCTGACATTTTCTTGACGGGCATCCGACCATTCGGCCGCCTTTGTCAATTTCTTTGCATTTGACCATTAATCAAATTAGCGATCGATCAAAAGGTTTGGAAATCTTAGCTGCTTCGATCGGGATATTCATCAATCGAAATTAATATAGTCATCAGTCTTAAGAGGCTGAGATAAATACATTGATTGGGATGTTCATCGATTGAAATAAGATAGACAACTTTAAGAGGCTAGGATAAATACATTGATCGGGATGTTCATCAATCGTAATTAAGATCATCAGCATTAAGAGGTTGGGATAAATATATCGATCGGGATAAGTTATCAATCGAAATTAAGATCATTAGTCTAAGATAATGTAATAAATACATCGATCGGGGTAAGTCATTGATCGATATTAAAGTCATCAGTCTAAGAGACTCGAATAAATACATCGAACGAGATAAGTGATCGGTCAAAATTAAAATCATCAGTCTAAGATACTGGAATAAATACATTGATCGGGATAAGTCATCCATCGAAATTAAAATCATTAGTCTAAGAGACTAAAATAAATACATCGATCGGGATAAATCATCTATCAAAATTAACATCATCAATCTAAAAGATTAAAATAAATACATCGATTGTTATAAGTCATCGATCAAAATTAAAATCGTCAGTCTAAGAGACTAGAATAAATATATCGATCGATATAAGTCATCAATCGAAATTAAAATCACCAGTTTAAGAGACTTCTGCCAATTGGGGTGGTGTGGCTTTTGCTTAAGCTACTTGAGATTTTTGATCATTTGCTTTTCTTGTTATGTTTTTATGATTTTTATAAGTGAACTTTATCTGTTTATGAAATCAAGGGTTACCTGGGGGTATTACCAATCGTTAATTATCTATCCCATTTAATAAGTATCATTCAGGTTGTCGTGCTGCTTCTCTTTTCGTGTCGCTTCTGAATTGACGGCTTAGAAAAAGGGGCACTTTATTTTTAATGCTTCGTTTTTTAAGCCTTAATTATTATGCTTTTTACTCCTTCATTGAATAGCATAACTATGTGGCTCATCTTTATGGAGATGAGAAATATTATAAATGGATGTTTATTTATTCTTTTCCTTGAATTTTTTTGTATATATTTTTTTCTTTTTAAGATTGTCTTCCTCTTCTACCTTTTTCCTTTTTTGAGAGTTTCCCTTATAAGGCCGCCTGATAGTTCTTTAATTTACTTTTTTTTTCTTCATTCCATTTTAGGAAGATGAATGAATTGCTAGGTGCGCTCCTAGCAGTGCATGACTTGCTGTAGGAAGTTATGCACCTTTTACTCTCCTTCATTGCTTCTTTCTCTCAACCTTGGACTTTTCATGGTTGTGGATACATCCATGTGCTTGCCTTCCCATTTCCTCTACCTTTACCACCACCATCTCGACCACTACCTCGATCATCATGCTAGAGTAATGGCATCGATGAAAGGGGTGATGGTTGCTGCTAGCAGCGCAAATCCAATCACGGACCACCAAGGTTTCCATTACGAGACATAATGGAGGGGGAATATGATACTAGTAGAGCCATCTTATCCTTTTTTCTCCTTGCTGTTATTTTTATTATATATATATTTTTATTTATTTATTTAAGTGTGGGTAAGCCTCTTTTATGAATGGGAAAGTTTTCTTCTTTTCTGAGTGAAGAAGTATTTTACCTATGTATCTTGTAGAAAAGAAGTACTTCACTTGTGTACCTTTTATTTTCATGAGTTTCAATTTTGTAGCATAGTTTTCTTACTTTATTCTTTCCATGCCTTCTTTTCATATGATGTATCACTAACAACCAGAATATATAAAAAGCGATAATATAACGTTAAAAATTATCTTATGAGTGTTCCATTTTGTAAGTTGTTCCGATTGGTCAATGATTTTCATACCTACATTAATGTCCGGTTGTTCTTTGTTCCTTTTCATCTTATCATTTCAATAGGATGTCAGCTCAGATTGGCTAATTGCTCTCGTTCAACCTTTGAATTGTTGTTTATTTTTCTTTCGCTCTTTCAAAAAGTTTTAATGAAGCCTTTTGATCATCCTTTGTCTTTCTAAATATTCCTACTGTGGCAGACGGTGCATCCCCTACCTTCTATTGCTCTTTTCAAAGTAGCTTTTCTCAAGTCATGGCATATTCATTTTCCCTTTTTCTAGTTACATCCCCCTGCCTTTGCACTTTGATGAGGATGGCCTGTTTCCTTTCTTATTGCCTTGATTCGCATTCCTTCATTAGTGGGGACTAACACGTGGCAATTTTATTAGTGCCCTTGCAATGTTGCAAGGGCCCTAAGACTGGATCAAAATACCTTTGTGATCTAAATGACTAATAAGCACATGTCAAAAATTAGAGCCACTGCATGTGGGTTTATTCGTAAGAGGTGTGAAAGTGCACTTAGGTATCGATTGTATAACTACTAAGATGTCAGAGTAAGTGGGCGGTGACGTGACATATTGGGGGCATAGGCTTTGCAATTTGTCAATAGGTTAGAGAGACTAAAGGTCGAAGCAATTCGATCGGATAACACATTGTTGCCTTCTAGTGTCCATTTGTTGCATGCTGGGATCCTCCCTAAATAGGTTTTGTACTTTGGGAACTCTTTAGAGGCCTCTGATCGATCGGGAGTTGGTTGGTTGAAAGATCTACCTATTTTAATCTGATTGGGGGATACTTATTTAGACATTTATCATTGGATTAAAGATAAGTGCGCACATCGATAATGATGCTTCGGTGTAAGGACCATAATGAGGTTTCTATTTTAATGCGTGTCAGGATTTGGTTGGTTGACTGCTTGGTGCATTTGAGGAGTTTCTCTCTTATAAATAGGAATCTCATTTTTCATGCTTTCATACTTTAATCTGCTTTTATTACTTTGCTTTGCTGATCGTTTTCTTCATTTTGTCTTTCCTCCGCCATGAAATCTCCTGATTTCCCTTTTTTTAGCTCCTCTATTTTAGAAAGATGAATGAATTTCTAGGTCTTTTCTTAGTCCTATATCACCTGATGCTATAAGAGATGTAGGCTTTACCCTTTACTGCTTTCTTCATCCTTATTTCTTCAAGTTGGGGCTAATCCTTTTCCTTTTTTCAGGTTTCGATACGCCACAAGTGGGAGATGTTTGCAATATCTTAGTTGATAAAAGGTGGTCTTTAGGTAGTAGCTTTTTGTTTGTAGGAGTGTGCTTTCTTCAATGTTTGTGGAGAGGTCCCTAAGAGTAGTTGTTTTATTTTTTGCTTTCTTCTCCTCTTTTTTTAAGAGCCATGTACTCAGATTTTTTCGAACTTTATCTTCCTTCATGCTTGTATCATACTTTATTTGTAGTGAACTTTATGATAGAACGTTGTCTTGTGTTTAAACTTATTCTAAATTATCTTGTTGTGATGTGACTCCCACTTTCTATGGTGTTACCCTAAATGCCTTTCAGTTTGGTTGTCGAGAGAATGTAAATGCACAGTATGTTCTTTCGAACCGACGTCAGGTACTAATGAATGCATGAACAAATTTCTTGTTGATCTTTATAAAGATTTCCTTGTGATTGAAATAAGCTTCATTGATCTTTCGATCGAGATTACAGTAAACTTTATTAATCTTTCGATCGGGGTTACACATCTTTTATCGAGATTTTGATTGGGATCATGCTTTTCGATCTTTCAATCTAGATTACGTTTTTCATCAATCTTTTGATTGGGATCACAATTCTATTGATCTTTCGATCGAGATTATATTTTTCATCGATCTTTTGATCGGGGATCATTACATATTATTTTCCAGGGGAGAGGCATCATCAGAGCCTTCTTCACCTTAATTTTTAGGGCTTTATTCACTTTAAATGTTTTCTACAATTATGAACCTATGCTCTGGTTGTCTTCATCCATGGGATGGCCTTGTTGACCATTTCGATTGAGATTAAGCACCTCATATAAGGGCTCATTGATTGAAAAATGTCTCCTTATTGTTGGGATCCTTTGCATCTTTTTCTCCTTTAATGCTTCCTCCCTTTCTTAATGTTGAAAAGGTAAAGAAGGTCACCTGACAACATCTTCTTGCCTCCATTATGGTAATGCCCCTATAATATCTCAAAGGAAAGATGTTTCATTTTCCTTTAAAATTAGAGCATACTATTTCTAGACTTGGCATTTTTATTTTCTCCAATTCAACTTCCTCTTCTTGAGCTTTTAATCCAATCGGGTGTGAAGGGTAGACCCCTGTTCACTTGGATTTTTCATCTTCTTTACGCCCCGATAAGATCTTACCTACCAGTTCCTCTCTTTGCCTTTCATTCTTACTGAAGGGAGAAGCTGGTAAGTCATGGGCATTAGCTCCTAGATTTTTGGGGGCAAAGAAGGGGGCAACCATCTCATCCCCCCCAGTATGTGTCCTAGTAGCTAGTTCTGGGGGTCTACTGTGCCATTTTCCTAATGGACCGAAAGAAGGATGTTTCGTTTTCTTTCGGTCTTGGAGTGTAATTTTTCACTTTCTTTCAATCTTGGAATTTTGCTTTCATCGTTCGACCCCTCGTGTAGTCTCGGAGACTTTCAACGAGTTCGGACATTTCGTCTTTCTCTTTGTGGTATTCTACTTTTTACTATACTATTTTTCATGTAGTTTTGTAGACTTTCACGTGACTTAGGCATTTCTTCTTTCTTTTTGTGGTCATAAATCCACATTCTTTCAGGGAAAGTAGGAATTGGAGTTTTTAGCTTCAGCCATCACCTCCCAACGAGAGCACTAAATGATAAGTCTCAACTTATCATCGATGAAGGAAAGGTCCCTATACTAGATAGAAAGAGCTCGATGTGCTTCATCTACTAGTTCCTATCGACTAATGGATGTTGAAACCTACAAAATGGTAAGCACTCCGATACTTAAGTTAGTAAGGGATGATAACTCCTCTTTTAGAGAGAAATTATTATGTAAAGAAAGGTCGCTGTCGGATTCACGAATTTAACCTGTTATTTATCAACATGGAGAAGCTTTGAACAATATTCTTTGAATAGTCATCCTGCTCCACGTCAAGTATAGCCTATCTTGTAGATGATGGTGATTAGATAGTGACATATATTAGACAATCTTTGTTTGTTAGGAAAAAGACACGTCCGATCGGACGACCTTGATTATCACGTTTGACTATCTGGCTTGTAGGATTTTCTTAGGCCTTTTATTTTGGCAACCGTTGGGCTCTAGGCCTCTTGACCAATGAACCTCGTAGGTTTAATCTTTTAGGGATTATCAAATATAAATCGAAAACTACATCTCATACGTACAAGACCGTTGTGTTTTTTGGAATATATATATATATATATATATATATATATATATATATATATAGACTTTATTTACATAGAACAACTCAACACTCTTAATGCCTTGTAAATAAAAAAACAAAAAAAAAGTATGATTTTTAAATTCATTGTAATGATATTATAATTGTAATTAGATTTTACATCTTTGTTGCAAAAAAAAAAATTTAAATGTATTAAATGTAGTTTTGTAGAAAGAAATATTAACTTATTCTTTTATATGATTATTTTCTTTTAATATTGTCCGTGCATCCTGCGAATTTTAATACTATATATATATATATATATAAGAAGAAGAAGAAGAAGAAGAAGAAGAAGAAGAAGAAGAAGAAGAAAATCATACAATACAGAAAAAAAAACTTCCTTTTCTTCTTTTTTTTTCCTTTTTCTCTTTATTTTTTTTAAATACCATAGATGAGATAAAGATGCATATAAATAATAGGGGCGACAATACTATTCATAAAAAAGATAAATATAGACAACCGTCCATTTGAATCTTATAAAACTGGGTAGTGAATAGTGGGTATTAATTGAGGGATGGATGCATATGGCCAAATATATATCATACGCACTAAGATCACTAAAATATTCTTTGAATCTCAAACTCAACATATTGAAGTGGATGCTTCACTTTAGCACGACAATGACAAATAATTTTGGGCAATTTAGATCAGACCATTAGTTACTCAAAGCTATCAACATATGTTCAGTGGAGAAATTGGACAATGTTCGTGTTTTCGTTCTTTAATGTCATTAATTTTGGGATAGCCACTTCCCCCTTAAAGCTTGATTTTCCACTTACTTCTATTGTCAGATTTGTCACCTTTACATACGACGTTCGTGCACATGAACTTGCTTCCATTTTTTCTCTTGCTTTGCTTAGAAAAAGAAAGGAAATTTTCTCTTGTTTTCCAAAGAAAAGGGAGACCATACTTTAATACATTCAGATCCTAATTAATAAAATGCGTTGCTTGATGCTTTGGTGGGACATTATTTCCTTTGTCTTATTCTCCATCTCCAGCATTTGCATAACATTAACATTTTCTTTACCGATTTTTGTGTTTAAGTTAAGGTGGATATTGTTGAGTTTGACTTTGAATTAAGCTTCGGTGCCTTTCTAATTAAGACTTTGCATACTTATTTCTTCTTACATAAGTTTTATTTCGGGTTGATGTACAAGTAAAACAAGTTTTTCTTCTTTACAATTCTCACCAATCTAAAACACGTTTCGCTTAGGAGAAGTGGGCAGAGTTAAGATATCTAAGAAGCAACTTCATGTAGCTAAGGGGTGTGTATTTAGAGTATATGCACAACGCCACTTTTAATTAGTGTGGTCTAAGTGACCTCATTATGCGAATAATGTTATGAAGCTGTGGGGAATATATTTGAGTGTTTTATCATATTTTTATATCTTTTTAATTTTTATTTAGTGGATTTTCTCACTTTCACAAGTGGGCATAGTTTTTATGTCAACTATGCATGTAAATTTTGGTTCAATTTTAGTTTTATTTTATTTATTACATCTGTTTTTTTTCATAAATATTTTTATCATGCTTTTTATTTACTTCCAACATAATTGATAAACAAACTAATAAAATGAGAAACTAGGTAAGCTAATTTTGTCTAATCAATAATAAAATGTTATGACCGTTAGAGAGTTTAAACGTTACTGTTAAGTCATTATAATTTTTGATTGAGTTTTTACTATAAAAACATTAATGAAATTATGATCGTTAAAGAGTTCAGATTATAATACAGTTATTATAATTTTTACTTGAATATTTACGATGAAAGCATTATTGAGGAACGCTATATAAAGAGAAGAGCTATACACTACTCTTTTCTAAAAAGGCACCAATTTCATAGTCGGAATGTTCTTAATTGGGACCTCAGTGGGTATTATTTTCTAGGTAATTAAATATCAAATCTATGCGGAAAAGCATGGTGTACTGAATTATTATCAATAACCTTATAACCTGCATAAATCATATATATATATATATATATATATAGAAAAAAAATAGTTGCAAAAAACAACTGGCATGGTTAAAGTTGGTGAATCTGAATGGCCACTAAAATATACATAACACAAATTTTGAAGCAAGAAACATCAAGGGAAATTGAAGATAAGGAAAAGGCAGAGAAAGAGTGAGCGACAAAATTGTACAATGTAGTACTAGTGGAGGCTAATGGGTTAATTCTGAAAAAAAAAATTAGTTAAATTTCTTATTTTCTATTTGCTGTCACAAAAATGTTTCCCATCCATGTTTCCTTTAGTGTCCCATTCAAAATGGTACTCTGCATCGTTGTTTCCCTTTACCATTTCCCAATTTTCCACGTCAATGCCTTGAATGACTCTTCAATGGACATTATGATAGGCAATTCAATTTCTACACTAAAAGAAATAGTCCCACTTTATATCAAATGCTTCTGTATTTATGTTATCTATACTTATTCTAAAAATGTATAGTTACCTGTTGTGAATGTTGGAATAATTTTGGATATGTTAAGTAGTTCCCGTAAATGTTAAAGAACATCATATATGTTGGATGTAGAAGCTGATGGTCAATTTGGAAAGATTGACTGAATTTTATAATAACTACCTAGGCTGACAATCAACCTGCATGCCCAGCAATGTGCTATCCTCTTCAAATTTCAGATTAAGGGGTTAAATAATTATACGAGTTTAGGTGTTAAAAATGGCTTTCAAATAATTAAGATACCATATATATATATATATATATATATATATATTAAGGATCCAAATGATATATTAAGCATAAAATTAATTAAAGAGAAGAAACCACGCATATATGTATGATGTACTCTCTAAGTAAGTAATAATTGGGTTAAGCCAATTGCTTTTAGTATGGATAACTAAAAAACTATATATATATATATAAACCCAAAGTTTACATTATAAACCCACATTTAAAAAAAAAAACATAAAGAAAGGGAAAGTTTTGGTGATTAATTAATCCACGTATAAAGAAAATCGGGATAAGATATTATGGAAAAGAGAATATAATCTCTAGTTACCTGTCAATAGAAATTAAAGTAATTAAAAGTAGAAGATACATGAATGCGAAATATATGTTTATAAAAGCAAAGTACATTTATTTAGTTTTTTTTTTCAATGCAAATTAAATCTCCATGAATAATACAAAAAAAATTAATGAAATATAAATAAAGTTATAAAATTTTAAATTAAATAAAATGTTCAAAATTATTGAAGTTATTGAAAAAATATTTTAAATTTTTGCGATAAAAATTATATTTAATGGTAATATATCAAAAATAATTTGACTTTTAGCAAAATGGATTGACGGCTATTCCACAATTTAATGAAAAAAAAAAAAGCAAGAAGCTAGAGTTTCACAAAGTTTTACATTTCTTTGACGTGCTCATTTTAATCACAAATTAGAATACCAAGCTAAGCATATTTATATAATCAAATAAATCAATGTTGGACAAATTAAGAACTTGGAAACAGTTACGACATATAGATGAGGTGAAAAGTTGAATTGCTTTTGTTATATATAAATCCAGTTAAACGAAAACAAAAATTAAATTTCCTTAATTATAGTTGATGAATCTTTTTAAGTATGATGCATATACACAGCAAAAGACTGATTTATGTATGTTTTGTTTTGTTATTTTCACAACATTATCAGACCATGTGTTTCCAAAGCTGATTTGTCGTGCAGCCACACGCATATTTGATTGATCAGTGATATATCGTTTTCCTCTGTGGCTTTTTGATAGCCGTAAACAATTTTGTAACAGCCATATTTTTCACTTTTTTCTTTTTCTTGATAAATCTGTAGTTATTATTTGTACTTATCCAAATCATGCGCTATGCTCATGTGTATTTAATGTCTAAAATTAAATTACATAATTTTAATTATGTAAATTTACTAAAAAAATTAGTATAATAATGTAATTGCTTTTGAATTTGTTGAAAATTTTCATATATTACTATCATTAATTGTCCATCGAAATATACGGTGAAAAGAACAAATTTGCATGTGTATGGTGAAATATTAAAAAATGTATTATGAATCTTAAATCACTAAAAATTCTTATTATAGAATAAATATTTACATATCAATTAATTAAAGCGAATTCTATATATGTTCGGTTTGTCAAAACCCTATAGTGAGTTTATGGTAGTTGGATTCAATCAACTGGAAGGGACCTGCAAGAGGCTTTACCTGGTCGATCCAGGCATTAGCACTCCGAAAATTAAGTTAGAAACTTAACGAAGTAAATGCAGAGAGGAAGTGAGTCTCAAGGAAGTGATACCTGAGCCATTGTATATTGGGCCCTTTATATGAGCCGCAGGAGCGCACTTGAGTGTTTAGGGGCATGGCTATGAAGGTGTCAGAATAGGTGAGCGGCGACATAACAGGGGACAAGTAGAAGGCGTGGGCTCTGTGGCATGTCAACGGATGGATTGGGACTAAAGTTTCCATCAGTCCGATCGGCCCGTGCATTGTAGATTTTTGGCGTCTATTTGTCACGCGCCATGTTTCTCTGCAAATTGGAAATTTGATCCTTTGGTTGAGACTTGCATAGGCCTAGTGATAATCTGGTATTATCACTTGTCCCCCCTCAAGGTGTGTCTAATCGGCCATACGCATTTCATACAGTTGGCATGGGATTAGAAACAAACACGCGCATCGAGAGCGACGCTTCGATACACAGACTGGCATGACGTTCCTTTTTGACGTATGGCAGGATCCAGTTGGTCAATCCGTTTGGCATACTCGAGGGGTCTCTCTTGTATAAGTAGATAATTTTTTGGATCTTTTTTCGTATTTCACTGATTTCTTCAGGGAAACTTTGCCGAAATTTAATTACTCAACCTTTGTTTCACTTTCATTTGGCTCCTCGTGCGCTTGTATTTGTTTTGCGTTAGCTTCTTCTAAGGGATTTCTTAGCTTAGATCCCCAATTTTAACTTGGGTTTAGGAACTGTCTCTTCTTCCACCCTCTGAAAATGGCTTCCAGTAGCAGTCAATATTTAGATAGAAATTTTATGGAGCGGTATAAGGATAAACCCGCTGTGGAGAAACACTCCAAACTGATGACAGAGGAAATGTCAGAAGTAAAGCCGAGATACAATTTACCGAATGACGTAAGTGTAATGAGGTGCCCCAATTCCATGGTGTTGATGAAGGGGCCATTTGGCAAGGATAATAACGAGTGGTTTATCTACCATTTGTGGAGTTTGGATGTAGGACTTAGGTTTTCACTCGTTGCTTTTGAGATTAGCGTGCTTAGAGGGTATGGGGATTGCATCCAACCAGTTGAATTCGAATGGGTGAAGAGCAATATAATGTTTCAGGATACTCCACAAGAATTAGGGAGTCGTTTTGACTTTAGATCTCTTCACCCATTTTTTCTATTTATTCAGTTGGGAAGATGGGATGGAGTATTACTTCACTAGCAGGGCGAGAAAAAAATTTTTAATGTCTCGATGTCGATGAAAGGGTTTAAGGATAGGTATTTGTTGATCGAAAAGGCATGAGGGTTTGGTGTGTTGTTAAATCGATCGGCTAATGTGGCTTCCTTGAAGGGTAGGGCGGTTGACCAATCCATGTATCACGATGAATTTACCAAGCTGATGGAGGTAGTAGGGGTGTTAAAAACCTGACCTTACCCGAACAATCTAATTCGAACTAGATATTCGGATAGGTTTATTAGGATCGGGTAGGGTTAGAAAATTTGGGATTGATTGGGTCAGGTTAAGCCCTTATAAACCCGACCCGCCCAAAAAACCCTTCGCAATTATTCAAAATGCTACATTTTATGTATTGGTATTCATCGGGCCGATGAACACCCCTAGGAGGTCGTGAAAAGGAACGGCGAGCCGTATAGCTCTGCTAAGTTATTGAAGAGCCTGGATGGATCACCAAATATTTAAAGTAACAAAGATGCAGAATGTGAGCATTAGGGGATACTAGAAGGGATCTTACTCGCAAACTGATTGTCATGCATTGCATGTGCATTTAATGTAAATTCCTATGAGGAATACTTATTGCACTCGTCTGTTGTTGTTTGTTATTTATTTTTTGTAGCTGCAATAGCTGGTGTGGAAAATTTGACAAAGCAATTGGCTAAAGCCGCTGGATAGCGATACCAGGCAAAACTGGTTGCCTAAGGGAAGAAGTGCGGCCAGAAGAGAGTTCTAGTGATGTCTTCTAAAATTAAAAGCCATAAGAGGCCAAGACGTAGTCCGAATGGAGTTATTCGGGGTAAAGCTTTTTCCAAGAATCCCACAGGTCCCACTGCCGCTGCGAAGCCTATTAGCATCTCTGCTGCTCCTTTTACTCCTACCAAATCCAGCGTCGGGATGAGTCATCATCCAATGAGGCCTTCCCAGTATCCGCTCCTTCTGCCACGCTCACGGTGTAGGAAAATGCTGAGCAGAGATCTGATGAGAAGGTTGAGAAGAGCAAAGGGAAGGAGGTGGGTGTCAAATGAGTTGATTAGGAAAAAGGTTGGGGGTTTGCCTACGACTGATCAAAAAGTTGGTTCCTTGAAGGATGTTTTGAAGGAACAGTTTGGGGAAGGGCTTGCCATCTAGGATCCTAAGGTGGCATCCTTTATTTGTAAAGGGTTGCTTTATGAGAAGGATTGTCGGAACGTGTGCAAGTTAGGATCTCCTGGATGTAAGTTGGCCTTCTTCTAGGTGCAGCGTTTGGAGGTATGTTCATTGCTCAATTCTCCTTTTCCTACTCTTATTTTTTTTCTTTTCACCTCTTTTTCTTCTTTTTCCCCCCTTCCTCTCCCCCCTTTCTTTTTTTAGCATCAATTTTTATGTTTCCCTCTTTTTCGCTTATTGTTGTTGTTGTCTGCGGATAGCTGATCAAGCGGCGCTTACATCTTTATAGCCAGATCATCTATTTTAAAGCAATATGGGATTATAGTTCTCGATTGAAAGAAGAGCTTAAATGGCAATTTGAGATGGAGAAGAAGTAGAGCTAGGCTATCCAATTGGAGAATCTTGTTTGGATCAATGAGACCACTAAAATGAATGCCGATCTTAAGGCTCTACGATAGAAGAATGTCAATTTAAGGGTAAAGGTGGAACGGGTAAAAGTTGAATCATAGGTGAAGGCGAAACGACTACGGGGAGATAATGCTCAGCTCAATAAGTTTAAAAAAAATAATGCCAAGCTAGCTGCCGAGTGCTACCATCTCACCGTCGAACATGATAGGGCCATCAAAGATGGAGATAGAATTGCCATAGATAGAGATAAGGTCACTGTGGATCGAAATGCCTGGAAGGAAAAGAAGCGTACCCTTATCAGTAAACATACGAAGGAGCTTGCCTCTCAAAGGAAAGATCTCTTTGCACAGTCGGGTGAAGCCCAAAGGAAGATTCTTGCCCATCTTATTTATGAGGCTGAAAGGCATTATCTTAAGGGTGTTTTTTATTAGATAGGAAACCCTAAGGCTCTGCTTGATCCACCTTCCGACGATGATAATAGTGAAGAGGAGGAAAAGGAAGAGCTTTCTGTAGAGGGCGCTATTGACCCTGGAGCTGCTATAAGGCCTCATACGGAGCTCGAGTTCATTCTGCCCCTATCTAATAATCCCGCCCCTGGCTTTCCTATAGAGGTTGCTGTAGGGTTAGGTGCAGAGCTTGCTGGCATGATGACTGTTGAGCTTACCGAGATGCCTACTGCGGAGCTTTCCGTTATGCTGACATTCGAGGTACCAAATGTGTCACCTTTCTAGATAGCTTCTTAACCTGTGTATAAGTGGTGCGATCAACAAGATGTGTATAAAATTTTCTTGTTTAGGTTTCGATATTTTGATGTAATGTTAAAAATGATTGCTGGTGAAGTCTTTGTCACGTTGGTTTTTATTTCTTTTATTTTACTTCATCTCAGTGACCTAATTGAAATGATGAATAAAATGAAAGTAATACTTCCTAAATACTTAGAAAAATAAGTAAGTCTTTCAATTTTTATGTCACTTGTTGCCCGATTGTGCAAGCATGTAATCTGATCGGAAAGCATGATCAATTAGCCTACGCAATTGATACAAGCTAAGATCAAGCACTCGCCATCATTGTAAGTATGTAATCTGATCAAAAGATGTGATCAATCGACTACTCAGAGGTGGCTGAGTCATCAAGTAGAATGAATGATCTTTTAGATCCCGTTTCCTAATTTAGAATTTGTATTAGACTTCATACGTCAAGTTAAATGGGTATGCATTCCAATCAGATTCATAGCACCATTTTTAACTTCGGAAGAAGTATGATGCACATAAGTGACAGGCTTTTAACCTTTTTAATTTTTTCTAGGGATTTACATTGAGTGGAGTGTATAGGTTTTGTCGTGTTTGCTTTTGCACAAGAAATGGAGAGAATTCTTCCTTGATAATGGTCGGTTCATTTCAATTTTGGACCGAATCAAAAAATTGAAAATCGAACTTTGTAAAATATAACAATCGAACCAAAATTAATTTTTTTAGAATAAAAATCGAATGGACAAAAATAATTTTGATCTGTTTGGTTCGATTCAATGGGTTTCTGTATAGCTAACATGTGAGAGAGGGGAAAAGATGGCAGGAAAATCAAGAGACATATCTCTCTCAAAAATCAAATATCATCTCTTTATTCATCATTTCCTATCCCACTAGTTGCTACTGTACCTTTTCTTTTTTTACCGTGCTACTTTACCTTTTCATTTCCATCTTTTAATGTTTTTATTTTTTGGAGTTTGAGTAATTAATTTGGAAACTAGTGACTATAAAAAAAGGCAATGATTTTGAAAATATAAAACTAAATTACTTGCTCAAAACCAAAATAATAATTTCCTTTTTTTTAAGAGATTGGGCCTTTGAAACCTTTACACTACAAAATACCAAGTAAGAACAAAACGCAAGCCCAGAAATGGCCCATATTGTAGCATTGGCATCCAGTAAATTATAAAATCCTAATGGTTTCCTTTTGTTGTTTTGGTAAAAATGTGCAAAAGAAAAACATAATAAATAAATAAAAATGTAAACATATTCCGGAGCATGAAATTTTAAAATCTGATAATTCGATGCAAAAGAATTGACAATCAATAATTTCAGAAATAAAAAATGTATATATACATGCGTTAAGTAGAAAGAAATTTGCCTACAATAGAAATGGAAAGATCAATCCTATGGGAAAAACATAATAATAGAGAAAAAAACTAATAAAAAATGAGGCAATTATCCATCCTTAGCTTGCAATGATAGCAGCTAAGCTATTGGCTTACTACTGAAAAAAACTACAAATCTCTTTGCCTTTAATTTTAAACTCTTAATAAACATGATGAGAACTCAAAAAAAAAAAAAAAGAAGTAGAAGATGATGACAAAGATGAAGACAGAAGAGCAAAAAGAAGAAGAGAAATATAATAACCATGGCTGTAGCCTTGTTGTTGTAGATATCGATTCAGTTGAAAGAAGAGAAAAATGGCGTAATGAAGAAAAGAAAAGAAGAGGAGGTTGCTCTAAAAGGACTGCTAGGGATTTGTCAACACACACACATATATATATAAGCAAAACGATGAGTTTTGAAAATTTCAGTTGGTTCATTTCTTTCGATTTTTTAATTTAAAGAATTGAACTGAATCGATTAAATTAATCTTTTATTTCGGTTCAAAATTGAACGAATCGAAAATCAAAATAATCGAACTAAATAGATCAAAATTCATCTGGTTCGATTCGATTCTCAATTATGATTCGGTTTTACATATCCCTAACATCAAGTACTTCTTGAGTACTTCAACATTCCAACTCTTAGGGACTTCTGATCCATCAAGGGTTCTCAGCCTGTAGGTGCTTGGACTTAGAATTTTGGAGATTTTATATGGTCCTTCCCAATTGAGCATTAGTTTTCCCATTCCAGCATTGCCAGAGTTGATTTTGGCCTTTCTTAAAATTAAATAGCTAACTTGAAAATCTTTTAGCTTTACCTTGTTGTTATGGTACTTGGAGACTCTCTGCTTGTCGGTAGCAATTTTTCGCGTAGGCATCTTCTTTCCTTTCTTCTACCAAATCTAGATCTTGACATCTATCCTGAAGGTTGCCATGATCAGAGTAAAAAGTTAATCGATAGGAGAGGATCCTAATCTCTATCGGTATCATTGCCTTTGATCCATATACTAGAGAGAAAGGTGTTTGATGGGTGCCAGCTCTAGGTGAAGTCCTGTAGGACTATAAGATGCTTAGCAGCTCGTTTATCCAAGCATAATTTTCTTCGCCCAACCATTTTTTCAACCCTTTCAAGATTGTTCGATTGGATACATCTGTCATCCCATTACTTTGCGGATGGGTGACTGAAGTGAACCTTAGGCTGATATTTAGGTCCTAGCAGAAGTTCTTAAAAATTGAGCTATCGAACTGATTTCCATTGTTTGTTATGAAGACTTTAGGTAAACCATACCCATAGATAATTTCTTTCCAGATAATTTTTTTTAATTCTTTTAGCTGTTATTGTCACTAAAGGTTCAGCCTTGATGCATTTAGAGAAATGATTAACAACGACGACGAAGAACTTTATTTGTTGTTCACCTTAAGGGAAGGGACCTAAAATGTCCAATCCCCATTAGTCAAATGGCCATGATGCCCCGATCGATTGTTGGTCTACCACGGGTTATCTAATGATTCTTTTATGAATTTGGCATTGTTAGTATTTTTTTCACTTTTTCCTGAGCGTCTTTGAAGATCCTTGGCCAGAAATAGCTAGTTTGGAGCACCTTCTTTGCTATAGCCTTGCTGGCTTTATATGCTCCACATATGTCTTTATGGATCTCTCTGAGTATGTAGTCTCCTTCCTCTTTCGTCATGAATTTAAACTAGGGATGGCTAAATGCCTTTTTATAAAGCTCATAATCAATTATAGAGTAATTAAGAGATTTTAGGGATATTTTTAGGGCTTTGATCTTATCATTGGGTAATTTACTCCGTTCAAAGAAATAGTTTGATTGGAGTCATCCATGTATCGCCCAATTGTTCAATTTGCATCATCTTCGGCTTTTCAAGGGAAGAGGAGAGCTACTTAATAGTTGTTATATTTTCTCTGATTTCATCCTAGCCTATTGCGGACATCTTAGCCAATCGATCAATTGTAGTTATTTGCTCTCTAGATACCTTATCTAGAACCCAAGTTGATCTAGTCTATTCTAACTCTCTCAAAGCTACTTTGACTTTCTTCAAATACCCTTTTATGGCTTTTTTTGGCCTCATAGGTATATAATACTTGGCTAGTCACTAGATGGGAATTTCTTTTGATTTTGATGGTTTCTGATCAAACCACTTTAACTAGCTTGGGCCCTGCAACAACGCTTCATATTCTGCAATGTGATTAGATGCCTTAAAGATCAGTTTTATTACGTACCTTGTGGTGATGCCGAAGGAACTTGTTATGACTATTTTGATGCTACTTTTGGTATTATTTGAGGCTTCATCGATAGTTATATCCCATACCTTCATTAGGGGTTGCTTGATTGTTTCATCGTTGGTGAATTCAACGATAAAATCAGCTAGCGCTTGAGCCTTTATTGCATATATTGGTTTGTACCGAACATCCCAAGATTGTAGCTTTATGGCCCATCCTACCATCTTGCCTTTCAGATTCGACGTTTGCAAGATCTTTTTGAGTGGTTGATCCGATCGGACAATAATGATATATACTTCAAAGTATTGTCTCAATTTTTGAGTGCACAGCATTAGTGCGATGATCAATTGCTCGATTAGACTATTTCTTAACTCTGAGCCTTACACTTGGCTAACGTAGTATATTGATAGCCACTGGGTTCCTTTTTCCCTGACCAAGATACCTGCAATAGCCTCTCCAGATGTTGATAGGTATAAGAAAAGATTCTCATCTAGGATCGATCAACTTAGTAGGAGGTCCGTTAGGAATTTATTTGCTCCTTGAAGGCCTGTTAGCAATCCACTCCCTAATTGAATGTTTCATTTTTCCATAGTTTTTTGGAAAAAAAAGTGTGCAACGTTTGGCCGAGGAGGAAATGAACCTTCCTAAGGTCGTGATTCTTCCATTCAGCTTCTGGATGTTTTTTATGTTTCTTAGGGGCTATATTTTTAGGATGGCCTTTATTTCCTCTAGGTTGGCCTCTATTCCTCTCTTTAAGACCATGAAAATAAAAAATTTTCCTAATGGTACACCGACGACACATTTTTCTAGATCTAACTTCATTTGAAATCGGTTCAAAGTATGAAATATTTTTGCCAGATCGATGGAGTGTTCCTTCGAGTTTTTACTTTTGACGATCATATTGTTAATGTAAACTTCCATGTGTTCTTCGATCTGGTCTTTGAAAGTTTTATTCATCAGGCGCTAGTAAGTGGCACCGACGTTCTTTAGATTAAATGGCATTGCCTTAAAATAGAAAGTTATATCGTCTGTAATGAAACTTATTTTTTCTTGATCCAAAAGCCACATAAGGATTTGGTGCATCCCTACGTAGGCATCAAGCAATGAGTAGATGGCATGATAGGCGATTACCTTTACTAGCTGGTCTATATTGGGCAAGGGGTAGCTGTCCTTTGGGTAAGCGTTATTGAGGTCGGTGAAATCAACACACATTCTGAGCTTGCCCATCTTTTTTTTTACCAAAACCATGTTTGCTAGCCATTTTGGATACTCCACCTCTTGGATCGTCCCTACTTTCAGGGGTCTATCAACTTCTTCTAAAATGAACTTCCTCTTATCGGGAGTATGCCATTTGAGTTTCTGTTTGATTGGGCAGTAGGCCAGATCAACATTCAACTTATACATGATGACTTTTAGGTTGATCCTAGGGATATCCTCCAACTTCCATGAGAAGGATGGTTGGTTTATCATCAACACTTGCATGATTAACTTTTCCACCTCTTTACTCATATTTATCCCAAATCGGATGCTTTTGCCTTTTGATAGCTCCCTTATTGTCACCTTTTCGGTGGGGTCCATTCTTGGCCTTTTGGCTTCCTTAAGTCGTTCCAACCTAGGCTTTATGATACATGTCTCTTTGCTTTGCCTGATCATGGATATGTAGACCTCTCTGGACACTTTCTGATCTCCCCTCAATACAATGGTTTCTCACTTCGTGGTAATCTTCATGACCATATACCATATGCTGGCAATGGCTTTGGCCTGCTGAATATCATATTGTAGGCAAAATTCATGTTTATAACCATAAATTTTACCTTACATACCTGAATGACTACTTCATGCCCCAATTTGATGAAGAATTTGATTGACCCTACCACTGGAATGGAGGTATTGCCTAGCCCAATTAATGGGGTGGCATTTGACTTCAGCTCTCTGACCGAAAGGCTCATCGCTCTGTAGGCCTCGAGTGTCAGGACATTCACCGCACTTCCATTATCCACTAGGATTCTTTTAATGAGAAAATTATTGACCTTCGCGCTAATGACAAGGGCATCTTCATGGGGGAACTTCAGGTCTCTCGTATCCTCATGGGATATGGAGATCGGGGAAAGTGTTTCAAACTGGTGAGAAAAGTAGACACCTTTCCTTTTTTCTTCCTGAAGAGATCTTCTTCATAGGGTGATCCTCCGATGATCATATTGATCACCCCCGCATACGGCCTATATCGATCTGTGCCTTTGGGATTTTTGCTCTCATCCTCATCATCGGAGCTCGAGTTATCCTTCCCTTCATATGGTAATCTGCAAGGACTTGACCTTTATGTGGAACTTATGAATTTTTTCAATAACCCTATTTGTAGGAGTCATTCTATCTCCCTAAGGGAGTAGCATTCGTCAGTTGTGTGACCAATATCCCGACGAAACTCACAATACTTACTCTGATCTTACTTGTGTCACAATCACTCAGAGAGTTTCTTGGGCCAATTTACTTTTTTATACTTCTCCTTAATCCACATCAGGACTTGGGCAACGTTAGAGTTAACCGGGATGAAGATTTGAGCCGTATGGCTGGTGGGCTTCCTTGCTCAGCCTCTTTTTGCTTACCTAAGTTTCTGGATATGGATGCCCTATCGAGGCTCCTTGTGATCCTTTCAGATACTGGGATTCTTTTGCCCGATCGTCCCTCTGGATATTGCAACCTTTCCATCACATTCATCCTCTTTCCCCTGTTGGATCACAACGCGTCATCTAGCTGAATGTGTTGCCTAGCTCTTTCCATCAGGTCGAAGAAGTTCATCGATGGTCTTGTGGTGGGCGATTCAAATAAAGGTCGATCATAGATTCTACCAGCTAATGCATTATTAACGATTTTGATGCTCACATTTTTTATCTCAAACATTGTTAAGTGGAACCTGTTGATGCAGTCTCTAAAACTTTCATCAAATCCCTGGTAGAGGTTGTATAGGTCATTAACCGACCTTGGTGCTCATGTGTACATGATGAATCTTGTCATAAACAAATCCTTCAATTGCTTGAAGGAGGTAATTGATTCCTGAGGCAGCTCATGAAATCACGTCAGTATGTCTCCTCCTACGATGGTAGGGAAAATTCTGCATGCGATCTTCTCGTCATACATGTAGACTTGTACCTTGGAAAGATACTTCGTCATGTGAGTCTTCGGATCCATTTTACCACTGTACCTATCCAAAACTATATCTCTCCATTTGGAAGGAGTTTGAAATTCGTTGTCTCTCGACAAAAGGGAGAGGCCATATTTTTGCAAGTATTACTTTTAAACATGCCCTTCTTGAGGTGCCCAAAGCTAAATTGTTTGAGATTTTGCTTAAACCATTGATCTTCCTTGCTTTCTGCGTATGAGCCATCCTCATATTTGGCTCTCTTTGAATGATTTCAAGTAAAAGTACACATGAATGACAAGTCATCGCCTATGGATGTGGTAGAGGATCAACTAGGATAGTAAATGGGGTCTTTGCTTGATGTCATTATTCATTTGCCTTTGTCACTCCTTTTCGAGGTTCGTATGCGAGAGCATGAGCCTGTTTTTTCGCTGACTTATGATTGTGGCTCACTGATGAAGAGCCCTTTATTTTGCTATCTTTTGGCTCCTTCGCCTATAATGTCATCTCCATATCCTCGCGTGAAGGTTTGTGGTATCTTGCCTTTGCAGATGGTCCAAATGATGCTTTTTGTGAAGTCGCTGAGAAGCACTCTCATGTCCTTCACGGTAATAAAAGTATTTTCGGCTTGTTGCAGTATCATATTGTTAAACCAGGAAGAAGTTCGGTTCATCTACGGTACCTTCGATTCTCACCGTCTCTCAGTGGGCCTGGATCCTCCCAAACCGTTGTTAGCTTAGTTGTTTCTTTCAAATGTTGTGTGTTCGGTTGATCTTAATCTCGCCATAACTCTCAACAAAAGCACCAAATGTTAATGTTCGGTTAGTCAAAACCCTGTAGTGAGTCGATGGCCGCTGGATTCAATCAACTGGAAGGCAGTTGCAGGAGGTTTTACTCAGTCGGTGCGGGCATTAGCACTCCAAAGATTAAGTTAGGGACTTAGCGAAGTGAATGTAAAGAGCAAGTGAATGTCAAGAAAGTGATACCTGAGCTACTATATATTAGGTCCTTTATATGAGCCGTAGGAGCGCAATTTAGTGCCTAGGGGCATGGTTATGGAGGTGTCAGAACAGGTGAGCGGCAACGTAACATGGGATAGGTAGGAGGCAAGGGTTTTGCTGTATGTCCGCGGATGGATTGGGACTAAACATTTCATCAGTCCGATTGGCCCGTGTGTGGTAGCTTTTTGGCATTTATTTGTCACGCGTCAGGTTTCTCTGCAAATTGGATATTTGGTATTTGAGTTGAGATTTGTCTAGACTTAGTGATAATCTGGTATTATCACGTTTGGAGATTAAAATTTCAAAGAAATGAAATAAAGTTTAGTAGGAGATTTACAATAAAATCATTAAAATAAATACATATATAATAATGGCGCATTAGAAATAAACACATTAAGAATGTGGAAAATCTAATTATAAATTATGTAGGACGGCACTGTATCAACTTGTATCTCGAGATGCAGCTATAAGATCCATCTCAAGTTGCTCTTGAATCCAGACCCAGATTTTTTTTTTTTTTTTTGCGAAATGCATGGGGTATCCTGGATGGGCTCCAACTGTGGAAGGCACCTTTAAGCCCGTACCACACCCAGACTAATCCTCGTTCGCACCGTGTCGGCCCAATTAAGGGGTAGTGTGCTGGCCAATGTGTTGCTCCGTACGTGAGGGGGATCGAACCCCTGACCTCACTTAAGGGATGAGAGTGCCTTACCACTCACACCAACCACAATTGGTTAACCAGACCCAGATTTTTGAACAAATAGGCACTCATAAAGGGTCATCGTGAGCATAAAGAATAATAAACAATGATTTTTAAGAATTTCCATACATATCTCCATATGTTTTGATGAAGCACCTCTTGCCATATATTAGAATAAATGAGTAAAACATTTTTAGTCTGTTTCATCTGTACATCTCGATTTACATGAAAACTTTATTTATATACTTTCATTTAAAAGTTACATAAACTTTAATAAAGAAAAATAAATATTGGTTTACAAAATAACAAAGTGAGGGAGTTGTAAAGTTCGAAATTATGAAGGGAGTTGTGAGGCTATGAGTTATGGACACTTGCATTAAACATTTTGATCAATAAATCTAGTAGTTAAAAAATGCCCCTGATTCAATAAATATTGAATTATGGATTTTCCATCAATTTTTTTACATATAAAATTTAGAGTGCTCTAAAATCTTAGCATGTTAAACATTTATTTAAAATGTTGCCATATTAGTTTTGAAAAATGCACTCAATCCAATTTTATTATATATAGACATAATTTTTTTTTTCATTAGTGCATCATAAAGTCATTTTGTTTTTCATTTTGCTTGATTGCTTTTATGCTAATATGTTAGTCAAATATGCTTACATAGAATTAGCCCTTTTGCTTAATTTAATAGAATGAAAATATAATTATATTATTATGTTTGTTAGCACAAGTAATTTAACGTAAATACTAATATATTTATATATTTGGTTGGATTATATACATGGAATGAAATTATATTTATAATTATCAATTAATTTTTTATATAATTATTTTATTTTATTTTTTATAATTATATACTTATTATATTATAAAAATATAAAAGTTCAAACTTATAAGACATATATTTTTTTAAACAAATATATTAAAAATACAATCTTGTATAAAACTATAATTTTACTAAATTTGAAAGATTAAGATGTTTTAAAAGAATATGATTTAATTTGAAACAAAAAATACAATAAAAAATATTACAAAATATTGTAAATTAGAAAATACATCTATTGAAGCATTAAAAATTACATATGTATTCGTAATTACGATATACTGTAAAAATTTTGAGTTAACAAATAAAGTAATCAATATATTAGTCATTACATTATATTATAATACTGCATGCCAAACATAACCTAAGTTTCACTTTGAATTGCACTTGTGATTTTACATAACTTTTTTATTAAAAAATTAATATTAAATAGTTTTTATAATAGTTTTTAAGTATGAAATTTAATTTTTGGCTTAGATAAAAAGTGTAATATTTAAATTTTTCATTTTTTTTAAATAATTTTCAACAAATAAAATAAAGAATTTGAATATTGAATTTTAAGGAATTTGAGAAATTTTAATTTTTCAAAACATTTGGAATTTGTAGAATTTGGATTTTTTTTTTTTAATTAGAGAGAAATAGATTTTGTGTGTAAAGAATTTAGGAAAAGATGGTTATTTATCGGTGAAAATTAGGGTGGGATAAAAAAATTGAAAAACCATTAAACCGGCGATTGAAATCGAGACCAAAATGGTAAATCTTTTTATTTTTTTATTATTATTATTTAAATATAATTTTTCAAAGGATATAGGCCTAAATTATTATAAACAATGTTAAAAAAATTAATTATATAAGCTAAATAAAATGTAAAACCATAACCATAATTGAATGTAGAACAAAAGTAACATAATAATTGAACAAATTATTTAGGTATTACATCTTAAAATTAACTTATCTAAACTACAACGTAACGGACAAATTTAATTCTATTTTTCACTTTTTATATAATAAATCAAAATTTGTAATTGTTAACAATGAAAAGTGCCAAGTAACTTTAGTGCATTAATTTCTAGTTCTCTTGTACTTTCTTTTATTAACTAATTGACATGTAAATTTTTTTTTTTTTGCCATTCAGTTAAAATATTTTAATGCATTTGCGTACATGCCTTAAGAATAAAGAATATAAAAGACAATGTAATTAATAATCACAATGTATTTAGTAGTGGTGAGTATAGACCGGTTAATTAATTCATTCACAAGTTTATTAACTAGTTCATTAATTTTAGTTAATTGATATATCGGTTTTAATTTTTAACTAAATTTTCGGATCTATTTATTAGTTAATCACTAAAAAATTTTAATATATAAATTTAATAAATTATAAAATTTGTAATATTATTTTTAATAGTTAAAAATGTTTTAGAAATAAAAGAACTACAAATTAAATATAATATCCATTAAAATAATTAAAATAAAAAATATTCATAATTAATTATAACAATTAAACATATTCAATTTAAAACTAACAATAGAGTGCTAATTATGCACATATAATGAATAAATAATAGTAATAAAAAAGATAATTTTAATATTTATTCACTAAAAATGTATTATAATAATATTTTAAAAAGTTATATATCATAATATTTATAAATTATAAAAATATTAAAAAATTTAAGTGCAAAATCAAAAAAAATAATCTATAAAATATATATAAATCGATTAACTATTTGTCATTGGTTAATCGATAGTTTTTAAAAGTAAAAATCATAAATATAAATTTTTAGTTTAGTTTACCTGAAAATCACTAACTAGAATTTTCGTTTTTTTTTTCTCACCCCTAATATTTAACACTTTTTTTTTTCAAATTCAATTTACTATATATTTTAACCCTTATAGAATGCGACAATTTTTAATTATTCACAAATACTAAAAAAATAATTAATCAATATCATTTTCAATTAATATCCATCATAATTTAATAAAATAATTTTACGCATTATCTATAATTATATAATCTCTCTAATAATTATTTATTTTTTTTCATATATGAGGATAAAATAAATGCATAATAAAATTTCTTGAAATTTAAAAATGATCACATTGAATTGAATCAATAATTTTCACAATAAATAAAATCGAGGGAGTATTGTTTTTTAATTAAAAATAAGCAAATATTGTCACAAAAGGAAAAAAAATTATTATTTTTTAATTAAGAATAAGCTAAATTTAGCTATATACATTAATTAATTGATATTGGTTCCAACTTCCAAGATAAATAGCAATTTGTGGCTTTCAGCCGATCATGTATTAGTAGCCATGGAATCTTAGTTATCAACAATAAAATAAACTGAATTATACATTTACCGAGAACTTCAATTACTATTTTTGATCTAATCATTTTGGTGAGTATATTAATTTTTAGGTATACATTTACATTTTGTCATATAACTTATAGTCAATTCAACCTCTTGCTCTCTTAGTGTACCTCATACTTTCTTTATTAAAAAGAATAAAAAATGAAATATACTTTTATAAATTTCAAATTAAGCATTTTTGCAGTTAGGCATATTATAAAAATTGGACATAGTTTAATTTTACAAAAGAAAAAGAAAAACGGGAACTGATAGGTTTTGTGCGTCCATGGACAATTAGACCACGTGTACATGTAATAAAAGGCAAAGGAAAAGTAAAAAATTATTCTCGTTTTGATATTTATTTAATTTATAAAATTATAGAGGGACAAATTTGTACATAAAATATCGTATATTATGTGGTGAGGGGAAAAAAGTAATTTCATTAGGGTAAAATGAAAATTACACAAAGAATTTATGGAGAAGTTTCTGATGCGCTGTTTTTTATTCTTCTTTTTATTTTTATTATTTTATAAAGGAAAAAATAGAATAAATATTCGAACTCGAGACATTTTATTTTTACTATTGAAATATCTTCTAATATTGCATGGATTAAACATTATCCTAATTACAAAATACAATTAGGTTGACTAAAGACTAAAGTATTCTAAATTAAATACATTTTTTATTTAATAATTTTTTTTTCCTTCCCGAGGGTAATGAGCAATTGTTCTTTTTAGACACAAATTTTGGCTTTACAAAAGAGATGCATTCTTTTACAGCCAGAAAAGGAAAAAATTCTATATCATTGAAGCTTTGCCACCTTTTTCCAAACCATTAATTAGTTTTTTATTCCCTACAAAATTTCGATTAATTTATCATTTCTTTTTATGAGGAAAAAGAAAAGTGGTGGTAGAGAAACATGGTGGCATCCAAATAAAATTATCAATACGTGGCAACCCTTTATGACATCCAACCATGCAATATTTTATTTCTCATTTTTCATATCGGTGATTTTTTTAGAGATGGAGCTAATAATATATTGCTATATATTATTAATAATTAAGTTTTTTTAAAACTTTGTTATTAATATATCATTTTATTATTGATTTGCTAATTTGTAATTTCTTCGTGGACGAATTTAATTAGGTGTTTTTCTTGATTTGATATTCATATGTTTTATAAGAATAAATTTTGATTTAATAGGAGGGTAATGAGCTATTTCAAAAAAAAAAGGGTAAATAAATTAAGTTAAAAATATGAAATAAAAAAATAAATATACATCAATAAGAAAAAATATTGAAAAGCTGAATAAATAATTGCACAAATAATAACATAAACATTAGAATATTTCACATGAATTAGATGGTGTAAATTCATGCAAGTCTTCCAAACAGTCAGGATCGGAGTCTCACCACCTCCATAAATATTGGATTATGATTTTTGTTTTGTATGGGGAAATGAGTAAAAGAATTGCAACTCGAGAATTTCAAGTGTATTAAAACTAATATTTATAGAAATATGTTTTTATAGATAAAAAAATACTTTATTCTTTATATTCCAATTATTGTTATTAATTAATAATTATATTTTTATTCTCCGGCAAAGAGGCGAACTAATATTAAACATTAATTAGATTCCAAACATCACCTCTCTCATTAGGGTATTTAACACTTCTCTTACAAAAAAGATCTAACCGAAAGTCACCTAATTTGGTGATCCTATTAATCAATCTTTGCATACTTAACCAAAATTCGAAAAATAAATAAATAAATAATTTAAGAGGCATTAAAAAAAATTGTCAGAAGCAACGTGGGAAAGTCATCTTCGTCCACTTTGATAGAAAAAAAAAAAAAAACTCATTTCAAAAAGACTTGAAGAAAAGCAATGGACACTTGTCAGACAAACTGAGGCAACTATGTTAGGAGAATCCAATTTACTGTTGGTTACAGTCAAATGATGAGTTAGAAAAATAAAAAAACATGTTTCTATTTTTCATTCAAATTAAGAATCCAAACTTGAAAAAGATGATCATGATGATGATTATTATTATTGTTATTTGAATAGTGAAAAAACTGTTTATTAAGATATTGTTGGGAACTATATTTTTGGGTCCCTAAATAGAATAAGTCATGTTAATGTCGGACCTAACTAAATACATTTCCCAATTCTCCAAAACTATAATTTCACTTATATTCTTATAGGACTCCTTATTTATTTATTTTTAATTATAGGGTGGTGTGATTATGCTTGTAGTGAACAAATGCACAACTCACGAATATTTCTATATATAAGGCATCGAATATATTACAACCAAAGATTTGCAGAAAAGTTTGATTTTTCTATTAGACAAATATGGAAAAAACAAAAATGAGATGGTAAGTTGCTGATTTCATATCTTTTCTGTGTTTAACTTGAAATCAAATTTCCTACTGTCCTTTCAAAAGAAAATACTTTTTTTTTTCAAAAATAAAAAAATATTCAGCAGTTATTAGGATCTATAATTTTGATCTTCAAGCAAAAAGTATTAATAATTATGTTCTACTATTTAATTTTCATAACCAACAAAAGAAAAGGTATAAATAAATGTCTTATCAAAAGTTATAACTTCGAAACCTTAAGCTTATGCCTCAATGGAATTCTTTGTGTACAAAATAAAGGAATTACATGTTGCAAAAATCATAGGTCTTATCATATCAATTGTGTATACCAAAAAAAAAAAAAAAAGAAAAAAGAAAAAGGGTGTGGTATATACGTAGTAGAAGTAATTAATGTATACTCAAAAGAAAAGAGTAATTAATATAATCACGAAATTAATTCCCTTAAAGTAAGAAAAGAGCGTTACATTTACACCTTTCAAATGCATTAATAATTAATGACTCCAACTTTTAAAGGACACATAACGGAATCTCAGCTACTATATTTCTCAGATTGAATTGCAATTGGCCACCTATAAAAGGCACGAGGAACCCACTTTTTTATTTTTTTTTCTTAATATTTTAGGGCTCCCTTTAAACTAAAAGGTACCATACCCTAAAACTCCTGCCCCAATTAAAAAAAAAAAAAGGAGAGATATGGGATAAAATAAAATTATAGTTCGTATCACACACACGGTGGATGATAATAACCTTCAACTTTATTGGCATATTATTTTAGTTGATATATATAAATATATATATGAAAAAAAAGAAAAAGAAACTGTAATGAAAATATATTCTTTGTACCATATTATATACCAAACATGATCATATAGTTGTGGATGCCTGGTTGTCAAAATCTTGCCCTTTGTAAAGACATTTATTGAATAAATAAATATATATAAAAGGCACGCATTGAAATTCATAGGCCATAAAAATGAAGGCTCCCTATGGTCCACAATGGATCTGTTTAGGATTTTTCCTTTCTAATTCAAGTTTGTATACTCCTTCATCTTGCTTTCTTAACCAATCATCTAACTTCAATAATAGCAATTTTACTATGCAAACCATTTTCATCATTTATAAATTTTTATGCTGCATGTTCCATCATTTTTTTTATCTAATTTTCCTTCAGGTTTACAATCTACATCAGAAATTATATAACTAGCAATTTACCTTTTCTTAATTGCTAAATTATATAACATTTTTTTAAAAAAATTCCTATTTGTTGAGAGAAGGATACGGATATCAATTTCAGCATAAAATCGTACTACAATATGTGATGGTGTAAATCTGAGTTAAATGCCATTAATGTCTTCCGAAGCTTTTGGTTGTGGAATTAGCATTTTTTTTCTTCGACATAAAATGAAATCAGAAAATTGTTGTTAACGTCGTTACGGTAAACAAAAACAATTAAAAAGACATCAATTCTGATGAGTTATTCTCAACAAACATAATAAATTAAACTACCTTTGAATTTCTTTTTAGATTATATACCTCAATCCATGTTATTATACTATAATTAATGTACTTTACATAGAAAGTAAAATATGATTTGATTAGTGATAAGTAAATTTGATTTAAATAGGTTTTTCTGTTTATAATTCGATTAATATAATAGTAATCAGATTTCGAGGTCTACTTAACTTGGGACACGACAATGAAGGGGAAAAAAAAGTTAAAGAAACTGATAGAAATAAATATGCATTGTTTTTGGGTATAGTAGGTTTCATATTTTCAATTCTGATAATAATAACATGCACAAATTAATCTATAGGGTGTTGACCATATATATGTAGTGGTCTGATTTGGAGTTTCTCCACGAGGCAAACCAAGCTCACTACAAATAACCGGTTGACACGTATAGAGGCTAGAAAACAAAAAGTAACAAAAAAAATAAATAGTATTAAAAAATAGAGAAATGAATACATCTCCCCCTGACCGCCATAAAACCAATAGCTACAGTAGTTGAGTATAGGTAAGTGTAGGGGTAGTTACTCTGCCTATATCATGGATCACACCCATGTCCACTTCTCGTGCCTTCTACTTCTTCTTCTCCTCCTTCTTCTTCACTTTATAACCTATCACGTGTTCTTTTCTTCCCTCTCGTCTCTTTAATTTCCTTCCAATTCTCTTCTTCGCCCTTCTCTTTATTTCTTTATTATTATTTTTTTTCTAAGAAATGATGCCCCCAGAGCAAGAAAGTTCCATTACCGGCAGTACTGCTCCGCAACAACCTAACCTCATGCTCACAAGTTGGACAGAAACTGTTCCTGTTCATGCTGAGCCTTCTGGTTCATCCATCAACATAAACCCAACTTCACACACTCCTTTTCCTGATCATCTAGAGGAACAAAACCAATCAAGATTCTCGATTTTACGCGAATCCTTGCGTCCTATAACTCTCAAGGTATACATATTTTATTGATGTTTATTTAATTATAGACATTTTCACCTTTCAATTTCTTTATGCCTAATTTGTTTGTTTTTGCAGTTTGAAGATGTTTCATATAGCGTTAATTTATCCACAAAAGGAAGCACATTTTGTTTCCCCAATCAACCAAAATCAACTAAAACAGTGCTCAATGGGGTAAGTGGCATAGTTCGTCCAGGTGAATTACTAGCAATGCTAGGCCCATCAGGGAGCGGAAAGACTACCCTTTTAACAGCTCTCGCCGGCCGCCTACCGGGAAAATTCTCCGGCACTATAACTTACAATGGCCAGCCATTTTCAAGCTTCATTAAGAGAAAAACAGGTTTCGTCACACAAGACGATGTGTTATACCCCCACCTCACAGTCTTAGAGACCTTAACCTATGCTGCTCTTTTAAGGCTACCCAAACAGCTGACCCGAGAAGAGAAAATAGAGCAAGCTGAGATGGTGATCCAGGAGCTTGGCTTAACCCGGTGCAGAAACAGTATAGTTGGTGGGCCTTTGCTTCGTGGTGTATCGGGTGGTGAAAGAAAACGGGTCAGTATCGGCCAAGAAATGTTGGTTAACCCGAGTTTGCTGTTGCTTGATGAACCCACTTCGGGTCTTGACTCCACCACCGCTCTACGTATCGTCGCCACCTTAAGAGACCTAGCTCGTGGTGGTAGAACCGTGGTGACCACCGTTCATCAGCCTTCAAGTAGGCTGTATAGGATGTTTGACAAGGTAGTGGTGCTATCCGATGGTTGCACCATTTATAGCGGGCAAGCGGGTCAGGTCATGCAGTATTTCGAGTCCATTGGCTATGCACCCGGTTTCAATTTCATGAATCCTGCTGATTTTCTGCTTGATCTAGCTAACGGTAAGCTATGTGATTAATAATTGGTTTTGTGGTATTAAATTAATTTAGATAAAGAAAACTGGTTTTAATTAGTGTTTGTTTGAAAGAAGCAACATTAGTTGTAAAGGTTAGTGTGTCATAAGAAAACATGGGATATGACAGACTGTATGTATAATTAGATATATAGTACGATTAAATTATTGTGGAAATGGGAAATGTCTAAGAAAGTTGTGTTTTTTGATAGCTCGAATTACGAATTTGGCCACGCTATGTGCCATGAAGCTTACGAGTTTGTAGTGTCAACTCAAAACTACCCGACATTTTACCATTAAAACTTTTGCCATTTATGGCACATATATTGGCACAATTCCCAACAGGAACTTGTCCTTCTCTGTGAAAAGATCTTGTTCGATCTGAAAATTTGCCAAATACTAACTTTAATTTTTTTTTAACATTAATTTGAAAATGATAGGTGAACCATTTGTCAGTTATTCAGCACTGCCGGTCTAATTTGTTCCTAACTTATCCTTGATGTGCTAATTTAATTGAGGAGCAATGTAGAGCCCGCGAAAGACCGTAGCAGACACATAAATGGAACTTTGAAATTTGAACTTAATCTAATGGTGATTCATATATTTTGTCTTTTTCATATACTTTTTTAACTGATATCTCTTTTTCTTTCAGAAAAAAATTTAGTGGTGAGTTTTTTTTTTTGGATAATTGTAACTTTTGACTTCCTTTGGTTTGTCGCCACTTGATCTTTATCTTGGGTCTGTCATGGTTAATTAGAGTAATTATGTGGTCCAATTAATTTACTTTAGACAAGATATTATCTGAAATATTTGTCCCCTTATTTCATTATTTAAATTAATTCTGAAGTGTTTCTTGGGATACAGGCATAGTTCCTGATCACACAAAACAAGACGATCAACAGGACATTCATGGTAGACTGGAGCAACATGAGGATCAAAATAAAATAAAACAATCTTTAATATCATCATACAGGAAGAACTTATATCCTACATTGAAAGCTGAAATTCGCCAAAATTTTCAGGACTCTGTAATTCCATCCTCGTCATCAGGAATTTTATCAACAAGAAGTATGTTAAAAACTTATTTAGTTATTGGCATTAATTTTGAATATTTGAAAGGAGCTGTAGTAATATTCTCTTTTCGTGTTGCAGAGAGTGAGGATCAATGGACAGCCAGCTGGTGGCAGCAATTCATAGTGCTGCTCCAGAGAGGTTTACGAGAAAGAAAGCATGAATCATACTCTGGCTTGAGGATTTTCCAAGTTCTGTCAGTTTCCATTCTTTCAGGACTTTTATGGTGGAATTCTAATACTTCACACATTCAAGATCAGGTATTGTTTCTACTTCATGATAGTTGACGTTTTATTTTAGTTAGCGGCGTTAGTTAGATTAGTGGAATTAATGGGGCTATTGCTATCTTTTAGTTTATGCGTTAATTGTAAGCCTATAAATATGACAGTTTAATTTAGTATTTTGTCACAATAAAATTTTATGTTTTTAATCCCAACAATCCAACATTTTGTTGACAGTTATAATATTTTGAACAGGTTGGACTTCTCTTCTTTTTCTCCATCTTCTGGGGATTTTTTCCTCTGTTCAATGCCATATTCACATTTCCACAGGAGAGGCCAATGCTAATAAAAGAGCGTTTTTCGGGCATGTATCGCCTTTCCTCGTATTTCTTTGCTCGAATCGCTGGCGATTTGCCAATGGAACTTGTTCTGCCAACTATCTTTGTCACAATCACATACTGGATGGGTGGCCTCAAGCCTTCTCTGATCACATTTGTACTAACACTTTTGATCATCCTCTTCAATGTGCTAGTATCACAAGGCCTAGGACTGGCCCTCGGGGCGATTTTAATGGATGTAAAACAGGGAACCACATTAGCTTCTGTGACAATGCTCGTGTTTCTACTCGCTGGAGGATACTACATTCAGCATATTCCGGCATTCATAGCATGGTTAAAGTACATTTCGTTTAGTCACTACTGTTACAAGCTGATGATAGGGGTACAGTACTCGGCGAACGAAATGTATGAATGTGAGATGAGAATGCATTGCAGGGTGATGGATTTTCCGGCAATCAAGTATTTAGGAGTTGATAATAAGTGGTGGGATGTGGCTGCTTTATTGGTTATGTTGGTGGGTTATAGGCTTCTGGCTTATATAGCACTAAGAATGGGGCAACTTCACTGACCATATCCATGTAGTTTTAAGAAAGGTTCAGCTCATTTGATCTTGTTTATAGCATGGAACCATGGAAATTATTTTTCCAATTGGGTCATTTGATCTTGAACTCTTGATGGCAATTAAGTATTAATTAGCCATAGGAATTCTTGAAGGCTAGTTTTCCAGAAATGTATATTGGAAGTTTGTTACATTTGTTTCCCAATTGACATTGGACTGATTACGACTTATGAAATTTTCTCTATTCTTAGTCATGAATTTCCGTGCCATATCAAAAACAACTGATTCAAAACAAGTCCAAGAAGATGATATTCATAAAGTGAAGCTGTGGATTAAATGATATTTATAAATTTCACCTGAATTTATACTATCATAACAATTTAGCCCTTATACTTTAAATTGGAGCACTAAATCCACAATGTTAAAAGTAACGTGAAACTTCATCTAATAGATAACCGGTAAAAATGTTCGAAGAATTCTTGCCTAAATCCAATAATCCTAATACAACATGTTTATCTAACTATAGATTCTTGATAATAAAATATACATTTTAATAAGTGATAATACTCAATTTTTTTTTAATGATATTATATGGAAATTCAAGTAAGTCAGCCTATTATAATAGGCCCACATAGTCAAGTTCCCCTCCTTCAAGTCAAGGTTGGAGTCCATACACATTTCATTGGCGCCGTCTCCTTAAGAGTACCATGCCTGGGAGCAAACCTTATGCTCATACTTAGGATTAGCAAAAAAAAAAAATAAAAATATGATTAATCATAAAATTGATTTAAAATTGAATTAATTTTTATGATTAATCGATCCAAATGATTCGATTATGATTTTTAATTTTTATATTTTTGGTTAATGGTTACGGTTTAAATTTTTAGGTACTGATTAACCGTTAATCAACGGTTAACCGGTTCATATATATATATATATATATATATATATATATATATATATATATATATATATATATATATATATATATATATATAATTTTTATATCTTCAATTTTTTTCTATTTCTCTCTAAAATTTACATAAATTAATATTTTAAAATATATTTTTATTTTTATACCTTAATTTATATTATGTCATTCTTTTTAATTATATAGTAATATTTATATATAGTATACAATTAACTTTTATATATATTATTTTTTATACTAAACTAAATTTATATTATGTCATTATTTTTAGTTATATAGTAATATTTATATATAATATCCGATTAATTTTTATATATATTATTTTTTTATCATATATTAGTGTTCATATTTTACTTAATAGCATGTAATTACATTTTCTTATATTTTAGAGTTTATATTATAACATTTAATATTATTCAAATTTTTATTTAACTTAAAATCAAACATATTCTAATTTTCAACAAATATCAAATCTATTTTATAATATCAGCTATTCATCTATTTAACATGAATTTTGACTAGTAAATTATGTTTGTTTCGTAATTTTTATATTAAATTACTTTACACATTTGAAATTGAATTGAACTTTGTCTAATTTTTTTTAATAATTTTATGTTATAAATTTTAATGGTTAACCGAAAAATATTGGTTAACCAAACTGAAAAATCAAAACCGATGGACTGATTAACCGAATGCAACAGGCTAGTTAATGATTAGTGATTTTAAAAAATCGATATTTATAGACTGGTTAATTTTTTTGCTAATAAACCGATTAACTGGTCCATGTTCATCCCTGTTCATACTGTCCTCAAGTTTATCCAATCACTCATTTATAATAATATTGCCCTACAATACGTTTCTATAACTATATAAATAGGTCGAATGACAAATGGTAACATTTTTGAATTCCCAAAGGTTTTCTTTATTTTATTTTTATCTCTCTGATTTTTTTAATTTTTATTTCTGAATTTATAAAGAACTCATTTTCTGTTGGGACAGTTTTTTAATTCATGTTTTTTAAAAAAATTTACAAAATTAGGGTATATCAGAAAATTTTTACAAAATTAGGGTGAAGTATAAAACCATTGTGTTAGGTATAGGTTTTAGACATGAGATCCAAAGGAGAAATTTGATATTTTCTTCTGAAATTATTACAGAATACAACAGTTTCAAACTTTGAAACCACTGCACTCTGCAGCGGTTTCAGTTATATCAGATTTTATCCGCTTTTATTATTAAATTAATAAATAATATTGAAACTTAATATTGCCCATTACTTGTAGTCTGATTGGTATGTATCCCTTGTGAATTTACAGGTGTGGTCCTGAGTTCAACTTCTACCACCAACATTTATTTATTCATTTTATTAGATTTTAGATATTATTAAATATTAAAAATAAAAATCAAATTATACATATTAGTTACAATAGAAAAAGTAAATTCAAAAATCAAGAAGGTTATAACTTATAAGTTCAAATCCTACTACCTACCATATTTTTTCTTTATTATATTAAATTTATTTTTTCATTTCTTTCATTATTTAATTAGAATTAAACTTATTCTTTCCATATTTTTCTTTATTTTATTAAATTTAATAGTGTTGTTATTATGCTAAAATTATAAAATTTCAAATTTAAATATAAGCTATACACTAAAATGTAGCTATTAAACTATGAAATTGGTACTCTTTAAATTTAAATTCAGCTCAAACTATTTGAGCGTTGCCAATATTTAAAAACTAAACAATAATTAAAAATTATGATGTTAGTTTTTATTAGAGATGAGAAAAAAAAAAGAAAATTGAATATATGGTTAACTACAAAACTGATTCTATTTTTATGGTTAATTGATACGATAGATTCGACTATGATTTTTAATTTTTTAATTTTTTATTAATAATTACGGTTTAAATTTTTAAGTACCGCTTAACCAATATATATATATATATATATATATATATATATATATATATCTTTAATTTTTTATTTTTCTCTAAAATTTATATAAAATAATACTTTAAAATATATTTAAAATATATTTTTATTTTTATACCATATTATTTTATATTTTTCTATAAATTTTATATAATATTTTAAACTAAATTTACATTATGTTATTATAACACCCTGTACCCGATCAGTTTAAAGACTCGGATACTGGATGTCACATTCGGGTTTAGGCTCCTTTAATGAGGTTAAGAATACGCTTTTAGCTGAATCCAATTATATTCCAAAATTATTCATTTGATAAAAATTTGGACAAAGTTTCCTGAAAAAAATTGATAAAAGATATTTCTATTTAAGTTCATCCTACCATCCATTCTACATTCAAATTCCAACACATAATTATTGTCCTTCCTCCAATAATTCATAAGCCAATTCAACAAACCATACACAGTACTTAATTATGACATTCTCACTTTAATTTATAATACCAACTATCCATAAATATTTACATCATATGACATGTCCAAAATTTAACAATCATACCAAAATATACTAAAAATATTCATAAAATGGTACATCCACCTCAAAATTTCTTCTCCGTTGTGACATAAATTTTGATGTAGATTCACTTACAGCTTTTTCTCAAAAATTTCTTCAACCTAAGTGTGGAAAGAAAACCATGCGCTAAGCATAAAGCTTAATGGTGTTCAAACAATTCTATTTTTTCAATTACACAATATAAAATAAAATATAATTGAAATTCATAATATTAAATAATCAACTTACTTACCTTAAATCAACTTTGATTATTTTATTTTCAAGAAAATCTAATTAACTATTTCAATTGAAAAGAAAATTTAATTTACTTTAAGATAAAATGGTAATAATTAAACTTGGTATTTACCCAAAGTAAAATTTAGTGGAACTGCACCAAGCAGGATAAATGGGAATAAACATAGGACCAAGTTTATCAGAACCATACGGCCTATTAAATCTCGATTTCTCGTCATTGGCATATATATATATATATGCATGCATACTTTATATATTTATGTTTATACCTATACTTATATGGACAGAGCTCTCAGAGCCATTTATCCCATGAATCGAAATTAACCAAATACACCAGAAGAACTCGCGGAGCCATTCAATCCGATAACCAAATCAAAGCGCAGTACTGCTAAAAGTCCCTAATTGGCATGCCAAACTTATTCTATTTTTTCAATTTCTGTCTAATTTTACTAAAGGCTAACTCTTATTAATTTAACTTATATTAGCCTTGAAAATGTACATATGCGATGCTTAACTATATTCACATCTAATTTTCACATTGGATATACCTTATTTATTGCTAATTAATCATTTTAACCTTTAATTAGACCTTTATCTAGTTCCAATGGCATGCTTAAACAAAAAACTTTACCGTCACTTCAAAAATTAAAAGACTTAATAGCTTTACGTCATCAACTAGCATTCAATAAAAATTTTCTTTAATTATATTGGCTATTTCAAGATCTTTCTCAATTTATTTTAACTATAAAGCATACCTATTGGTTCTTAAATTCACAATTAACTATAAACATAATCTTTTTTTAATTTAAAAACTAGCATTTAACCTCTAATTAAGTACCTTTGACATCAAAATTTATCAATTACACAATTTTTACTCAAATTTTATAACTAACATAATGCAAAAATTAAGGAAAAATAAATTTACTTGAACACTTACCTATTTTTGTTGACAATTCCTTAAATCTTCAGCTTCAAGGATTCCAATTTATCAATTTCCTTCACTTTCTTTTCCTTTACTATGCCCTTCATTTTCTTTTTCTACATGAACCCATACACTAGCAAGAATTCTCAACAATTAATACACAATTTCATGAGCTACAACAATTTTGAATAATCATTTTCCCAAATCTCCAATTAACTAACAAAAACTAAATTTTTCCTAATTTATAAAATCCCTAAATTAAATTTCTACCCCTTTCTCCAAATTTTTCTCATTAAAATTTAAATTTAAAAGAGTAATAAAAGTTTACCTTTTAATTATGGGAGAAAAACAACCAAGGGAATGGAAGGGAAAGAGACCAAAGCAAGAAAGACAAAAGGATGGCTTGCTCTCCTTATGTGACAGAAGTGGAAGAAGGAAGAGGAGTTGGCAACGCTAAGCGGCTGTTTTGATGGGATGACGGTGGTGGTTGACGTGGCCTACGGTGGTCGGATCGGGGAGAAGAGAGAGAAGGGTGAGAGAGAGAGGCAGCGGGTGGTTTTGGAACAAAAGAAAGGAACCCGTTAGTTCCTTAAAAAAGAAGAGGAAGACAAAGGCCAAAACGACATCGTTTTGGCCAACTTTTTCTTTGAGTCCCTCAACTTTATACTATTTATAATTTAACCCTAAAACTTCTTCTTTTATGCAATTACACCCCCCAATTCAATCCAAATTATTTTATATTTATTTTATTATCAAATTTACACAATATTCGGTTCAAAATTTCTATTATTCGGGTAATTTAAAAATTGGAATGTTATAATTCCTTCCCTCTAAAAATAAAATTTCATACTCAAAATTTACCTGTGTTAAATAACTCTGGATAATTCTTTCTCATTGTGTTATCCAGTTTTCAAGTAGCTTCTTCTACCTTGTGATTTCTCCAGAGGACTTTAATCAATGGCACCGAATTATTCCTTAGCTGTTTGGTTTCTCTTTCTAGAATTTGCACTGGTTTCTCTTTATAAGTCAAATTTGATTGGACTTCAATATCTTTCTATGACACGACATGTGATGGATCAAATCGGTATCTTCTTAAGATCGACACGTGAAAGACATTATGAATTCTTTTCAACTCTCGTGGTAAATTCAGCCTGTAGACTACTGGTCCCACTCGCTCAATGATTTCAAAAGGAACAATAAATCTTGGAGCTAATTTACCATTTTTACCAAACCGAAGTACTTTCTTCCACGGAGAAACCTTCAAGAAGACTTTATCACCAATTGCATATTCAATGTCTCTCCTCTTTAAATTTACATAAGACTTTTGGCGATCGAAGGCAGGCTTCAATCTTTCTTTAATAATCTTTACCTTATCCTCTATTTCTTTTATGAGGTCTGGACCTACAAGTTTGCTTTCTTTAAGTTTTATCCAGCATAAAGGTGTCTTACATTTTCTGCCATAAAAGTGCTTTATAGGGTGCCATCTGTATACTAGCTTGATAGCTATTGTTGTATGCAAATTCGATCAATGGAAGATGCCTATCCCAACTTCCTTCAAAATCAATGACACAACTTCTCAACATATCTTCTAATACTTGAATTACCACTTCGGATTGTTCATTTGTCTAAGGATGGAAGGCTGTACTATATTTGTACGTGGTGCCCAAAGCCTCTTGAAGCTTCTTCCAAAATGTTGAAGTAAAATTTGGATCCCAATCAGATATAATAAAGGATGGAACACTGCATAACTGTACTATTTTGTTGATATATAATTCTGCTAACCTTGAAAGTTGATAGTCGATTCGGACAAGTAGAAAATGAACTGACTTGGTTAATTTATTCATAATCACCCAGATAGCATTATACCGTTTCTAGTTTGCGACAGCCCAACTACAAAATTCATAGTGATCTAATCTCATTTCCACTCTGGTATTGCTACAGGTGGAAGCAACCCCACTGAAACTTGATGTTCTGCCTTGACCTGTTGGCATCTTAAACATTTAGAGACATATTCTGCAATATCTTCTTTATACCTAGCCACCAGTAATGTGTCTTTAGATCTTAATACATCTTTGTGCTTCCTGGATGTATAGTATACGAGCTACTATGAGCTTCCTTCATAATGTTCTGCTTCAATTTCTCCATATTAGAGATGCAAATTCTGTCTTTGAAGTATAATCAACCATCATTTTGATTACATATTCACTGTCCTTACCTTCTTGGATCTATGCAATAATAGAGGTTAAATTTTCATCTTGTACTTGGACTTTCTTAATTTGCTGCCCCAAAGTAGGTCTTAGTCTCAATTCAGCCATTAGAGCACCATTATTAACTACGAACAATTTGACATTCATAGCTCTTAAAGCTGATGAGAAACATTTAAGACTATTATCCATATATACTCTACTGTATAGAATATTAAATAACTTAATTTAGTCATTTAAGATGTATATGACAATGATTTTGTACTTAGGGCATTTGCCACTACATTAGCTTTGCCTGGGCTATAATCAATGATGCAGTCATAATCTTTTATCAACTCCATCCACCTCCTTTGTCTTAGATTCAACTCTTTCTGGGTAGGCAAATATTTAAGACTTTTATGATCTATATAGATGTAGTATTTTTTTTTCATATAAATAATGCCTCCAAATTTTCAAGGTAAAAACTATGGCTGCTAATTCAAGATCATCGGTTGGGTAATTCTTTTCATGGGGCTTAAGTTGTCTAGATACATAGGCAATTACCTTTTTCTCTTGCATAAGTACACAATCAAGTCCATTATGTGAGGCATAACTATAAATCACAAAGTCTTTACCGGGCTCCGGCTGTGTAAGAACAGGCGTTTCAATCAACATGGCTTTTAACTTCTTAAAACTTTCCTGACATCTGTCATTCCATACAAATTTCACATCATTTTGAAGTAATTTGGTCATAGGCATTGCAATAATGAAAAACCCTCATACAAATCTTATATAATATCCAGCCAACCCTAAGAAACTTTTGATCTATGTAACATTCATAGGTGGTTTCCACTCTAAAATTGCTTCTATCTTCTTGGGATCAACTCTTATCCCATTAGCTGATATCATATGACCAAGAAAGGAAACTTTATCAAGCTATAATTCATATTTGCTAAATTTAGCATAAAGCTTCTTCTTCTTTAAGGTCTGCAAGATAATCCTCAAATGCTCATTATGCTCTACTTGGTTCTTCGAATAAATCAATATATCATTAATGAAAATAACAACAAATTAATCTAGATAAAGATGGAAAATGCAATTCACGAGGTTCATAAACGCTGTTGGGGCATTTGTGAGCCCAAAAGGCATCACTAAAAATTCATAACGCCCATATCGGGTTCTAAAAGTTGTTTTAGGTACATCTGCTTCTCTTACTCCACTACAAAAAAAAACTACAAATTAGCGACGGACAATTCCGTCGGTAATTACCTATTTTCCGTCGCTAATATAAATTAGCGATCCCGCGACGAACAGGCGCTAATATATTAGCGACGGAATTCAAAATCAGTCGCTAATTTAGCGACTAAATATTTTGTCGCTAATTTTTTTTCCGTCGCTCATTTATATTCCAAATTAGTCACCGAATTATAATAATAATATTTAGCGACTACATTTTCCGTCGCTAATTTTGTCGCTAAATAAATTCTTAATTAGTCCACAAATATAATAATAATTTTTTAGCAACAAATATTTCGTCATTAAACCGTCACTAATAAATATTCATAAACTGCAAATTAACGCAAAATAACAAAGCAATTCATTTATATTATTATTATTATTATTATTATTATAACATTCAGAATTTAATTTATATAAATAAAATTTCTCAAATATTATTAATTTAAAAAATATAATATCATAAAAGTAAATTAAATTGTGCAATACTTTACAAATAATTAACAATATGCTACAAAATTTTTATACTACTTTACAATAATTGTCTGAGCAAACACATAGGGGAACTCAATAGCAACCTGCACACAAAAGCAAAATAAAAATGGCTGAGTTTTGGATAGTCATGGCATTGGATTTTGCACAAGTAAAAGCAAAAAATGGAAATAAAGTCCACTAAACCTGAGCAAATGCAAACACTAGAGCTGAGTACAACCCTGCAACTCTCTCACGACATGAAACAATTCTTTCAATGGAAACAACAGGTTGAACAGCAAATGCATTGGTGATTCCAATGAACAGGACTGCCACATACATGGATCCCATTGCATTTGATAACTCTTGCTTATTCTCTCTAAAAAATTAAATAAACTGTAATAACAGCGAACCTAATGATTCAGATTCCAAAAGAAGCGCTAAAAGAAAAATTAATGCATTTTAAATAATCGTAGAAGAGTAACTTCAAGCACAAAAACCAGAGAAATTAATGATTTAAGGAACAAAAAATATAATTAATTTGACAAGATTGGCTTGTTAATTGAGCCATCATCAGTTTATCATATGCCTTCTCAAGCTGGAAATGAAACATATATAGACCACAAGATCTACAAAGTCAGACAATAGTCCTTGTTTGAATACAACCACAAATATGCGAATAAGTGGGAAATGTAAGAAAATTTTCTTTATGGAAAGAAAGAGTTAGAGATTAGCAACCTACACGAGCAGCAGTGGCTTCATCACCTATTTTTTCAGCCTCCTTATGCATTTTAGTATAAACTGCCTTGATCTTGTCAAACCCTTCAATGGAGCTTACACCAAGGACCTAAAATGCCTTAAAATAACTCAAACAAAGGAATAACCATACATCTAGCAATTAAATCATTTATAGCTTTAACATCCTCAGCACAAAAAAAATATTATCTAATATTACCTCAGACGGATTGAAGTCACTGTCTGGACTAGAATTTTCACCTGCAGATGCAGTAGCACAAGTCACCCTTTTATTCACCGGAAGTGCTCTAGAAAATGTCGAAAATACAGCAAAACGATCGACGGCTTCTCGCCGATCTCCAGCAAACCGAAAAACATAGATACCTTATTAGAAATCTAATGATGCACTCTTAGACTGAACTGGCATAATTATTTGAGGAATCAAAATTACAAATAGCAGCAGTTACTTCATCAAACAAGTGGTAGATACCCAATCTACTGAACAATTACCCTATTTTCACATTATTGGGAATTTTCCAATCTGAATAATTTCAATATTTATCAGATAGATAAGTTAGTTTCCAATATTTAGCTCAGGGCTTCATCTTGAAATTAGAATTAGTTTGATGTCAACAATCAACTGTTCCACTTTAAACCATTTTCAAAGAAACCCTAGGAAAACACATTTCTTTAACTAAACATCAAAGTGGGCAATAGAACAATTACAGAACACTGATACACTGCACCAGTGGCAATGCAGATTACATAAGAAACACCATTTGCATGCAGGCGATTTAAGTATTAGGAAGTACAATAAAAGTGATTTTAGTTTCTCACTCAAAATACTCTGCACAACTAATTAATGTATATAATTACCTCTGGCTTGAGATCACGATGAAGCACACCTTAAAGACGACAATTTGCGACTACACTTAATATATGAACCATAACAACCTTTGCATCTTCTTCTGAGTACTTTCTACCCCTAGATAGAATGAATTGAAAATACCCAATTAGGATGTCATACAATAAACAGCAAACTGCGTCATCAGTGTTTGAGTGTAAATTACCTCATAAGTATCCTATCTAATAGCTCACCACCTTTGCACAACCTAAACAATATGAAGCAGATGGATAAGAAGCTCCAAAAGATCAATAGTATATATTACAAATTCCAAAATATAAGTAAACAATGGATAGATTATCTGCTAAGAAAGAAAATAACTTTAAGAAGAAATACAAAAAAGATAACAATAATCACATAATTCACACAGCTCTATACATGCCACTAAAGAAATCTCAGTATGGTGCTATGTATCTATAAGCCTATTGACATAGTTTTACTCATTATAAAACCATTTGGATGTTTATTTGCTTCAAAGAAGATGCACACTAATCAAATTTTGCTTACTTAAGGAATTCAATGAAGCTGAATCAGGATAACAAGTCAATATTTTGATATATATACATGGTTCGATGGGCAAAACATGTGCACATAATTTTTTAACATGTAAAAAGATAAGAACTTAATCCATGTCTCGTATCAGTTTTGAAATATGACATATTTATCATAATATCAATGCAAATATAATGTGAAAATATCAGCACTAAGGAAAAAATATAAAGAAGAAGATGCAAACCAAACTTACTCCATGACAATGTATACACTGTTATCATCTTCATATGCATCATAAAATTGTACCAAGTTCTTATGTCCAGTTAAAGCTTGTAATATTTGGACTTCTCGTCTCACATCTTCAATGGCAATTGCAGTGCTCATCTGCAAAACATTGCTGATTTTCATGAGAAAAAGAACATTGACATTCATGTTTCCCAGAGCCAATTCGCAAAACGGATGATGCATTTACAAATGAAATTGATGCTTACACGATCTACTAATACAATAAAGGAATCGACAAAGTACTCTCATTTTATAATCGACAAACACTTTCCATTCAAACAAGTTGAGACATATAAAATTTAATCCTTCATATGAAATTGAGCATTCAATACTAATTTAGGTGCCTTTCATCTAACAAAATGACACTTAATCAAAACCTATGATTGTATATAAGAACAATCAGTCATGTCCCTTCCAGATCATACCAAATGGTCTAGCGACCTCAATAGCAACAGAACAAACCTTCATGTCACTCAATATAGATGCAGATATTGGTTTTATAAAAATCACAAGTATGAGAAACCAAAGAACTAATCATTCAAGAAAGGAACTTTTTCAAGATAAAGGTAGCTTTATGTTGAAAGATCAACAAGCAATATAGTTAAGAACTAAACCTTAGATTTAGGAATAACTTTGACAGCAACATCTTGGCCTTTCATGCTACCCTTCTTGGCCTTGGCAGAGCAAGTATACCCAAAATGCCTACGACCCACTTCCTCACCAAGCTCATAATGGTTCAAAAAATGCTTGGAAAATCCAAAATTCTTGTCCAGAAAATAGTACCTTTGGAAAGGAAAAGAGAAAACCCAAATTCTGTCACTGTAAAACAATAGTAAAATTAAGACTTTGAGAGGAAAATTTGCTAGTTACATACCTATTAGGATGAAATTTTCACGTTTTTTCGTTCTCATTTCGGTCCCCCAGTATGCTCGCCGGAACTTCACCGGAGCCTCGTCGGAGCTGCACCAACACTGCCATCGCGAAGCCAAGATCGTCAAGGACCCATTATTGATGATCACGCGCTGTAAGGAGCTACAGTATGGTCGGGATCTAGATCGGAGCAACTTACCACACCCATTTCCGATCAGCTCATCGCCAGCACTTGGAGTCGGACAAAGGGTACTGGAGTGAACTCCTCGTCTTAAGGAACTCACCGGCGCCATTTATCTCCCTGCTTGCCGTCGCAGGTCACCGGAGGAAAGGAGAAAAGTGTTCGGTGAAGAGATTCCGAAATCGGCAGCTCCGCTTCTGCGTTATGCCGATCAGACGATAGAGGAGAGGGAGTGCTGGTCGAACGTTACAGCGGAGGAGCCTTGCGACTTCGATCACCGGCATCGGCAAGGTGTCCTTGTCCCCGATCTCTCTCTACCTCCTTTTTTTCTTTTACCTTCCCTTTCCTTTTACTTCTATATATCAAGTCTTATTTCCTTCCTGGAAAACATGTGGCCACCGAAATTAGTCTAGAAAATTGGGATAAAGTAAGATATTATGTTTTCTTTTTCTTCTTCTAATTATTATTATATACAACTATTTACTTTAATTTCTTTATTTATTACTAAAATACATTTTAATTTAAATTATAAATTTGAAAGCCTAGAGATAATATTTACTAGTATTATATCACATTCTAAATAATTTTAATAGAAAGAATTCAAAATATTCTATACTTTTTAAATTTTAATTGAATATTAATTATTAGACTAACTTTTAATGGTTAATACTTAAGCTGATTTTAGTTACATACTTTTTTTTTCCTAAGGGAATTAGGTGCATCCTATATATATTTTTTGCACTTATCCATAAAAATCCATTTTTCCTAAATCTTAGTTTCCATCTTATAGTTTCTTTAAGTATAATTTGTATTAGAAATTATTAAATTACATATCTTGAATACAATTCCACTTATTATTGGTCATTATATAAAAAATCCAGAAAACAACATCTTTTTTGCAACAAAACCTGAACTTACAGATCTTAAAAACTAATCTTCATCATCCAAAATTAACAACAAGGAGTTTCGAATGTACTCATCAAAAATCAGGCCAATCTAACGGCAAATAATTTTCCGATCTTCGCATACAAATTTGGTCATTATATAAAAAATCCAGAAAATAGCTTCTTTTTTGCAACAAAAACTAAACTTATAGATCTTAAAAACTAATCTTCACCGTCCAAAATTAAAAAAAAGGAGTTTCAAATGTACTCACCAAAAATTAGGCCAATCTAACGGCAAATGATTTTTTGATCGTCTTCATATATAAAACTGGTCATTACGTAAAAAAATCCAGAAAACAGCCTCTTTTTTGCAACAAAAACTAAACTTACAGACCTTAAAAACTAATCTTCACCGTTCAAAATTAACAACAAAGAGTTTTGAACATACTCACCAACAATCAGACCAATCTAACGGCAAATGATTTTCCGATCGTCTTCGTATACAAAACTGGTCATCACGTAAAAAATTCAAAAAACAGCCTCTTATTTGCAACAAAAATTGAACTTACAGACCTTAAAAACTAATCTTCATCATTCAAAATTAACAATAAGGAGTTTCAAACATACTCACCAAAAATCAGGCCAATCTAACGGCAAATGATTTTTCGATCGTTTTCGTATACAAAACTGGTCATTACATAAAAAATCCAGAAAATAACCTTTTTTTGTAACAAAAATTAAATTTACAGACCTTAAAAACTAATTTTTACCGTTCAAAATTAACAACAAGGAGTTTCGAACGTACTCACCAAAAATCAGGCCGATCTAACGGCAAATACTTAATTAACCGTTGAATCTTTACTTATACTATTCCGTATAAAAGCTGTTTAGTGTGTGTGTGTGTGTATATATATATATTAGAAAATTTATTCATTTAGAAAAATAATAGAAATTAAATTGAAGAAATTCAATTAGAAAATTTATTCATTTTGACTTGTATAAGTTTAAGTCTTGGATTGAACTCTATTATCTTATTTAATTAAATAATAAATTAAGCTTAAAATCATATACGCATTAATTTGAAACGGTGGAGAGATGTGAGGGAATAAAAAATGTTATTTTTATATATAGAGTAAAATTTTGAAATTACTAAAATGCCCCTACCAAATTTCATCATTTTATCCTTGTATTCAAGGATAATTTTATAAATATATATTTTAAATTTTTTAATAATTTAACATTTACTCAAAATTTTAACAAAATAAAAATAAATTATAAATTTTTCATAATCATTTTAAATGAAATAATAAAGTTTATATTATTATTATATAAGTATTTATATTTATTATTTTTCATAATATGATTATATAATACTTATAAAAATTACTTTATTATTATTATTATTATTATTATTATTATTATTATTATTATTATTATTATGTAATTTTTTTAAATAAATAAGTTTATATTTGGGGATAATTGATAAATAAATCAATAGAATTCCTAATAATTTAATATTTGATTTAAATTTTATAAAATAAAAATTAATTACAAACTTTTTATTATTATTTTGAATGAAATAATAAATTTTATATTACTGTTTTATAAATATTTTTTTTAATCTTGAACACGCAAATATATAATAATCGTAATAATTAGTTTATTATTATTATTAAAAATATAAATTTTCTAAATAAATAACTTTAGATTTTGTATAATTGATAAAAAATTATTATCAAGTTGATAATAATTTCTAATTTTCTGTTACAAAATAAAATATTCATTTCATATGGTCTATATTAAAATTACTTAAGACTATACATAAATCATGGGAGTAAAATTAAAAACAAAATTATTTTTTAATTTATTTGCGACGGATTAGCGACTAAATACCTTCGTCGCTAATTTTATTACTGTAACAAATTACTATTAGCGACAGAAAGCTTCCGTCTCTAAACCGTCGCAAAAAAGGCGCTATATTTTCCCTCCAAAATTAGCGACTAAAATATCCGTCGCTAAATTTTCTGGAACTAATTTCATTAATAAAAAATTATAAAATTTAGCGACGGAAATATTCGTCTCTAATTCCGTCGCAAACAATGGCGCCTTTGCTTCCCGCCAATAATTAGCGACTGTTTAATCATTCCGTCGCTATTTGATCGCAAAAAGATAGAAAATATCCTCCCCACGACGGAATTACAAAACAGTCGCGAATCCATCGCTAAATTTGCGACGAAAACAATGCCATCGCTAAATTTAGTCACTAATTGACAGTTTTTTTGTAGTGCTTCCAGTTGACAATACTCCGACTTTATATCAATTTAGGAGAAGGTACCTACACCTGAAAGATGATCAAACATATCATCTATTCCAGGCAATGGGTATTTATTTTTCATAGTCACCTTATTTAAATTGCTTGTAATCGATGCAAAGTCTAAGAGACCAATCATTCTTTTTGACAAACAACACTGGTGCACCCCAAGGAGATACACTAGGGTGTATAAAATCCTTTTCAAGAACTTCTTAAAGCTGGATTTTTAACTCCTTGAGTTCTGTAGGCGCCATTCAGTATGGTGTAATTGAGATTGGTGTAGTACTAGGCAGTAAGTCAATGAAAAATTCCACTTCTCTTTCTAGAGGTAACCCTAGTAACTCATTAGGAAAAATATTCTGGAATTCACATACGGTAGGTATATCTTGAATTTTAGGACTATCCTTTTTAGCTTCAATCACACAGGCTAAATAAGTTGTACATCCCTTTCTAAAAAGCCTCTTTGCTGCTGTGGCTGATATAATATTAGAAAGAAAATTTGACTTTTCACCCACAACTCTAATCTCAACATTATCAGGTGTTCTAAGAGTTATTCTTTTCAAATGACAATCTACCATTGCATGATGCTTAAATAACCAATCCATACCCAGAATCTCATCAAATTTATGAAAGAGTAACCTAATCAAATCCCCTGAAAATTCATAACCTTGAGTTTTAATTGGACAGTTCTGATAAACTTTATTTACCACTACGCTATGACCCAAAGGATTAGTGACCATAATTTCATGTTCAAGGGTATCGATATGCAATCTTTTATAATTAGACAGAGGAATACATATATATGAATGAGTAGATCTTGGATCAATCATAGCATAAACAAACATATAAAAAATAGTAAAAGTACCAGCAATCACATCTGGGGTATCCTCATCATCCCGAGCCTACACGGCATAAGCACGTACTGATGTGCGGGTGTTAGACCTTTTAACTGTCTGTGATAGGGCGCTCTAACCATTGATACCAGAATCGGCTCCTCTACCTCTGCCTTTACCCTTGGAAGCTCCAGGAACTGATCTCTCTGGTTGACTAGTTGATAGATTCTATCTGCCAAGACAATATTTTTGATAGTGCTCCATAGAGCCATATCGAAGACAAGCTCCTATCTTCATCCAGCATCGATCCTCATGTTTCTTTCTATAATGTTCACATAAAAGGATTTCTCCTCTACCTAATCCTCTTGATGTGCTGCCCATAGATGAGGTTGGCTGCCCTGACCTAGCGGTTAATCTTTGACCCTGCCCTGAGCGATGGAAGGATATCTGGGATGGTGCTTGAGTTTGGGATCCTATCCCTTTCTGCTTTTTACTTGTTGTGGAAGATTAACCAGCTTGACCCTGACCTCTCTTCTGTTGGCCGTTGTTCCTCCATTTCTACTCCTCCAAATTGGCTTTTTCAATTCTCAAAGTTGTCTTCAGCAGCTCATCATAAACTCTAATTGGTGATATTACCAGCAGTTTCTTGATCTTATGATGGAGGCTTGCCTCAAATCTCTAACATCTGTCAGCCATGGTAAGGATAAACCGTTCAGTGTAAGCACTTAATCTGTCAAATTTATTTTCATATTCTGCCACTAATCTGGGTTCCTGTTTTAAATGAAGGAATCTCTCATCTCTTCTATATATGCTTCTCTCACGTATTTGCCCCTGAACTGAGATATGAAGTACCCCCAATTAAGATTCTATGGCACAACAAATCTTTTCATGGATTTCCACCACTGGCATGATGGTCCTTGAAGTAACCCATCTGCACACTCTAGTCTCTCTTCTGGTGTGAGATACAGAAGATCAAAAATTTTCTTTATCTTGATCAACCAAAACTCAGCATCTGAGGCAGTAACTGTCGACTCTCCCTTGAAATCCTTTGCTCTCAATTTCGTTGCATTTTCCAACGTAAGCCTTTGTGATGGTAGGGGAGGCTGAGACTAGGTGGTGCAACATCTATTTGTTATTTCATGAGTTCCATCATTGTTGCAAAGAAATCTGCAGGATTTGGCATTTGCTGAACTACAGGTGGTGGTGTCGGCTGAGCTGGTTGCTGCTCTGCATCATTAGCCGACTTATGGCTTTCTATTTCCTCAGTGCTTTCCCTTGAGCTCGATTCCATTCTTTTATCTATATCAAACAATAACAATAATTCTACATCAGAGTCACAACACATACGCATATAACTTTCTTTTGACATGCACCCCATTTCCTTTCTTTTTCTCTTTTTAATCACTTAATTACTGATCTAGAATTGTCTAAACCGAGCTCTAATACCAATGAATGTAACATCCTGTACCCGGTCAATTACAGACTCGGATACTGGATGTCACATTTGGGATTAGGCTCATTTAATGAAGGTTAAGAATACGCTTTTAGCTGAATCAAATTATATTCCAAAATTACTATTCATTTGATAAAAATTTCGGTAGAGTTTCCTCTAAAATTTTAGAAAAACCCCCTAAAAATAATTCATAAAAAATACTTCTATTTAAGTTCTTCCTACCATCCATTCTCCATTCTCCAACACATAATTATTGCCCTTCCTGTAATAATTCATAAGCCAATTCAACAAACCATACACAACACTTAATTATGACATTCTCATTTTAATTTACAATACCAACTGTTCAAGAATATTTACATCATATTACATGTCCAAAATTTAACAATCATACCAAAATATATTAAAAATATTCATAAAATCCTATGGTGGATCCACCTCAAAATTTCTTCTCTATTGTGACACAAATTTTGATGCAGATCCAATTACAGATTTTTCTCAAAAATTTCTTCAACCTACGCGTGAAAAGAAAACCACACTCTAAGCATAATGCTTAGTGGTGTTTAAGCAATTTTATTTTTCCAATTACACAATATAAAATAAAACATAATTGAAATTCATAATATTAAATGATCAACTTACGTAACTTAAATCAACTTTGATTATTTTATTTTCAAGAAAATCTAATTAACTATTTCAATTGAAAAGAAAATTTAATTTACTTTAAGATAAAATCTTAATAATTAAACTTGATATTTGCCCCAAGTAAAATTTAGCGGAACTGCACCGAACAGGATAAACAGGAATAAACGTAGGACCGAGTTCATCGGAACCATACGGCCCATTAAATCTCGATTTCTCGTCATTGACATTCAAATATATATATATATATATATATATATATATATCGAAGCCATTCAGCCCACGACTCGAAATTAACCAAATATACCGGAAGAGCTCGCGGAACTATTCAATCCAGTAACCAAATTAAAGTGCAGTACTGCTAAACGTCCCTAATTAGCATATCAACCTTATCCTATTTCTCCAATTTCTGTCTAATTTTACTAAGGGCAAATGAAATGAATTTCTAACTCTTATTAATTTAACTTATATTATCCCCGAAAATGTACATATGCGATGCTTAACTATATTCTCATCTAATTTTCACATTGAGTATACCTCATTTATTGCTAATTAATCATTTCAACCTTTAATTAGACATTTCTCTAGTTTCAATGGCATGTTTAAACAAAAAATTTTACCGTCACTTCAAAAATTAAAAGACTTAAAAGCTTTATGTCATCAATTAGCATTCAATAAAAATTTTATTTGATTATATTGGCTATTTCAAGGTCTTACTCAATTTATTTTAATTATAAAGCATACCTATTGGTCCTTAAATTCACAATTAACTATAAACATAATCTTTATTTAATCTAAAAATTAGCATTTAACCTCTAATTAAGTACATTTGACATCAAAATTTATCAATTACAAAATTTTTACTCAAATCTTATGACTAACATAATGCAAAAATTAAGGAAAAATAAATTTGATTGAACACTTACCTATTTTTTTCGACAATTTCTTAAATAATCTTCAGCTTCAAGGACTCCAATTTATCAATTTCCTTCACTTTCTTTTCCTTTATTGCTCCCTTCAGTTTCTTTTTCTACATAAGACTTCCGAGCATTCAATAAAAAATACTATTGGTCCATATTATCAACTGTTATTTTTATGTCCCTTTTCTATTTGAGTCCAGATTTTGATCTATCAATCACAAGGACGAGGGCTCCCAATTCAAAGATCTTTGACCACGTTCTCTCTCTTTCGTTATTTCTTAACTTATAAGTATATATCTCTTTGAAAAGGAATCAAGGAGAAAATAAATACTGTTGAAGTTTTTAATTATATGGTTCTGCCTCACATATTTCTATGCTACTCTTAATATTCAAGTTCACATAAGTATTTTAAATTCCATACGATTTAAATCAAATAATATATTCTTTGTTTTTTTTTAAAATGTTCTTGTTAAATAATTATTATTACGGTTTCTCTACTCTACTTTTTCCCTATCTTTCATTTTTCTTTTTGTTGCCATTCTTCACAGGGTTTTTGATCCCTTCTTGCCATTTCTTTTGGGAATTAAAACGGATTTTGTTAATTTATTTTTTTTTTAATTTTCTGTCAGCTGTTAAAATCAGATTTGTAAAATTGCAAATAGATACTGCTGTAAATTTTCTTTTGGCCCAGAAAAATATATGCTGGCCGTACTGAAAATAATTCCAGAATGCACAACTGATGAGTGCATATATTATCAAAATACTATATAAAGGCTATCCAAGCACTCAAATAAGATATCCATATTCCATACTTCATGTTCTTTATTTTATTTTTCAAATTATTTGTTAGCGTTTCTTCTTTGCTTTTCAGGTAGCTTTGTGTCCATCATATTATGGGTTTTCCTTTCTTTGATTAGGAGGTGGGTGAAGATTTGAACTTTGGTGGCTAGGTATTTAAAATTCTCGTCATTTTATCTAGATTTAGGGATGCTCACTGGGCGGGGGCGGGGAAGGAGTCCCCACTTCCCGCCCCATGCATTTTGGGGATTCCCTGTTCCCGTCTCCGCCCCTAGAACGGGGAGGAAATCCCCCCGTCCCCCACCCCGTGGGGATCCCCGTCCCCCGAATTCTTTTTTTTTTTTTAATTTTAAAATATAATATTTTATAAATAATTAAAATTAAAATATAATATTTAATAAATAAAAAATTTAAAATTAAATATAATTTAAAATTTAATAATTATAAAATTAAGTTATATTTTAATTTTAATTTTAATTATTTATAAAATATTATATTTTAAAATTAAAAATATATATTTTTTTTGGGGAGGGGATCCCCGCTGGGCGGATACCCCGTTTCCCGTCCCTGTCCCCGTTCTAGGACGGGGATTTTTTCTCCCCGTCCCTGTCCCCGTTCTAGGACGGGGATTTTTTCTCCCCGTCCCCATCCCCACGGGGGGAAATTCGGAAATTCCCCGCACCGAATGGGGCGGGTCCCCGCCGGGCCAGGAAATCCTCGCCCCCGTGATCATCCCTACCTAGACTTAATCTCACTAAGGGCGATAGAAGTCTTCCATTGGATGGCATGTGTTTTTCAAATAATTAGTCATCACTTTACATCTTTGGCACCGTATTTTAATGAAAAATAAATAAATTTATTTCTAAAATATTAAAAATAATATATATTTACTGTTTAAATATATTTTAGATTAAATTTATATTTAAAATACTGAAAATAAAATGCATTTACTCATTAAATATATTTAAATTTTTAATAAAAATAATAGTGCTTCAAGTAAGCAAATAAAAACACATATATATAACAAACTGATTAAAATAATATAAATTTGCCACGTGTATACTGTATATTGATATTATATTTTAACTTTAAAAAATTGTTAAAATTTTTTATCATGAGATATTTCAATTTACTTATTTACAGTATAATTATTTTAACAAGTTTACTATCAGAAATTTTAACTCTTTTTCGAAAGTTAAAAGTGGTAACAATTTACAATATGCACATGTCAAGTTTACGTGACTTTAAGCAGTTTGCTCTATGTGTTTTCGTTTATTTATATCTAGAAATTTATTATTTTTAGTGAAAAATTTAAGCTAATTTCGAGAGTAATTTTGACTCAAAACATATTTAAAGGACAAACGTGTATTATATTTAATATTTTACGAGTAAATTTATTCCAAAATATATTTAAAAGGAAAATATATACCATTTTAAATAATTTATGGATCCTATTAATCCCAATTGTAATAATAAAATTGTCCAAGTGAGCAATTTTGCCAAAATTGGATGGAAAATGAATGAAGGATTCGGATTGAAAATAAAATAAAATTTAGAAACCTAATTAGATAAAAAGGGGCGGATTTATGTGCAAGAGAAGGGGCATTTGGGTTAATTTTATTTGCAGTTATTAAATTTATGGATTAATAAAAAATTAGAAAAACTTATAACACAAAAAAATACTAAACTTTTGCAATCTATTAAACCCACACAGGTACATGACGAAATTATATGCCGGATAAGATTGTCACGTCAAACTCAAATATTCCCATCTTTTTTATGTTCTATAAAATGCGAATACACCTGAGTTGTAGTGCCATATGTGCATTTCGATTGGAAAGAAAAAGATTTACTGCCAAAAAGACCTTTTGGTATAAATTGTGAAAGTTAAGTTATTTTTGTATTACAAATTTTTTCTTTTATAATTAATCTGTTATTAATTTACAAGTTCGGTAAACATGAAAAAAATTAATTCGGATATTTACTCCCCTTATTTTCTTCAATTAACTTTTTTCCTTGATTTTTTTTGTATAAATTTCAAACGTTTAATTTTGATGATTTATCTATCTTAATATTGATTTCAATTAAATTTGTTTCCTTTCCTCTAAAATCCTAGATTCGTCTCAGTTTATGCCTACCAAAATAAGTGAAAAATCTAAAAAAGGCCCTACGAAAAACTGAAACACAAAGTAATGCTTGCAAAATGTACTCTTTTTTTGATGTAATGTAACCCGAAATTGAAATACCATTTAACAGGAGGAGGAAGCAGCATAAGCATCAAAATAATATCAACTTGACATAATATGCCTTGGCATCAGGTGCACCATAATATATCTTCTCTCGAAGCTTGTTTATTATATGAAAAACGCATTTTTAATCCACGAATTTTAATATTTTTTTACATCAAAATTTTTATACTTTCAAAAGTTATATTAAATTTTTATATTTTTCGAATCACTCATATTAGATAAAAGTAGTGGAATTAAATGACATGTATTATTAATTTTACATGAAAAATATATTAATATTTTAGATATATAAAGGGCGATGACTTGACTTTTCTTTTTTTTTTTCTTTTGTAACTTTTTATATCCCGAAGAGTCTCATAAATAGTTTAAATTGACTTCATACAAGATTAACATAATCTGTTTTTAAATTCCATCTAAATTATATTTAATGCGAGTGACTTAAAAATTATACAAATCTAACCATAATTTTTAAAATTACAATGATTTATCTTAGAGCAAAAGTTAGAATTTAGAATTCGCAGGATGCGTTTTCCTTTATTCTATTCCTAAATAATATCGTCTTTCTTCTCCCATTTGATATAATTCTTGATTCCGTTTCCATCTATATATAAGTATGGATTTCTGGATGGAGTTAAGACAACCCGAGGCCAGCAAATCACTTAAACCCTTATAGAGGAGCTTTGTTTTAGGGTGTAAACAGGAAAAATGGCATCATTGAAAGCTGAGAAACCTGCTACTGGCGCTCAAACCACCGTTCAGCTGAAGAAACAGCCAGCCAAATCTACCAATACGGCACCCAAAACTCCAGCCTCCAAATCGGCCCCTAAAAAGGCTGAACATAAGCCCCGGGAGCCTAAAAAGAAGGTTTAATCACACGACTTTCTTAGAACTAGTCCATGAGTTATTATTATTATTTTTTTCAGAATTACTTAATTTTAGGTTGCATTTTACTACTACTTGCTTTCTATAATAATAATAATAATAATAATTGTGATTGTGTTTTTCTGTCTTGTTAACTGTCTATTATGATCGAACAGGCTACAGCAAGCAAGCCAGCAACGAAATGAGGAAATGCTACAATTGGATAAACCAATGAACTTATTAGTTTTAAGGCAGGGCTTGTTAGTACTTTAAACCATTAAATGTATCCATGTCATGTGTAATTTCGTTTCCTACTTGAAGCCATGTCTCTCTTTCTAGGCTTGGTCCAATCATGAATAAAAGTTTGCATATATATTTAAATTATAGGGCCTTGTCCCCCCTCCTTTTTGGTGTTGCTGATTTTATTTCTCCTTTGGGTTGCTGCATGAATAGCTTTGGAAAATCAGAAGTAATTCACTTTAATTCAAAGATGCGATCTTTCAAAACTGTTGAGGCTCTAGTTAAAAAACAATCTGATTAACCATAAATTGCTAAGTAATTAATTTGATTATAATAATCAATACGCAAACATGTCAATTTATCTTAAGATAGGTTTTGTCCCTTTCTATTATTGAGCATCATTGCTTTAACAAACAAAATAAGAAATTCTGAAACTTTAACCTTCGGGAAAGTTTACTGCACAGGGTTGTAAATTTCTCTTACTCAATTTCATTAGGGCGATCAATTTTTCTAGACTTTGCTTCACTTGTGTCCATAGAAATTACAAATTTGTTGGAATTTGCGAACCAATGAAAAAACTGATGCTTTATAGTGACAGATCGCCCCATTGATGAAATTTTTGGCATTTGTCGTCCGATCGTTCATGAAAAGGCCCTGACAAAAGAAAGGGAGTAAAAACAAAAAGATATATCAGTATAACAAAATCAATTTAATTTACAGCTGAAATATCTTAAAGAGTCAGGAGACTAATTTCATAATAAATTATTTAGCATATAGTAACAACTCTTTAACTTTTCTTTTTACTTTCTTGAGGACTTATAAAACTTATACTTTATTCTGTGCCAAGATCTTTTTCTATTCAACATTGCAGTTTCAAACACCAAGGAAATAATGTAGATTTCAAAGGAAATAATTTGATAAAAATATATAATCTAGGGATCAATATGTTATAAAATTTATGAAGAATTCCAAATTATATAAGGTTTTTTTTTTCGAAAAACTTAGTTTTCAATACATATGAATTATAACAAATTATGTAAATCTCATTAATGCAAAAAAAAAAAAAAAAAGAAAAAAGAAAAAAGAAAAAAGAAAAAATCCTTTCGTGATGGATTTTGAGGACGGTCGCCGAGGACAGAAATTTGTGTTTGTTCCTACCATGAGAAAGTTGTGGTTATAAAAAGATTTAGCGACACAACATGGCTGTTTCTAAATGTGTGCTAAATACCGCTGCTAAGCAAATAAGTATAATATAATTTATTAAAAGAAAATCTAATAATGTCCTCAAACAAAAATCTAATAAAATATTGAATTAAAAAAATTAAATTAAAAGCTGATCAAAACATATATATATATATATATAAACTGATCTTTTTCGTTAACAAACGATATCTAAGCTGGGGAAAAATTTTTTTATATATATATATATATATATATATATATATTCTTCTGAACTTGGCAAAAGTGCCTATTGCTCTTTGAATTGATAAATGATGCAAATTAAGATCTTTGCTTTTTCTGGAGTGTATTTTCTTTAATTGAATTAAGAGAGCTAACAGATGCATTCTTGATAATTTCGGCGGTATATAGTTTTGAATAGAGCGAGTATGGACAGGTTAACCAATTTATGATAAAAAAATTAATTAATCCGCTAATATCGATTTTTTAATATCACTAATCATTAATCAGTTCGTTACATTTGGTTAACCAATTTATTGCTTTTGATTTTTCGGTTTGATTAAGCAATATTTTTCCATTAACCATTAAAATTAATAACATAAAGTTATATAAAATAGGGGTGAACAAGAAAAATTGAAAATATGGTTAATTGCAAAATCGGTCCGAAACCAAATCATTTTTTATAGATTGAATTACGATTTTTAATTTTTATATTTTTTATTTTTGGTTAAAATTTTAGTTTTTACGTACCGGTTAATCGATTTAATATATATATATATATATATATATTACTTTTTTTTTCTATTTCTCTTTAAAACTTACATAAACTTTAAAATATATTTAAATTATATTTTTATTTTTACACCTCAATTTTTATATTTTTCTATAAAATTTATATAATACTTTAAACTAAATTTATGTTATGTCATTTTCTTTAATTGTATAATAATATTTATATATAGTAACCAATTAACTTTTATATATATTATTTTTTTCATATATAATAGCATTTAATTACATTTTCTTATATTTTTTAGTTTATATTTTAACATTTAATATTATTCAAAATTTTATTTGACTTAAAATCAAATATGTTATTTTTTAACAAATATCAAATCTATTTTATAATATTAGCTATTAATTTATTGCACGTGAATTTTGCCTAGTAAATTATATTTGTATTGTGATTTTTATTTTAAATTACTTTAAACATTTGAAGTTAAATTAAATTTTGCCTATTTCTTTTTTATAATTTTATATTAAAAATTTTAATGGTTAACAAAAAAATTGATTAATTAAACCGAAAAATCAAAATCGATGAACTGGTTAACCGAATGTAATGGACTGATTAATGATTAATGATTTTAAAAAATTGACATAAAAGGTCTGGTTAATTTTTTTTTGCTCATGGATCAATTCATCTTTCCATGCTTACCCCTAATATAAAAAAATAGGCAAAGTTTAATTTAATTTCAAATATGCAAAGTAATTTAAAATAAAAATCTTAAAATAAACATAATTTACTAGCTAAAATTCATTTTCAACAAACTAATAGCTAATATTATAAAATAGGTTTGATAATTGTTGAAAATTAATATACTTAATTTTAAGTCATATAAAATTTTGGATAATATTAAGTATTAAAACATAAAATCTAAAATATAAAAAAATATAATTAAATGCTCCTAAGTAAAATATGAACACCAATATATAATAAAAAATATATAAAAATTAATCAGTTACTACATATAAATATTATTATATAATTAAATAGAATGACACAATATAAATTTTATAGAAAAATATAAAAAATTAAGATGTAAAAGTAAATATATAATTTAAATATATTTTAAAGTATTATTTTAGAAAATTTTAAGAGAGAAATAAAAAAAATTTAAGGTAAATAAATAAATAAATAAATAAAATATATATATATATATATATATATATATATATATATATATATATATATATATATATATATATATATATATATATATATATATATATATAAACTGGTTAACCATGTATTAACGGTTAATCGATACCTAAAAATCTAAACCGTAATAAAAAATCTAAAATAGAAAAATTAAAAACTGTAATAGAATTTATTGATTCGGTTAACCGTAAAAATTGATTTAATTTCAAAATTTTACAGTTAACCATATTTCACACCTCTAGTGTTAAGATAGGTATGGGAACAACTTTATTAAGTGTATTGGGAGTTCCATGATATTATCACTATTTTACCAAATATAAACGTGTGGAAATATATATTGCCTTAAAAAACTGAAAAGGTAACTTATTTTTATGGATAAATAGATAAAATTCATAAATTTTTGCAGCAGGATTGGAAGCAAGCACAATTTTTATCGTTAGGTTGAAACTTAAAACCCTGTTGGGCTTATTTGGAATTATTCTTATTTTTTTTTTAAAAAGTCTTATACCGAAGGAACAATTTTGAAGATAATATTTTTTTAAAAAATTACAAAATTGAGATATATTATAAAATATTTACGGAATAGTGGTGAAATACAAAATCGTTGCGTCAGGTAACAATTTCAGACGTGAAATCCCTTGAGAAATTATAATTTTTTTTTCTAAAATCGTTGTACTCTACAGTGGATCCAGATATGTCAATTTGTGTCGGCATTAATTATTAAATTAATAAAAAATATTGAAAATTAGTATCAGTTATTACCTATTGTCCATTTGGTATGTATTTTTTTTTGTGAATTTGTAGGTGGTGCAAGTTCAAATTCTGCCACCAACCTTTATTTATTTATTTTAGTAGTTTTTAGATATTATTAAGTATTGGAAACAAACATCAATTTATACATATTGTCCTAAAACATCAAGTTATACATATTGTATTTAGGGGTGCTCACAGGGCGGGGCGGGGCCAGGGATTGCATCCCCACTACCTGTCCCACCGGGGTCGGGGATTCCCCGTCCCCGGCCCCGACTCTAGAACGGGGAGAAAATCCCCCCCGTCTCCCGCCCCGCGGGGATCCCCGTCCCCCGCAGGGATTCCCGTTCCCCGATTTAATGATTTTTTAATTTTTTTGTCGAGTCCTAATTGTGAAGAAAGTAATACCTCCTAAAAAGTATTCAACTTAAAAAAAATAGAAATCAAAATTTTTCAATTTTCTACTTCAAAATATTTTTTTCTATTGATTTTAGTATAATTCTTATAATTTATACACTATAATAGCATTAGCACCATAATTTATACACTATAAAAATGTAAAAGCAAGAAAACCGATAACTTCATTGCCTAAATTTAAACTAAATATATTGCATTCATTTTTAGCCAAATTAAATGCATTCAATTTACTTTTATCTAAATTTAATACACTATATTCACTTTTACCCAAAAAAACTAAATTCATTTTTACTAAACTAAATATACTATATTTATTTTTATCCAAACCGAATACGGAGATTGGGCAAAAGTAAAAATATCTATTCCTTGAGAGCTTTCTTTCACTTATCAAATTATCGAATTACCTAGTGTAATTATATTTGATCTTAATTAATTTAATTGATACTTAATTTTAATTAAAATGTGAATTCAAATGAAATCCAAATTCAAAAAAATTGAATTAATTCAATTAAATTTGGCAATTGAAATTGATTAAAATCCAATTTAATTTCAATTTGAATAGTATTCAATTAAAATTAAATTAATAGATTAAATCCAATTTAAATTAAATTTAAAAATTCAATTTTAATTAAAAATAAGATTGAATTTGAGTTCAATTTGAAAAGTAGTATATTTATTTGGAGAAAAATTGAATATAGGGCATTTAATTTTGGCCAAATTGGATAGAGTGTATTAGCTCTAGTGAAATTGTATACGATTTATCATCAGCAGGTGTTGTTGACAGTGGACAATTAAGGCAATCGTAATTAGAAAAAAGATCTTTTTACTATTGTTGTGTATTTTTTTCATTATTGCTCTTCACTGTTAGTGTTAAGAAAGCTAAAAAGACAATAGATTTTGTGGGGTTATTTCAAAGTTAATGGTGTTTAACTTATTTAATTAACTATATTTTTTCTTTTTCTTAATCTTATTTTTCTTTATTAAATTAAAATTATTTCTTTTAAATTTATCTTTTCTAATGTCAAGGAAGATAAAAATTGAATAGAAATTACAAATGTTATTTTAATTGATTTTGTTGCACTACTTTTTATTTTGAGTTGTTCAGCATCAACTTACGCATTTTTTTGTGTTGATATGAAATAAATAGCAAATTAATTATATTATATAGATTGCCTTATCTCTTTTTTCAATATATGGACATCTCTTTAATGTAATATTTTATATCAGTGTAATTTGTTAATTAATGACTTTTTTTAAAATTTTTATATATAGAGCTAATAATTTTATTCATACATGGGAATCATTCTTTTTATTCTATTTAGTTTGGACAAAAATAAACACAATACATTCAGTTAGATAGAAATAAACACAATTTATTTTTTGGACAAAAGTGGATACACTGCCAAAATTTATATGGAAAGAGTTGCTAATGAATTTACTTAGAAAAGGATATAAATTTAAATCCTTAATTTATTAAATTGAGTAGTAGAGTATTAGTGTTCTCAATTTTTGTACTTTAATTTTTTTTACAAGTGAATTAAAATTAAAATTTAGAAGTGAATTAAAATATGAATTTAAATCCTTCTAAAATATACATGGCATAACAAATCGGATTACATTGTATACAATACACAATGTATTATTTTAATATATAATAACAAAATCATTTATGAAATTTACCGCATACAATGTATTATGTTAATATAGAATAACAACATTGATTATATTATTTTCGGGAATAAGTGAATATGATATCGTTATATTACTAGTTAATATATTGTATTAATATTTTACACTAATTGAATATGACAGTATAATGTAGTATTTTAATTTTATATTTATTACAGTGACGTCCTTCTAATTTATTGAATTGACACGAAGCATCCCAAAAAAAAATTGACAGGAAAATAAAAACTTAAAGTGAATGTTAAAATAAAACCGAATACGTCATATACATGAAGGAACAAATCTTAATACAATGTATTCACTTGATGAATGACTACATTGTATTCAGTTATATTTTTCTAGTGTGATAATTGATTATATTCGATTATATTATGCGGGACGGGGATCCCCGCGGGGCAGATACCCCATTCCTCGTCCCCACCCCCGATTTTATAACGGGAATTTTTTCCCCCATCTCCATCCCCGCGAGAGGGAAATTTGGGGATTCCCCGCCCCGAAAGGGGCGGGTCCCCGTCGGGGCCAGGGAATCTCCACCCCGTGATCATCCCTAATTGTATCAATGGCAAAAGCGAGTTTAAAAGCTAAGGAGGGCATAGATTTAAATTCCATTATGCACCTTTTTCTATTATATCTTTATTCTAATAAATTTATATTTCGTCTATTATTGAAAATAAATAATAAATAGTACCTATTGTCTTAGTGGCAAATGTGTATTCATTAATTTGTGGTTGATAGTATATTTTTTAGGGTTATGGTGATTTTTGACCCTTGTAATATTTAAAAAGAGGTAATTTTTTCCTTAAAATTTTTTAGCCCATTATGCCCCTGAAATCTTTTTTTAGTGTGTTTTTGCTCCCCATAATGGATGGAATGTTGACGTGGCTAATGGTGACCAATCATGTTTTACTATGTCATCTTTATCTCTTATAAATCCATTTAGCAAAAAAATGGCCATTTTCCCCTGAAATCATTTTTTTAGTGTGTTTTACCCGGGAATGGATAGATTGCTGAAGTGCCAAGCAGCATTAACGGCATCCAATGATAACACAACACCGCATATCCAATGAGAACGTGACCCTAGTCAACATAGTTTTTTAATTAAAAAATTGATGATTTGACATCCATGTTTGTTTTCCAAAAAAATTTGTTCTAATTTTTTCAAAAAAAAAATCATTTCTCTTCCTCTTTTCCCTGCTCTCATCATTCTTCTTTTTAAAAAATACCAACTCCCAAATATTCAGACACAAAATTCTAGAAAGATTAACAATCACTACAAAAAAACTGCAATTTACCGATGGATTTTACTGACAAAATTTAGTATTTTACCGACGAAAAATGACCTTAGATGGTTTTTTATTATTTTACTGACGGAATAAATCCGTCCCTAAAACGTGCGTAGGTATCAATTTACCGGCGAAAAATTCCATCAATAATGTTACTGATGGATATTACCGACGGAATTGATAAAAATATTCCGTCGGTAATTTTACAAAAAAAACCGTCGGCTGTTTTGTCGCGTTGATAGTTTACCAATGAAATATTCCGTATGTAAAATTAATTAATAAATTATTGATTGTCATATAAACAGCGACGGTTTTTTTGTCGATAAAACTGTCAACAAATATATTAGTATAAATATTTAATGCAATTAAAATGACAGTGACGGATTTTTTTGTCGGTAAGTTATCGGTAACATTAATTTTTTTGTTTATTTTTTCATTATTTTTTATAAAAAAATAATATATTTCCTGTTTGAAAATCTCAAATTAAACACAATAAACTAAATATAAAAAGTCTAAAATTTAAATTAAAGATATATACTAATTGATAATTCTAATATATAACAAAAATAATACACATCATAACTGTTGTACAAATATATTTGTATAGTGCAATATATTTTACAGTTGTACAAAAAATTATATATTATTAACTGCAATGCAAACAATACCAATATCGATATTGTACATTAAATTTTGCAGTGCTATATAAAAAGCATCTAAAATAATCTAACAGCTATGCAAATAATACCAATATCGGCATTGTGCATAAAATTTTGCAATGCTATACAAAAAATTATCTAAAATAGCCTATGTAAATTCAGAAGCACTAGCTAGGATTGATGTATCGTGGCTGTCCATAATAGCAGAAGGGTCTGTGGTAGGTTGCTGATCCCCATTTGATAATTCTTCCCTTACCTTATTTGTTACATATATGTATGATACAGATATTAATTATTAATTCAATTCTATTTGAATGCAAAAGTATTACAAGCACTATATGACTATCACAAAATGTGTGGACTGCCAAAATTTGAAACTCTATTACCTCTTATTGTTTTTCTTTCTCCTTTTTACTTGTTTCTCCAGACTTCTAACCCTCTGACTAAGAACTGAATTTTATGATATTCTTTGATCTGAACTCTTGGATGCTGATTCAGAAGGTGATGATGTGGCATTTTTCTATTTTGTTGCCATGATTTGCTTCAATGCTGAGGAAAGACTAAAATGAGGAGCATGCGAAGCAGTATTTGCTCGAGTAACAGGTATTTCAGGAATGCCCAAAAACTTTTTCACCCCAGGAGATTTAATCACTGAAATAAATATCAAAGAATTTAAAATGCAGCTCAAACCACTGAAATAAAGGCCAATAACTGATTGTTAATGAAGATCTAATTCAATAGAGAAATAATCAAGTATAGTTGCTGCTCATGAACAAGAAACGAGGACTCACCTGTGCCATAGGCAATAGAGAATATGTTGGATGTGATCCAATAACAAAATATAACCTACAAGTAAAGACCAAGCAAACTTAATTCTTTGCCTTCATTCAAAGCAAACATTAATTCTTCATCTGAACTCACTTGATAACTTCTTTTTCACTACCACACAATGATCAAGTAATTATAACATACTCTCACTACAAGTAAATAATGCATTCCACATTGAAATTATAGCTTACAAACTCTTCATGCTCAATGTTCCAAGTTATGTAGCAGAATTTTCCAACATATTTAGTAAGAAAAGGGCACAACCATAAATGGAGGTAAGCATGTAGCATGGCTACGTGACAATGTAAACATGATCTCATAGCACCATCAACATGGCCAGTTGAAGGGATGCAAATGTTGTGATTCACAAAAGACTCATAAAAGATGCAATGCCTTCAGTGATGTGCTCATAAGATAACCTTAATAAAACTCATGGTCAATGGAACGGTAAGCACAATAAAAACCCTAGATATATATTTCATGGTACCAGCAACTGGGTTTCCTTCCATACCTTCTTGCATGTTGCACTGAGAATATACAAGGTAGTTAATTACACATTGGCTATATAAAGAGGCCACTAAAGAAAGCTGAGGGCAACAAGATGAAGAATTCAATGAATTGCAAAAGAGAAAATGTAAAATAATAAAAACATTAGTTTACTTCGTTTGATGAAACAAAAGCATACCTCCACAGTTATCCAAAAAGTCAATTCTGTCAAAAGTGGAAAGATATATAGACTATCTAGGGTACTCAAATCAATAAACCAATATGCTCCACCATTTTTAAAGGATGGCACCTTTTCAGCCATGTTTGAGATCTGGAAAAAATAAATCATATTAGAGGTACTTAAACTGAAGACTATTTTGAACGATTTTATTCAGTTCAGGATATTTTCAATATAATAACATGTAACAAAGCATGTTGTTTAATGTCTTACTGCCAAGAAAAAACTGACGAAGATGGGACCTTGAATAAAAAGCCCCTTCAGTGGTGTAAGAGGACTCACACCATATCTGTAATTGCTAGAAAAACACATGAGCCAAGACATTATAGGAATGAAGAATCAAAAGTGTAGATTGACATAATTTTCCAACCTCATAATGTTAGTAGGTAAGATCTAAAAAATAACAAATGCAATCCAGTCCACCAAGAAGCACAGATGTTCCCCAAGAAAGGTTGGAAATCTCATATGACTCATTTTAGTCCCATGAAATTGCTCATTTAGACATTCTTACGCGATGGCAATCCATAACTACATGACAGTCTATCTGGAAATGGAAATAGTAAGCAAGACATTTTATCTTGGAACCTTGTACATAAAGTAAACAATTCTTCAAACATAGGGACATACAATCAAAGGGCTTATATGATGAAAGTAAAAGATTTCATGCTTTTATATATAGAAATGAAGTGCAATAGGTATATATATATTGGCAAGTAACAGGACAAGTATTCTATTTCTTCTATATATTCATAACCCAGGACAGTAATTGAGCATTTCACTATAGCAAAACAGCAACGAAAAGAGTCATACACTGAAATTCCCAAAATGTCAGCCATTAAACCATAATCTGAGCTTCACAATCATGTTTCCATGATTACAGAATAGGATAGAATCAAACTTCCATTTTCCTATAGAATTTTATTGCTACCATTTCCCAGAAAAAAAAAGAGATAAATGTCACAGATATAAAGATTTTCCAAACGGCATCAGAAAGGTTCCTGCACCTCATTATTTACTACTTTTTTTTCTGATAATAATAATGTCTTTCAGAATAGGGCATATAGTAAAAGTGGTAACAAAATCCCAATCAATAATTAAATAAAAAAACCTCACCCATTCCAGGGCTGCCCCCTTCAGTCCACATTTGCTACACTGCAGTTTTGTACCCCTAGCTAATTCTATGTCCAGATTCTTAACACTTCTATCACCATCAAAATAGACTTGTGGTGCCCTGCATGCCATTGTATATATCAGCATGCAACTAGGAAATATACACTAAACTGTAAAACAATCATCATCACTTTAACACAATCAGTCAAAATACATCAAGGAGGCACACCATTCAATGTATATATTGTGCACATGTATAACATTGGGTAAAAATGTCCATCCCCTTCCACTAACTTCCCATTGACAAAGTACAACATTGGACCAGTATCCTGATAAGCAAAATGGAGAAGTGTAAAAAGATCAAAGCCAATACTATTTGCAACAAAATATAACAACTAGACACGAGGTAAATTTAACCTCCAAGACTTGAGAGGACTGGCAAAATCCACAAACAGTTTTCATGATTGATGAGTCAAAAAGCAATGTAGGAAGCTGTGCACTACAGGGAGCTAGAGAGATAGGTTTTGATTGAGTATCGCAGGTCCCCAAATTATCTATTTTGAGATTAATTGGTGCATGACCAACATTACTTGTGCATATATTTAATGAATCGTAGTTCAACTTCTTATATCTCTATGAGAGATATGCAAATATTGAGAGAAGAATCTGATTTGCTGAAAAAGTTATTGGAAGGGGAAATAAAAGTCGAAGGGGGAAATGCATAACTATTTAGGAGATGCAAATCAGGCATACTGAAGACAAAAGTAGATAAATAAGGATTTGCAACTTCAAGACATCAAGCAGAACAATATGAAATAGAAAAGAAATTTAGGGAAAAATGGATAAAGATAACCAAATTGGTTACCTATTTTACAGGGTCAATTCCATTACCACCATCACCCTCAAATCTTAATCAATTTTACAGAGTCAATTTCAAAAATCTCTTTGGAAGTTAACATTATGAAGTTGTATTTACATTCGAACCAAAAACACATATTGGATCTTAAATAGATTTCAAAACGGAGAATAAGTTACGAAACACTAAAGATCCATCGATAATTCTGGGAGATAGAAGTGCTTCATCGCAGATGGTGGCTGTAGTGTCGTTGACGTATCGTGATGGGGTTAAACTATATTTAACTCTAGAAAATCAGGGATGACGTTGGCAATTCTTGACATCGAATACTTAGAAGTGAAGGACGCGACTCTAGATTTGCTTTGCAATGGCATTTGAGGTTACTAAAGGCCATTGACGGTGGCTGGATCAAGGCCCGATCAAGAAAGGCAGTTTTTCCCTAGAAAATGATGCATCGGTGAGAGAAGCGGAGAATGGCATCAATATTCATTTTTCCAACTTCTTATTTTCTTTTCCTTTTAGCCTGGATAGAGATGCTAGTCATAGTGGTGCCCTATGGTGAAGGATGCGATGGTGCAAGTTGAGCCAGAGGGAGAGTGGAAGGCAAAAAACTTAAGAATCTGACTTTTTATTTTAATTTCTCTCTCTGATGTTTTATTAAAATATATGACGGTGAATTGAATAGCGCATTTTTTTCCTGCTCAAATGAGATTAGTTTCAAGGAGAGAAAATAAGGTTACTTGATTAGGGCAATAATGAAAGGGTTGTCTGAGCTGAAGGGTGAAGAGGGATATGCGTACATAGGCTTTAAACATAAAACAACGTAGTTTAAGTAAAAATTCGATCGTTCGGCTTAAGTACAAATTAATAATCTAACTATTTGAAATTTTGCCAGAGTTTTAATAATAATAATAATAATAATAATAATAATAATAATAATAATAATAATAATACAACTAAAAATAATAAAATATTTATTAAAAGGTAAAAATTTTATAAAATTTATTTAACAATGAGATTAAACTGATAAAAAGATATAAAGTGCCTAATATATTTTTTTAATAAAATTAATTTTCGAATCGAATAAATATTAACCATATAAACTGATATCTAACTTTTCTTTTCTTTTATACAAATAATAAAAAATATATTATTAATTTAAATAGAAAATATCATTATCTACGATAATAATAAAAAATTTTAAGTTAAAAATAAAATAAAATTTAATTTTATTATAAAAATTATTATAGATTAATTTTAAACTTGATCTAAAATTTTTAGAGAAATATGAGTTAATTTATATACTGATTGAGTTGAATTCAAATAATAAAAAAATACAAATCATATGAATTGAATTTGTACATCATATCAAAATACAACAAATTTTTATTTGAATATGACATATCGAGATTTTGTATATATAACTAAAACAATTGGCACATGACTAAAATATATTAATGATTTTACATAAAAAAAATTATATATAATTAAAATGGAAAAATATCTAATCTATGATTTATTTGAGCAAAAAATTATATTTCATAAAAAAAATAATTTTTAAACATTTATTTTGATATTATAAAACTAATAGCAGCAGATTACCGATGTCAAAAACTGTCGCAACAATTTATATTTTCATTTTCCCATATTTCGTCTCTATTTCATCGGTAAAGAATGTGCCAAAATATGCTACCACTATTTACTGACGGAAATTCCATCGGTATATAACAAAAATATTGATATCCTTGCCGACGAAGGTTTTTCGTCACTAAACCGTCGTTGTAAAATGGCGCTACGATTTTTTGCCAAATTTACCGACCGTTTTTGCATTCCGTAGCTAAAAATGTTACCATTCTGCAACATTTTTATTTTTATCGATACATTTCTTATTTCATAGCTAATACATCGGTAATATCTTCTTTTTAGCAACAAAAATTGTGTCCCTCGGTAAAACCAATTTTTTTTTGTAGTGAATGGCAAACAAAAATTAATAGCAAATCCATAAAATTTTACCCCAATTATATATTCTTGGTTTTCAAAAATTAGAGAGAAAGAAGAACAAGAAGCCCCTTAATTCCAATTTATGTCCAAAGCAAATCGGATAAGTTATAATTATCCAAACACAATCTTCATCATTCAAATTTAAGAACAAGGAGTTTCGGTTATATTCACCAAAAATTAGGCTGATCTAATGGTAAATGATTATCCACTCGATAAAGAAGATCAAACTAGTCATTATATAGAAAATCCAAAAAATAGTCTACTTTTTGCAATAAAAGCTAAACTTACAGATCTTAAAAAATAATCTTTACCATTCAAATTTAATAACAAGGAATTTCGACCATACTCATAAAAAATCAGCCCAATCTAACTAAAAATCCCTACCCAATCATCAAAAAAGATAAGAATGGTCACTATATAAAATACCTAAAAAAAATCTTTTTTTTGAAACAAAACCTCAACTTTTAGACCTTCAAAATATATCTTTACCATTCAAAATGAAGAAATATATGTATCCTAATTGTTCACAAAAATTTAACTTGATTGGAGTTCCGATGGATATCCAATCGGTAGAAGAAACAAGCCACGTCAAGTTTAGAAAATCTAGGAGAAAGAAGAAGAGGAAGAGAGAGGAGATGAGAGAGGAGAGAGTTTTTTTTTAATTTTTACCATGTCATCAAAGTGGCTACCACATGTGTCTGTGTCCGTGTGTTGGTGTATCATTAGATGTGTTAAGTTGCTAAAAGTGCATATATTTACTTGATTTTTGCTTATCATTTTGCGTTCTTTTAAGTCAGTTTTAGGGATTTTTCATTTCTTTATTTATTTTACTAATTGTAGAAGCAGATTTTGAGGAAGTTATACCCTTGAGGCTAATTGGAGATGATCTGAAGAAGCAATGAATTTTTGGATCAAATTTGGAGCAAGGAGCTGATGAATGAAAATTTTTAAAGTTGCCTTGCCCAGTTGCTTTGCCCAAGGGAGTTGCTCAGTTGTCCAAGGCTAAAGTGCAAGTCGTGCCCAAGGAAATTTTCAGTTGCCCAAGGAAGCTGATAGTAGAATTACGATTTTGGTATGATTCTTGTGCAATTTTGACTTAGATGCCGCTTCTACCTTATTTGATATTTAGAAATATTAAGATCTTAATTTAGGAGATAAAGGTAGTAGTTTTAGGAAGTTTAAATTCTATTTAGTATTTTATTTTATTTTTCTTATTTGGATAGCATTAAACTACTTCTATTTTAGAAGTTTTGTTAGGAATAAAAGGAAGAGATGAGATTTGGTTATGGCTCATTCTGAATTCTCAGTTCTCAGAGTTTTTCTCATTCTCTGTTGGTAGTTTTGTAACAACCATGAGTGGCTAAATTATTATTTTTAGTTAAAAATTAATTTAAGATCTAAATTTCTTTTGCTGTGAGATTGTTGTGCTTAATTTTTGTTATTTTCTTCATTCCGTGTTCATGTTATTTACTGTGGTTTAGGGAAATCATAACTCGATTATTATTTGTTAGATGTACAAAAAGAGCTCGTTGTGCATTTAATTAAGTAATATATTGCTAATTGAATTTGCTAAATCCGTAATTATTTAGTGAAGTCAATAACAAGTAGCGATCAGTGTAGCTTTCTCACAAGGGCTGTTACGTTGAGTAAATGTATGATTTGATCTAAATCGGTCTCTCTTGTAGATTGGTTGGCTTAGGTTGAATTTTTTTAATTCTTAATACTGTCAATAGATTAAATTCTTTCGATTGTTAAAGGATTATTTATTTGCTAGAAATTAATTAAGTTTTACTTGGTTAATTCATTAATATGGAAAGATTAGCTCAGGAGAATGAAGCCGAAGTTATAACTGGTCTATTGTTTGATTTTAAAAATTATTTCTTCATCAATGATCAGTTGATTGAATCATATGCTGTGAATATCTTTAACTGAATTTTTCATCAATTGATTTTGTCTTTATTTATTTTTTGTATTTTATTTTATTTTATTATTTTAATTTTATTTTTAATTCTTAGTTTACAAAACCCCCATCATTTATTTTTAGTTTGTTAATTTTTTTAACTATTTAAAGAATTAAAACTCGATCAATCTCTGTGGATTCGACCCTACTCATTACTAATTACAAGTTAGTTTTAAGTAAAAATTTTATTTTTGTTGGTTTCGACTTCCACCAAATTTTGGCGCCGTTGCTAGGGATTGGTGTTAGTTAGTTTTAATTATTTTAAATGGCTGAAGATTGGTGTCCTATTGACTTTAGACTCGCGTACCTTATATCTTTGGTTCAAATTTTAATTACAGAAGATAGGCAACATGTTGGAGCTCATTGCCATAATAATTCTTATGAACATGAAAAGTTTTTAGGTCCACCACAGTGGAGTTATGACCCTTATACAAATAAGGACAATTCATGGTGGATGGGTCAGTCAAACATTAATTATGGGGGATGTCCATAAACTTTTCAGAATTTTCAGCTTATACAACCCCCTCAACCATCTCCTAAGTAAGGTATGTCTCTTGAGGATATGATTTATTCTTTAACAACTAAAGAATTTCAACAGTATACAGAGAAGACGAAAGCAAGATTTCAAAACTTGAAGCAACACATAAGTCAAGTGGCAAATTCGATAAGCAGATTAGAGGCTCAAAGGAGATTTCCTATAGAATCGATTATTAATTCAATGTAAAATGTTATTACAATCTACTTGAGGAGTGAACAAGAATTGGAACAGTCCCTGCTAAAGAAACGTGATCAGAAAAGTGAAGATGAAGCTAATAAAAAGGTGAAAATTATGCAAAAAGGACAGCCCAAAGATAGAGATCTAGAATAACTCCCAATCATTGTTATCCAGCCCCCTTTTTCGAGAGATTAGCCAAGTCTAAAAAGAAAAAAAGAAGAGTATGATATTCTTGAGACTTTTCGCAAGATTGAGGTAAATATTCCCTTACTTGATGCAAATAAACAAATACTTCAATATGCTAAATTTCTTAAAGAATTGTGTACTAATAAGAAAAGGCTAGTTGGTAATGAAATGATGAGTATAGGAAAAAATGTCTCTGATGTGGTTCAAAGAACATTACCTCCAAAATATAAGGACCAGAGTATATTTGTTATCCTTTGCGCTAAAGGCAATGTTATGATAAAAAGAGTTATATGTGATTTAGGAGTTTCAATAAATATTATGTCATTATCTATTTGTTCATCTTTGCATTTTAGTCCATTAAAAGAGATAAATATTATAGTTCAACTTGCTAATAAGTCTATTGTTTATCCTTAAGGGATATTGAAAAATATTTTGGTGCAACTTGATGGGTTAGACTTTCTTATTGATTTTTATGTGCTCTGACATGGAGGATGATAAATCATCAAATTATTAAGATATTTTGTTAGGAAGATCATTTCTCAACACAACCAAGACAAAAATTGATGTGTATGAGGGTACACTTACTATGTAATTTGATGGATAAATCGTTAAATTTTATGTTTATGATACTAAGAAAAATTTCAGTAATGTGTCTAATATTTTTGAAGTGGATGTTACTGAATATTTAATTAATGAATCAAGATGCCATTAACTCCATTAGAAACATGAAAAATCTATTAGTTTGAGGGGTAAAATCACACCTTAAACCTAACTTTAGAGGTAAATTTGCATTAAAAAAATGAGTTCAGAGGTAGAATAGGCTAAAAAAAAGAATAGAGATAAAATTACCCTCTTTTAAATAGTACAGGGGCAAAAATTCACTTTAACCCTATTTTTATTATTTAATTAGAATTAATTAATATTTTTATTATTTTTGTATTTTATTTAATTAAAATTAGTTAATATTTCCATTTTTAAACAATAACACTTTTTTCAGGTTTTCCTATTATTTTTATATTTCATTTAATTAAATTTTATAATTAAAAATAATGTTAGATAATTAGATCCATCAATATTTGATTCAATGCATAAATTCAATACATATAACATGGTTGCAATGATTACCTTTTTTCATATTTTTTAAAATTGATATTAACTCATTATAATTAAATAATAAAAAATAAAAATAAATTTAATTAAATAATAAAAATACTTAAAAAAGGAGTTAGTGGTAGGATCTGCTCTATGTGGTAGGATTTGAACCTGCTTTACCAACAAATTGATGAATATATTTTACTATTGAAACAATAGGTATTCTAATTAAATAATAAATAATATACTTTAAAAAAATGAAAAAAAGTTATGACGGGATTTGAACACTACAAGAAAAATTCTTATTCCCGACGGAAAATTAACGACGGAAGGTAATTTTCTGTCGCTAATTACCGACGGAAAAAATTGTTCCGTAGGGAAAATTGTAGACAAAATTCATATTCCTAACGGAATAAATAATCCGACGTAAATAAAGGAGGGAAATTATGCCGCCAAAACCTACCGACGGAATTTAGCGATGGAAATAAAAAATTTCGTCGTTAAAGTGGTGCCAATTTTCGCGCCTGAAATAGGCCACAAAATTTACCGACGAAATATTATTTCCGTAGGTAATTTACCGACGCAATCAAGCTGATAGCTATTTGTACAAGCTGATGGTAGTCTACTTATTGTAAAGAAGTGGGTCCAATCAAGTTCTCCCTGATGCAATCATGCAAACCATCTTTAAACTATCTGCATTTAAAGGCTCCCATCAATATTAGTTTTGGTACATATTTGTTTAGGCGGTTAAACTCTGCCTCATAGTCAACCACTATCATACCCCTCTACTTTAAGTTTAAGAATTGCCTTAATTTTTCCTCTTTGTAAGCTTCAATTACATATCTCTTCTTAAATTTTGCTTCAAAGAACTCCCAAGTAAGGGGATCGAGCAACTGGGATTGTGTCAATACTTATTTCCACCAATCATCTGCCGCTCCTTGAAGCAAGGACACAACACACATCACTTTCTGGTTTGCTTGGCACTGGATCTCTATAAAGACTCATTCTATCTTTTCCAACCAAAGTTTGCTTTTTCTAATTCCTCCCATATCGTGCCTAATAATTCCTCTATACCAAGCTTTCTAATTTCAGAAATAGGTTCTTTCGGTGCTATCATTCTCTGTAAAATTTGAGTCATATCTTGTGATATCTTCAACAATGCTTCCCCAGATACAACAACAAGTGCATCCTACTAGGTAGATGCTAAAGATTTAGCATTTGAGGGATTTGATATCATAAGTAAATTACTTTTTGCAGTGTCCTTTATTGTTTCCCAGCTTTCCACTATAATCTACTATCTAAAGAAACATAAGGACATCAATAATAACCCAACACCAAAAAAAAAATCTATACATGCATGTTTTTAAACTCCTATAGGATAAAATCGCCTAAACCATGCTCTGATATCAAAGATGTAAGGACTATTCTAGCATGTTCTGGTTTCTTTTGCTCAGTATGTTATTTTTCATTCAATAATTCATACTATATATTAATGGTTCACATTTCATGTAATTCTTTATAATTTATACTTCTACCCATGCATAGAAATAGGCTATACGAGTTCAAATTCTTAGTACATCATAATTATAATTATGTAATTCTTCATATTGTACCTTTACATTACATCGTTTTAGCAAAATATGCAATTTACAATAGTAAAACATAGCTAAAAGACAATAACATCTTCATCTTTGCACTTTTCCTAAGCTGGTGTTAGCTTTACTGTTGTTAACTTTGTCCTTGCTGGAAAGGCCTATCTTGTGTACCTACATGAATAAACATACGTGCTAAGCTATATTACTTAGTGGAAAATAGTAAGTATGTGAACAATGACTCATAGAGGTCATTCTGAAGCACACACAACATGCAATAATAATAAGATGCATTTATGTCATTTAACAATACATCATAATTAGTTATGCAACATTTATGTATATTTGATTAGTCATTCATAACATACTATTCTTTGGCACCAAATATTTATTGTTTATCATATTCTGTGAATGCCTACCTAAGTTTTGTGGATGTGGATAACGGATATTGTGGATACCTGTAGATATCAAAAATATGAATACTTGAAAGTATTAAACCTGTAGATCCAAATGGGATCAAGACAATGGTCCCAAATGGGAATATACTGTGGACCCAAACGAGATCAAAATTATAATAGCTACATCTGTAATCTTATAGGCATACCTATCTATCCACCACTAAATCTATTTTGCAAGCATTTTTATTTCACATATCACTTCTTCCCTTGTACATAACTTATCATATTGCATAATTATAAATACAATTATTCAAAACAATTGCAATATTGTTTTTTTAACTATCATTGCATTCTCACATTTACAATTATGTAATAATTATAGTATAATTTCATCTATTTAAACATACACATATGTGTTATGCTTTAACTTTATTCTTGTATTTTATTATGCTTTTTACATGTTCAATGTCACAAATCACCTTCAATTTTATGTTTAAAATGTTCTAGAAATGCTTAGAAAGGTCTAGGTATACTTTACTATCAATTTAGGATCTAAAAATTAATTTTAGGAAGAATAGGGGAGGGTTATAGTCATTACTTAATAATTTCTATACTGATTCTAGATATCTCATAGTCATTGCCAAAAAGATGCTAATTGTAAGGTCCATTCTGTCCCAAAAATAAGAAAGACAAATTGTCAAGTTTAACTTGTGCATCATTGTAGACCAAGAAAATATCATTTTTAGACAAAGTAATCTTCTAAAAAGGTGTTCTTTTATCTTTCTAGTTTCTAAAACATTAAAAATAGCTTCCATCAGACCTATAAATCTCTAGATATTCAACAAACAATATAAATTGCTCCTAATAACGGGGCAGCAAATATAGTTAGAGTTCACGCTTAATTTCCCTAATCTTACAAAAGGTTTCAGACTTTGACTTCTTCATATGAAATCAAGATGTATGAGAATACTTTTTATTTCAACTAGAATTACTCAATTTGAGTCCTTATTTCTTGTGTTATACCCAAAATAGTCCTGATAGGTTAATTGAACCCTAGTACAAATTTTAGATATTTCAAGAATTACTTTGCTATTTCAATTGTCATGTAACTTTAAAGCTGATTTCAATCATAATACTTCATATTAGCCTCCAATAGTTCATTCATCACCTTATAAACATAAATATACACAATCAAAGTCGTAAAGAGTTCCCATAACTTTAAACAAGCCAAACACTCTCATCAATATTTTTGGATTTCCTTCCCCTTACCTTTTCTTGTTTCTCCTTCTACATAGAAAAGAATACAAATATAAACATATATATCTTTCTTTCATCAAATTCTCATTATAAGAATAAAGAAAAGGAAAAAAATATTCTGTCGGTAATTTTCATAAAAGTCAATTATTGTTATAAATTATAATTGTTATATTTTTTATTTTCTTTTAACAATTTTATTTTTTTAAAAAAATAATATATAAATTTTGATTATTTCATAAAATTATTAAGTTAATAATGATTTATAAATAGTACTATATGTAAATTTGATTATTTCATTAATTACATGTAATTTAGTTTATTTTAGAAGATATCTTTTTATATTCGCATTTTATTTATTCGTGATTAGATCTATACAATGGAACAACAATGAACCCAAAGATATTTAATGTTTTCGTAACATTTGTATAAAAAATGTATTTATTTATGGCGTTCATCAATTTATTAATACAAATGAAAATTACTAAACTAACTAAATTTGAGGTTTAAAAAAAATAGACTTCTCCATTGTAAAGTTTCAAGAAGTGAAGATTTTTCTCATTATTATCATTTTAAGCTCTTGAGGTATGTCAATGTTCTTGACATGATTTTAGGTCGAAGACATTAGAGGTTATATCTTATCCTCAGAAAAATCTAATTTGTACTTAATTATCTTCAACTTGCCAGGATATAGGACTATATTATAATTTATTTTATGTCGTATGCTTCAAGAGCGAAGACATTCTCTAGCAATTGCACGTGCATGCTTCAGTCGGGTCGGGTCACTAACACTTGCCTTGTTCTGAAATCAATGAAGGTCAATGGCAAGTTAGTAGAGTCATATTAATTAGTAATAATATAATTATGCAGAAAATCATTTATTTATTTGGAAAAAGAAAAAAGAATTTGGCCAACTATGGAATCGGAGACAGAAATACATAAGTTTTATATTTTAGCATAATATTTCATAAATTAAATTAAAATTATGTTATATATAAATATTTTGCTCAATTATTGAGGCAATACAAGCTTATTGGACAAAGGCCCCCACATTAATTCAACAAGAAAAAGAAATTATAGCTTTATCATTTATTAAATTATCCTTTCGAGACAAGAACGGAATCTCTAGTTTTTACTCTCTTTTTATAGCATAATTTAGATACATAAATTTTAGCATCCTAATGTGGTTAATTGTATGGTTTCCTTTAATTGTATAGATACAAACTTCTCACATCTTGGAAGAAGCACCGACCCTTTACTAAGACATACCATTTAGTCTCTTTTAACTTTTCAGTCTTTTATTTTATCTTTCTCTTTGCTTTTTCTTTGTCTTTCCCCCGTTCTTAACCCTAAAAGCAAAAACAAATTTATACACTCCATGGGTTTTTGTCATGCTTGATTAGATCTACTTCACAGTTCTTTTAGGTTTTCCTCTTGAGTTTTTCTCCTTCATATTTGTTTTTGGCTATTCCCGTTCTCCCTTAAGTCATCATTTCACTCTTTGCACTTAGATGGAGATTCATGAGTGAGCTTGGGTTTTTGCTAAAAAACCTGCATTTTGTTTCAGATCCAAGCTTGATCTTCTGAATCCGAGTGTAAATGTTTTGGCTTTGACAGTTCTGCTCATTTTTTCAGCTTGTAAGTGCTTTTCCTATATTTTTTTTCTTTCGAGCTTCCGTTTTGGAGTGTCCTTACCTGCATAGTACTCTGTTTTTGTTTTCTTGTTTAAAGGTGGGAAATTTAGATCGGTGCCTTCATCTCACCTGCAAAAGATTTTGCAGCGTCACCTGCAAGGTGGGAAATTACAAAAATAACAGCTCAGAATTTTTTGGACTCAGAATCAGAATTTTCTCTCTATCCCTCTCAAAGAGAAGCAGTAATATTATTTCTTGCTTTTCTTTGAAGCTATTAAAGAAAGACCCATGAGACTGAGAATCGAAAGAGAAGGATTATATTGTGGATTTCGATATTAGCATTAATACCGTTGCTGGACTTCCTAACCTTGGGTAAGCTGTTTACTCCACATGGATCGGGATTCTCATCATCAGTTATTTTTTATTTGTTTTTGATTTTATTTGTTTCCGTTGCTTCTTTTCTCATGGTCACCGAAAATGATTTGTTCCCTATCTTTTTAATCTTCCTTATCTAATTTTTTTTCATTTTTTAATTATATGCTATCCGAGTTAGCGATTATATATATATATATATATATATATATATATATATATATATATATATATATATATATATATATATATATATATATATATATATATATATATATATATATATATATTGTGGGGCTGCTGTATCCCATATATTGTGGCGATTGCATATATATATATATATATTATGCTATCCGAGTTGGCGATTACATATATATATATATATATTTTTTTTTTTTTGCATGCCCATCTATTTCGATAATCGCCTGCATCCCATAAGTCCTGTGCAGCTTATTTTTGGTATTTGTGTTCCTAGGCTATGGTGGAGACCTTCAAATTTGGAAATAATATCTAGTCATATTCTTGGTCACCAACTGATTATCAAATGCTTATGGGATAATGGAGAGAGATGGTCTAACTTTTGAGTTAAAATACTTTCTTTTGATATGAAAGAGAGGGTCTGGAAAAGACAAAAGAAATAAAGAAAAAAGTTGAACCTAATTAATGGTTGAATTGGTAGGACTAATAGGTTTCATTTATATTGCGATTGCACTGCCTCACTAATCTTAGGTGTTAGTTTGGTATCTGTACCTAATGGTCCATGTGGTCCTTGGCACTGGCACTCTGATTCATCTATGCAAATGTGTCACAAAGCTAATTTCATGCTTGCCATGATATTCACCTTTGTTTTCTTTTATTTCTAATTATCTCTCTGCAGATTCTGAAACGACCATGTTCATGACATCGTTAATTTTGTATGGAATAGCTGTAACTTATCCCAGTTAAAAATGTGATACTGTTAGAAAATTCATATATGAATACATGTTTAACATATAAATGTAGCTTGGCCAATTTCTGTAGTAATATGGATTTTTTCCTTGCAGTGTTGCCTTAGTCTCGAATTTTGTTATATGGATTTTGTTGTTGCTGGGTTCTTTTTTTCTTTTGTCTTGCTGGTTGTATCTGCAGTAGATAATGATAAATAACTTATTTTGTCTTTAATTAGTTTATTATTGTTGTTTATAAATACTTATATTTTTTTTTTCAGAAAGAATTTTTTTGGGATTCAAAATTTGATGTTGTTATTTACAACGTATGGGAGAGTCGAGCTCGTGCACGGTACAGAGATTTTATTAGTTCCTATAAACTGAGCGGTAAACGACCTCGTTTTATATCTGAAGAAATATGGGACAATTGGCGGAATTATTGGTCAACGCCCGAGGCTAAATCCATTTCTGAACGAAATTCAAGTAACAGAAGGGGAGGACTTGAGGGGGAGAGTCTACCTGTGCACACTGGTGGATCTATGACCCACCAGGACCTTGCAAAGAAAATTGTAAGTGTTAAAACTTCACATTTATATTTTGAATTTTGTGCTTTTGATGGATCTTGCCATTCTTTTAGAAGTACTTCGTTTAATTCTGTTAGATTATATGTCTTGTTACTATGTATGTCTTGTTATTGCCATATTTTGTGATTGTAAATGAAGTTATGGAGGTGGAGGACCTTGATTGGGAGTGTAAAATTTGTTATTTGCAGGTTTGAAAAGCATGATTTTTAAGTTGTTATGCTGCCGAAAATTTTACCAAATGAATAGTAAATTAGCATCACCTAATATATGTTAAATATGGAATGGAAGTTAGGAATGCAAATTACCAATCGGAATGAGCTTAACTTGTAAAATATGACATCCTAATAATAATGATGATTATAGTGATTGTATATATATGTATAAAAATAGAATTAAAAATACGATTGTTATTCTATATCTATGTGACTGCCATTTTTTTAGAATCTATTGTTGTCTTTTTCGATGCTGTTAATTGTAATCTTTATATTATGATGATTCAATTTGTAAAAAAGATTTTTGTGCCTCATTAATGGTTGTCTGGTTGAGACTTATTTTTTGTTTAATAGGGGATAAATATCATTAAATTAGATGCAATCCTCCTAAAATTTTTTCAAACTGTAGGTAATTTATGTCTATTCTATGCAGGAAAAGTCTACTGGCTACAAGCCTACATCACTACAGGTCTTTGTGAATACTCACACCAAAAAGCATAATGGTGTAACATTTATCAACGATCGATGCAGGCAATTAAATGTATACAATGTAAAGTATATATTTCAATATTCATTTCATATATAATATTAGTTTAAAATTATAACTAAGTAGTATAAATAATTATTATGATAGGATCAAATACAAGAGGAGGTACAACGTCAGTCGCAGGATAACCCAAATATTGATGAGAATCAGACATATCTACAAGTAGTTAGTGGTAGGGACCGTCGAGGCAGAATTTTTGGCCTTAGATCTTTTGCAAATACACAATATACGCAATCCTCTACATCCAGTACAGTTGCATCCAGCAGACATGCTGCAATAGGTAAGGAAGTAGTTGAACTTCGGAATACAGTTGGAAAATATCATACCGTAGCAAAATATTGCCGACGGAAAAATTTTCCGTCGCTAAATTTGCCTACGGAATAGCTATTTCCGTCGGCAAATTTGCCTACGGAATAGCTATTTCCGTCGGCAAATTTGCCTACGGAATATATGTACCGTAGGAAATATTGCCTACGGAATGGTTTTCCGTCGGTAAAAAAGGCCAACGACGACAATAATTGGTCTTCATTTAGCGACGGAATTACCGACGGAATAATTTCCATCGGCAAAAGTGCCTACAAGCATATCTCCTTCGCCAATTTCCGTCGCTAATTTCCGTCGGCATTTTATCCTACGGAATTTCACTCAATTCCGTCGGGAATTTCCGTCGGTATATTAAATTTTTCTTGTAGTGGAACTTGCGGCTTCCATAAATTAATAAAATAAAATTACACCACTAACAAATTAATGAATACACTTTTTTACCATTCGGATAATAGATATTCTAATTAAAATTATTTTTCTATTGTCATATGTTTTAAAATTGATATTAACTAATTCTAATTAAATAGCAAAAGAATAAAATTATTTTAATTAAATAATAAAAAATACTTAAAAAAAAGAGTTAGCAGCAGGATTTAAACCTGTGCCACCAGCAAATTGATCAATACACTTTTACCACTAATACAATAGGTATTCTAATTAAATAATAAAAAAATATACTTTAAAATAATGAAAAAGAGTTGGTGGCGGAATTTGAATACACACCACCCATATATTCATAGAAATAAATTAATTTATTAGAATAAAAAAATATATGCTTAAAAAAAATAAACAAGAGTTGGTGGAGCGATTTGAATCCGCACCACCCACAAATTAATAAAAATAAATTTACTAGAATAAAAAAATAAGGTATATAGTAGAATTTGAACCTATGTCCTTAATTTTTAAATTCACTTTTGCCATGGAACAGTATACATAATTTGATATTTGTTTTTAATATTTAATAATATGTAAAATCTATTAAAATAAATAAATAAAGGTTGATTGTGGTATTTGAACTTGCACCACCTGTAAATTCACAAAAAGTAATAAAATAAATAAAGGTCGGTGGTGGGATTTGAACTCACACAACCTGTAAATTTAAAAAAAGATGCATACCACTTGGACTACAATTATAAACTAGCATGTCCGAAATCACTGCAGTTTGGAATGGTTTTAGAGAAAAAAATTGAAATTTCTCAGTGAATTTTACGTCTGAAATCACTATTTGATGCAGTAATTTTGTATTTTATCCTAATTTTGTAAATATTTTCTAACTAGCATATTCCAATTTTATAAATTTTTTTAAAAATTATTATTTAAAAAATGGTCCCCATACCGAATGAGCTAACTGCTAATTATTCTTTGCAACTTTTCTTTCGATAGTCCAAAGCTGAGGGTATCACAAAAATCAATATATGCCGGAACTGATAAAATACCATGACATGAGTGATGAATGTTAACTGAGCATCTAATGCCATAATTAATATCTCCGAACTCATTTGTTCTATTCTTTTTATATCCTTCCATCCTCTTCTCGATCTGCTTAATTTTATATTCTAACTTGCATGTCTATATATATGTATTCTATATGTTTGAATTAACACAAGCCAACTACTCATTTGTGAAAGGTTTTTGAGTAAAGCAATGGCATCTTTGAAGGCAGAAAAACCAGCAGGAACTCAGCTTTTTGGGCAGGCAAAGAAGGAGCCAGCCAACAAAAACCAGCAGGAACTCAGCTTTTTGGGCAGGCAAAGAAGGAGCCAGCCAAGCCAAGTGATGCCACTTCAAAATCTTCAGCTTCCAAGTCTGGTGCCCCCAAGAAGGCTGCTCCAAAGGAATCCAAGAAGAAGGTATACTTATTGATTACATAATATGATTATTGAATCACTAAATTTTAATTTAGTAGAACTAATTATGTTTCAGTACCGTGAGATTTTGAGTTTAATATGTACTAGCATACTAATGAAAAAGAAAAAGACAAATACATGGTCTAATAATTTGTTTGTTGACATATTATATAGTCGATTCTGACAGGAAAATTTGATGTTTTGGTTTAGGGCAAAGGAGGCAAATCAGGGAAGAACTGATATCAAAAAGCCTTGAAGATGATATGATGAAGTTAATTGTTGAAGACAATAATTATTAGTAGTTTTATGCTTTAGTTTTTCCTGTTATTGTTCCCTCACAAAATAAAAATATCTAACAGTGATGTCTGTGTGTGCCCATATAAGTCAGTTCTTAGACTTAAAACTGCTGAAATAAAAATTATTTAATACTTCTTATATGTTCAACGGCTGTGAAAAAATTCGCGAGAGCGGTTACTGCCAAAAAAAAAAAAAGAAAGAAAGAAAATCCATCATGAAAATTTTACACATTACAACTAATAAAAAGATATTATGTGTAAAAATATTTTATAAATAAAAAAATTTATAAAATTTTTACACATCATTTTTTATTGGTTGTAATATGGCGACTGAAATGATATTAATTATATATAGCAGATTGATAGGATATCGGATAAAAATTTTCTATAAGATTTTTTTTTGAAAGTCAACAAAAGTAATATATAATGTTTTTATAAACACAAAGTTGAATTTTCGTTTAAAATTAAAAGTTATAATAACCTACGTGATATTAACTCAAAATATAAACAGCTTCTCAATTTCTTATTTTTCTTCAGTACTTGCATCTTTATATTCACATTTTTTTTTCTTCAATAATCTTTTTTTCTTTTTTTTTTTCCTCCTTCAGAAGAAAATTGTGATTCACTTAGATTCATTGAAATGTGACCAAAACAACATTTGGCTAACACAAGGGTTAAGAGCATAAAAAATGATGTTAAAATTAAAGAAGTGCGAATACTTTATGCATATTGTCTTTTCTTTTCTTTTTTCCATATCTTTTCATGATGTGTTCAAGTACATTAACATGTTTCGATCATGTCTTATAAAAAATTAAAATTTATATACATGTCAAATTGTCAATGGCAAAGTAGATAAAAATAAAAATAGAAGACAATATTGAGAAAATATTTAGCATAATTTTTTTTTGTTTATAAATATAAATTATGACTAATTTTTAAATTAGCCATAATTTAAGAAAATTATTACAGAAATAGCACAAGCAGAACATTTTTTTAAATTTATTATGGCTAATTATTTAGATTAGCCATAGTTTAAGAAATTATTAATGGAAGAACACAAGCAGACCAGTTTTCTAAAATATATTATAGCTAATTATAATAATTGCCTCAGGAATCCGGCGGACTATCATAATCGGTGTTTCCTCCATCATCCGGCGGACTATCATAGTCGGTGTTTCCTCCGTCATCTAGCGGAGGACTATAAGAGTAGCGGTCTCCTCCACCGCCGCTCCGGTTAACTGCTGGACCATTTTCATTAGTATAGGAAAAGCGGCTGACACCGACTGGGGGTGGCAATTGGACTGTTCCGGCAGAAGGTGGGTTACCTCCGGTGGCCGAACCAGCGTGCTCTGATACACTTCCATGGACTCCAGTTTTGCTTTGTCCTTTATATCCTTCAGTCGAATTGCCTGTGCAAATATATACAGAGCATAGTTCTGTTACTTAGTGAAGAGAAGAAATTTACAGGCAATTATATATATATAATTATACTCATATATGCGAGGTTAATGTTTTTTTGTTTGCTTTGTTAGTACTCCATCAAAACAATAAATTTTTTTTCATGATATGATTGTATTTTTATGTTTCTAAAATATAATATTCAAAAATTCATAATTAATCATTTATAATAATAAAATTGAAATTATGTTTTGTAACTTTTTATTAGAATATTTGTGACATATATTAATATTTGATAAATATTTTTTAATTTTTATACAATAGTATTTATAAAATTATAATAATTGATAATATTTTAAAAATAAAAAAATCCTGATTGAACTGGTTGAACCATGAACTTTAAATCTAGTCGGTTTTTTATTCGGACCAGTTTTAATAACATTGTTAATGATAACTATAACTTCCAGTTCAGCCAATAGATGTTTGAACCACAAAATCTATATGCATATTGTTGAGTTTGTAACCAATTCATAATCCATTTTCAGATGAAAAATGAACTCTATTCTGTTAATGACCTCATCTTTGTTTGTAATAGCCTAACCCATTTTGGTTAATTTTCACAAGTGATCATACGATACAGTATAAGAACAGAAATCAAAAGCCAAATGATTTAAATCAAAAATTTGTATATACCCTGTAATATTCTATAAATAGAGGATAAATCATGCAATTTCAAACCAGAAACAGAAATCAAAAGTCAAAATGTTATAAATAAAAAGGAATTAGTGAATTTAATACAAGATCCCCAACTGAACTATTATTATTTAGTTATCTTTTAGTTAAGATATACTTCTAATATTCATCACTGAAAAATATTAGAGAAATAACACACCTCATAAACTAAAATTTTTCACTTTCCCATCTTCCTCAGTTTTCCCGGAAACCAAACAAGCACAACCGTATTCACACCCATTAAAAGAAAAACCGAGACCCATACAACTGCATCCACCACATTGAAGAAACTCAAAATAATACTATGAATGAGATATCAATGAATCAAAATCAAGCGGCTAATTAATTGAAAAAAAAGCCTCATTTTCTTTGTTAGCAGCGGTATTGGGAACTAAAAAATTCCCATATTTGTCAAGAGCCAAAGTGGAGGAAATGGATCGATAAGCAGAATCAAGCAAGTATTTGTAAAATAACATGGGAAAATGTTCAAGGTTGCACAGAGCATTGATAAGGGTAAAAAATCAAGCTTAATTAAAAAACTGAGAAGAACAGAGAGAAGAAGAGAATATAAACCAAATGAAAACAAATCAAACGGAAAGATAAAATAAAGAGAATAGTAGAAAGATACTAACCATCGTTGCAGGAAGAATCGGAGAATCAAAAAAGAAGTGAAGAAGGAAAGAGAAAGGAGGAGGAGGCGACTATTAGGGTTAGGGATTTTTGTAAATCTAAAAATACGATTTCTATATTAAATATGAAAAAAGATATATATATATATATATATATAGGTTCGGTTATTTCGGTTTTTTAATTTTAAAAATCAAATCTAATTAACCGAAATAAAAATCGAAAATTGAAATAACCGAACTAAACGGATCAAAATTCATTATGTTCGGATCGATTTTTGGTTCCGATTCGATTCTGCACACCCCTACAGTAAGGATTGGATGGACAAAAGAGAGAAAGTTAAAAAGAGCTTATGTGTACTAAAATAATTAAATATTTATGGACTCAGTGAAATATAATAAAATTGAGGATTTAAATAGAAAAAAAAAAGTATTTTGCGAAATTAAGTAGAAGAATCCATGCACATAAGTCGTTGATATTAAAAATATATATTCTATTGGATTTTCTAGGGGACAATTTTTTAAATAATGTTATTTAAATAATTATTTACAAAAATGGAGTTGATGGGAAAAAATTTACCAAAATGGGGTGGTTGGGAGACGCGGAAGGGACAAATTTCTGCCAAACCTGAAACCGCTGGTCAGACCAGCGGTTTTAGATTTGGCAGAAATTGTCCCCTACACTCAGTTTTCCGTGCCAATTATTAAATTAATAAATTTTTAATATAATTTAATTTATTTTTTAATTTAATTTTTTAAATAAAATAAAATAGATACCCGTAATAAATTATCATCTCAATTTTCATCAAATATTAAAAAAATAATATATATATTTATATTCTAATATATATATATTTAATTTATTTTTTCATTAAATTCTATCTGTGCATTTCTATCTGTACTGTCTTATCCTTTTGTTACATTAAATTCTTACTTTAACGTAATGGCTTTCAAGTTGTGCATTTGTACTTTTGATCTATTCACAAATAAATATTTACTTTTTAAACGTATGATATATTTGAATATGAATTTTCAAAAATTATCCTTTACATAATAAAAATTAATTCAATTTTCAAAATACAACTAATAAATTAATTATTTTTTAAGCAATGCAAATTACTAAATAAATAGGATAATATAAGGGAACATTTTTTAAAATGGGATTTTATTAAAAATTATTTACAAAAATGGGGTTGATGGGAAAAATTTTACCAAAATGGGGTGATTGGGAGGCACGGAGGGGACAATTTCTGCCAAACCTGAAATTACTGGTCTGACCAGCGGTTTCAAAACACAATTTTCCGTACCAATTATTAAATTAATAAATTTTTAATATAATTTAATTTAATTTTTAATTTAATTTTTAAATAAAATAAAATAAAATAGATATCCGCAATAAATTATCATCCCAATTTCCATCAAATATTAGAAAAATAATTAATTTCCCATCAACTCTATTTTTGTAAATAGTTTTTAATAAAATCCCATTTTAAAAAATGTCCCCATATATTATCCTATGTATTTAGTAATTTGCATTGCTTAAAAAATAATTAATTTATTAGTTGTATTTTGAAAATTGAATTAATTTTTATTATATAAAGGATAATTTTTGAAAATTCATATTCAAATATATCATACGTTTAAAAAGTAAATATTTATTTGTGAATAGATCAAAAGTACAGGTGCACAACTTGAAAGCTATTACGTTAAAGTAAGAATTTAATGTAATAAAAGGAGAAGACAGTACAGATAGAAATGCACAGATAGAATTTAATGAAAAAATAAATTAAATATATATATATTAGAATATAAATATATATATTATTTTTTTAATATTCGATGAAAATTGGGATGATAATTTATTACGGGTATCTATTTTATTTTATTTAAAAAATTAAATTATATTAAAAATTAATTAATTTAATAATCGGCACGAAAAACTGACTCCGCGTCTTCCAACCACCCCATTTTGGTAAATTTTTTCCCATCAACCCCATTTTTTTAAATAATTATTTAAATAACATTATTTAAAAAATTGTCTCATTTTCTCGCTTACTAGCAAGGGAGAAACTTACATGATTATAATAGACTTTAATAAATGGAAACTGTCTGTTTTAAAATTACATTATCCAAATTCGTAAACTTTAGGTGAATATTGTACCAAAATAAATGTTAGTAGATTAATAGTTATTCTTGTTAAACTTCAAGATGAATTGTACCGTTGGCTAATTATAATAATTGCCTTAGTGGTTCGGCGGACTATAATAGTAGGTGTTTCCTCCGTCATCCGGCTGACTATAATAGTTGGTGTTTCCACCGTAATTCGGCGGACTATAATAGTACGTGTTTCCTCCTCCACCTTCGCCCCGGTTAACAGCTGGAACATTTTCATTAGTATAGGAAACGTGGCTGCGACCGACTGGGGGTGGCATTTGGACTGTTCCGGAAGAAGGAGGGCTATCTCCGGTAGCCGAACCGGCGTGCTCTGATACACTTCCATGGACTCCAGTTTTGCTTTGTCCTTTATGTCCTTCAGTCGAATTGCCTGTGCAAATATATACAGAGCATAGTTTTATTACTTTGTGAAGATAAGAAATTTACAGGCAATTTTATATATATATATATATATATATATATATAATTGTTGTGCACAAAAGAAGAAAAGCAGCAGCGGCCTACTAGTACTGTTTTGAGGAATTTGCTGTAATTTTCGTGCAGCTGATAGTTGAGAATTTGAATATGTTTGGAGGATAAGTAAGGCAAAGGAGCAACTAAATATGGAGTAATAAAAAAACCTCGTTTCCCATTATTTTTTTATTCTTTTAGTGCTTGTGAACTGAATTCTGTGCAAGCTACGTTTCTTCCTATAAAAAGCCTTGAAGACTTATTCCAAAAATCTTCGTCCACTAAATTATAATTTAACATTTAAAAGATTTAGTTCGTATATTTAAAAGTTTTTCTCTATAAAAGTTTCAGTTAGTGGTCAAACATTTCAAAATAGTTATAATTTGTCTTCATAGTAATTTACGGACGTATTTTGCCTAATTTTATAAAAGAAAAAAAATTCTCTTTTATTTATCTTTTTTATTGCAACATTTATTATGTAATTTCAATAAAATTCATGACAGTAAAATGTTTTTGTGAAAAATAATGAAAAGAAATTGTTGCTTTAAAATTGCATATTAATATAACTCAAAAATCGTTAGAGCAAATTATTGAAAAAGTTTGAGTGCCATTGGGCGCATTTTTCTAATGCTTAGAATATTGTAAAGAGCAGAAAAATTTTTTTAGATTAATATTTGATATTATTTGTTATACATAATTTTAAAAGTTAAATTACTATATAACCATTAGAACTTGTTTAGTGGCAAGTACTTGATTAAAAGTGTGAAATGGTTCAAATTTGATTTTTTTTCTAAACATTTAAAGTATAATTAAAAATTATGTTTCTCATTTGTAAAAATAAAAAAAGGTTAAAAAATGACTTAAATATTATATATGAAGTAAAATTTCAAATAATGCATGTAGTATGAGGTAGTGAATTTTTACTTGATTTGCAAATTCAATTTAATCCGTTCATGAAAATTTAATCAAAGTCAATTCAATTCAAATTGTCAATGTATTATTTATTCTTTTTGATTTGTAAGTGATCTAATTCAAATTGATTCATCTAATCTGTTTGGAACTCATTTATAATCCATTTATGTTATTTATAATTTTATAGCTTTTATAAATATAATGTGATGAACATAAAATTATTTTTCTATATTGTACATGTTTTATTTTTATTTTTAATGATTTTTTTACAAAGAAAAAGATACGAAAAGCATTTTATAAAATTTTATTCACTCAATTATGATCCGATTTGATCATGACACAAATCCACCCCACATGTAACTTGTTTCACACTTATACATTTAGTTCATATTTGGTTCACTGATTAATAGATAGGATAATATAATTTAATACATATTAATGCTAATACCGTATTTGAAAAGTTTTTTAAAAATTAATACAGAAGATAACGTATATAATACACCATGAGATCCATTATTATACATACACCATATAAAATAATACATAATTTATCATTAGATTTTTATAGTATAGTAAATGTCTAATTAGAAATAGAGACAAATTTTTCTTGTCTTCCGGTCTCTAGTATTGCTTTCATTTCTTAAATTTTTTCAGGTCCATTTTTTCTTTAATTTTTTTCCCATTTTAGGTTCAAAAATTAAAAGAGAAATGCGAAATCGAGTGATTTATTTTACTGGACAATTGCATTCCATTTTATCTATTAATTGCTATTTCAGTTCATCAAATTATATATATATACATATGATACTGTATTTTTCTTTTCTTTTTTTTTTTCTATTTCTTGTTCTAAAAATAAAATTTTTTTGAATTTTATTTTTTTAATGAAAAATTATATAATTTTTTCTAAATTAATAACAACAAAATAATTTAATTTAATTTTTAATTTTTTAAAATTAATACAATACGATATTATAAATTAAATACAATATAAAATATCATAAATTAATATAATTTTGCACTGAATAATATTGGCTAAATAATACAGACTACCATTAAGGCTATTATTATAAAAATTAACCCTACACAAACCAAAGCAGCGTTAGGGTATTCTTTAATGTCAAGGACTACATTATTATGGACAAAAAGAAGGGAGTGGGTTGAATTTTTTTTTTTATTTAATTTTATTTACAAAAAATACAAACCCAAGACATAGTCTTAGGTAGGGACCACACCCGGAATGGCCTTAGTTGGGGACCACATACGGGAAAAGAAATAATGAAGGAATAAGTGGTGATAGTAGTAAGCTTAATTTGTGTATTGTAATATCAATACTCTTAATCTTCCAAAAGATGCCCTGCGGAAAAGGGAAAATACAAAGACTTCACCTCAGTCTAATTCATCCATTTATTGCTAATTAAATTATTGCATAATAGACGGAGTAATATATAAAGCAGCTATTGCCATTTTTCACTTTATAATCAAATATTCACTTAAATTTAACATTTTATATTAGTTCTATATCATCCACGTCCGTTGCAAGGAACTAAGTGAAATAAAGTTTTACTTTCTAGGAAATTTATGAAACAAAATGACAAGTTCAATGGAAATTACTGAACAAGAATTAATTAAGTATAAAAAACTAAATGAAAATTTTGAGAAATAGAAGGGTATACTTCAATAGTCCGCCGCCGGACTCCGAGGGTTTGAACCACTTTACGCGGCATGAAGACTTCATTACTTCAACTCATGCGTCGTGCCCGCTCAGTTTCCACAGTATACTTCCATTTACGTGGACTATTTTTAATTTAACAATTAATGCAGCACCTTTCAACGGAATCTTCATTACTGCAGCACTCCACTTTAAGTGCTCAATCTTAATTGCCATTTGATTTTGTTTTTCTTTAATTTTTAACCTATTGCTACACATAATAGTAATTAAGATTCTGGCCTTTTACACATTGCAACTCCTAATTTGCTTTTCGTGTCCTCTCGCATTTTGTTATGATGCTATATCAACTATTCTACCCATAAGATATTGGACTATGTTGTGGGTCATGGCATGCGACTGTGCTATGGCGTGCTACAATGTACTAGCTAGTATTGATGATTATTTAATAAATATTTGATAAGGACGAAAAACTCAAAAATAAAAGATAAAATTATTTTTGATAAGAAGAATAAGATTATGATTGTGTTAGAATACAATAGTAGTCCACAAAATTAGATAAAGATGGTAAGAAAAATATAGAAACTCATAATAAAACTATCAATTTGTTAGTTTAAAAATTTGGATAAAGAACCCTAAGTTAACAGCCAAATATCATATCCAAAAATTGAAAATTTTTTAAACGAATCACTTGACTAATACCATACCATATATATCATATAATCTCTAACCATGATCTCAAAGAGGACTAATATGAAAATTTGTTACCTATACTTTGAACTCTCTCCCTTTTTCTTTTGGAATTATACTAGTTGAAGCTGCATAAAATGTAATTTTTATTTTTATTTTTTTGTCTATACTTCGTGCATAAGCAATCGGATACATTAGACCAATAATTAATTGCAACATAATACAAATATTTCTGAGCTATTATATGGTTTGATGTAGAGTGGTAAATTTAGTTCAATCCAAAAATTCTGTTTAAAAAATTTGATTCAAATCCAATTCAATTTAAAAGTATGTCCATTTGAGCCAATTCAAAATGAGCTCATTAAATTTTGACCCATATGAAAATGATTCATGTGGTCCAATGGTCATCAATTGTACCAAATGTGTCAAAATACTAAATTTGTACTAACTACAATTTTTTCATACCAAACATATTGAGTCTGATCCCACCCATCCAGGTCCAAAATTGATCCTACTTGAACTCTGTTCGGGCTCATCTTCACTCGGCTCGAACCCAGTCTAGTCCAAAATAGGTATGACATTTATTTATGCGAGTATAAATAAAATATTCAAATTCTGGTTTGGTTTGGCCTGGCTTGACCTAAGCACAATCTATTTTGGCTTGGCCTAAACCCGTACCAAACACAATTCAGTTCAGTTCAAAGTAAGCCTATATTTTTATTTATGCATGTTTGTGCCAAAAAAAAAAAATCTTCAAATTTCTGTTAGACTCAACCCATCTCGGCTTGTTTTGAATCTGACCCTTCTCGTCCTGGTCGAACCAAACCAACTTGGTCTAGCTTGAAATAAACCTATTTTTTTATTTATGCAATCTTATATAGAAAAAAATTTTCAAATTCTGGTTAGATACACCAAAATTTGAACTTGGCCATTCCATTTAGTATGTTATAATTGTATCAAGAGTTAATTTTCATTAAAAAAAAAGGTTAAATGGATTGATATACAATTTCTCCTACTAAGGCTACCATGCGACGCATTCAGGTCACTTTGCATCCATTTGGGCCACCATACAATCCATTTGAACCACCTTGCAGCCCTGAAATAAACCTATATTTTATTTATATTGTCTTGTGTAAAAAAAATTTTCAAATTCTAGTTAAGTACACATAAAGCTGAATTTGGCTCATCTCATTTAGTATGTCATAATTGTACTAAGAGTTAATTTTTATTGAAAAAATATGTTCAATATATTGATACGCAGTTTCACCCTCTACAGTTACATGAGACTCATTCAGGTCACCCTCATTCAGGTCACCCTGCATCCATTTGGCTCACCATTCAATCCATTTGGACCATCTTACTAAAGAGGATTTAAGTAAATCAAATCTCATTCACTGCCAAAAATGGAGGAGAATCCTCTCATATAAAAATATTACACACAAGAGTTTAAGAAGGAAAGAAAAAACAAAAGGAGAAATATTATGTGGCTGGTTACAAATGGTAACCAAAAATCTAGGCCACAAGAAAGAAAATAAAACAATTAGCCGTTAAAAGCTGTTAAGGGGTAAAATAAAAGGAATTAGCCGTTTAACATAAAACAGCTAGCTGTTTAATAAATAAGGCATAAACAACTAGTTGTTTATGTGAAAAAGGCATTCAGCTGGCTATTTTAGAAATAAGGCATAAACAGTTAGCTGTTTATGTGAAAAAGGCATTCAACTAGCTGTTTAAGAAATAAGGCATAAAAAGGCATTCTCAGGTTCTTGTTCTGTTTCTTCAGCTGGCTATTTAAGAAATAAGGCATAAACAACTAGCTGTTTATGTGAAAAAAGCATTCAGTTGTTTAAGGCAAAAAGGCATTCGCAGGTTCTTGTTCTGTTTCTTCAGCTAACTGTTTAAGAAATAAGGCATAAACAGCTAGCTGATTATGTGAAAAAAGGCATTCAACTAGCTATTTAAGAAATTTGCCTTAAACAGCTAGTTGTTTAAGGAAAAAAGGCATTCGCAGGTTCTTGTTCTTTTTCTTCACCCTTTTTCAAGTTGGAGGGAAGGGGAACATGGACTCCAAGCTTGTCACGCAAACCTTGAAAGGTGGTTTTAGCCAACGGTTTAGTAAAAATGTCAGCTATTTGTTGAGATGATCGAACAAACCTTGTAACTAAGTTTCCAATAGCAACTTTCTCTCTTACAAAGTGATAATCAATAGTAATATATTTGGATCGAGAATGAAAAACTGGATTGACATTCATGTATAAAGCACTTAAGTTGTCTGAGAATAATTGTGGTGGTCGATGCAAACGAATTCCAATATCTCGTAGAATTAATGTGATCCATGTAAGTTCAGCTGTAGCCACTGCCATAGCCCCATATTCTGCTTTGGAACTAGATCGAGAAACTGTTGGTTATCTTTTTGAGGACCAAGAAATACAGTTGCTTCCAAGATAAACATAGTAACCCATTGTACTTCTTCTTGTTGTAGGACATCCAACCCAGTCAGCATCACAAAAGCCATATAAGTTGAGAGAGCTTTGTTGAGTGAATTGAAGACCAAAATTTAGTGTTCCTTTAACATATCGAATTATCCGCTTAATGGATTTGAAATCCCTTATTGTAGGATTCTACACCTTTTGACATATCTTATGCACAGTATGACAATATCTGATCTAGTATGAGTTAAGTAAAGAAGAGCTCTAGCTAGACTTTGATAAGTTTTAGCTTCAAATGTTGTATGATCTTTGTCCATTTATTGAATTTTCATAGCCATAGGAGTGTTGAAGTGAGAACTTGCACCCAATCCAGCTTTGTCAATTTTATCCTTGGCATATTTGCTTTGAGAGAGATGGATGCCCGATGTTGTGTATTGAACTTCTATTCCCAAGAAGTAGTGCAGCCGTCCCAAATCCTTAATAGCAAATTCTTGTCCTAGAGCATCAATAATTTGCTGCATGAAGGAGTTATCATTCCATATTACTACAAAATCATCAACATAAATTAGCATAATGATAATAATTGAATTTTTTCGTAAAACAAATAAAGAAGAATCTGCACTACTGCAGTTAAAACCAAAGTGAATAAGAAATTTTGATAATTTATCAAACTATGCCCTTGGAGCTTGTTTTAACCCATAAATAGATTTGTGTAGTTTGCACACAAAGTGAGAAATTTGAGAATCCTTAAATCCTGGAGGCTGTTCCATAAAAATTGTTTCATTTAATTCCCCATGAAGGAATGCATTTTTCACATCCAGCTGTCTTAATGTCCATTTGGATGTCACGACAATGGCAATAATGATTCGAATGGTAGTAACTCTTACTACAGGACTGAAGGTCTCATAATAGTCAACTTCTGGTATTTGAGTATAGCCTTGAGCAACTAGATGAGCTTTATACTGATCCAAGGTACCATCTTTATTGAGTTTGGTCTTGAAAATCCATTTGGATCCTATGATATTGGTGTGTGCGGGTCTAGGTACAAGAGACCATGTTTTATTTGAGTGGAGTACTGAAAGCTCTTCCTTCATTGCCTTGTACCAATGGGGAATGAAGATAGCTTTCTTCCATGTAGTGGGTTCAATCGTACATGTGAAAGCTTCAGTTTTAAAGTTCTTTCTTTCTCTTATTCTTTGGGTTGCCATAGCTAACTCAGGATCAAGATCAGGTCTTTGTGCTAGTTGATGTCGAGTGATCATCTTATGATGTCGTTCATTAGCTGTACCTGCAAGAGGAATGTCAATAATTAAATTATTTGAGATATCCCTATAGGTATTTGACAAAGAGTCATCCTGTGAAATCGGTTCAAGCTGGTGGTGACCAGCTTGTTGATTCATGTCAATATCATGGTCGCTTTCTTCATCTTGCAGATCCTAATCTAAGTCAGTTTCTTGTGGAATTGAATTATCTGTTTCTTGAATTATTGTTTTCTCTCTTAGTGAATTCTCCACCATTATGGCTTGATCTAAGTCTGTTTCACGTGAGATTGAATTTTCTACTTCTGCTCCTTGAATTATCGTTGCCTCTCTTAGTGAATTATCCATAGTTGTAGCTTGGCTAACAGCAGGTACGTTTGTGTTATCCAGAATCTGTATCCTTGCAGGATACGACTTTATGGGCTTGGTTTGAGTGTCTACCTACTGGTTCCCTTTTTGAATCCATGTTTCCTGATCAATATATGACACTAGTTCTGGAGAAGCTGGACTGACATCTTTGGTGTTTTTATCAAAAGGAAATTGACTTTCATAAGAAATCACATGCCTAGATATATACACTCGATTTGATTGAGTGTCAAGGCAACGATATCCTTTATGTACAGAACTATAACCGATAAAAACACAGGGATATGATCTTTTAGAAAACTTATCTTTTCCATAATTGCGAAGATAGGGATAGCACCTTATCCAAAACTCCTTAAAGTTATCATAATTGGGTTTAGTACCAAAGAGTTTTAAGAATGGTGACTCCATTTTGAGTTTATTAGTTGGCAATCTATTAATAATGAAAACTGAGGTAAGAAAAGCATCAACCCAATATTTCATAGGAAGTTTTGATTGAAAAAATAAGGTTAATTCCATCTCAATAATGTGGCAATGTTTTCTTTCGGCTATACCATTTTGCTCCGAGGTGTTAGGATAAGAAAATTGGTGTTGAATACCACATTGTTGTAAATGAGTTTCAAAATTGCTTGATATAAACTCACCACCCCCATCACTTTGGAAGATCTTAATTTTCTTATCAAATCGATTTTCAATGAGTTTTTAGAGTTTAACAAATTGTTCAAAGAAATTAGATTTTCTTTTTAAAGGTATAATCCATGAATAATGAGAAAAACCATCAACTATAATAGCATAATATTTAAAGTTTTGACAAGAAGAAATAGGTGCAGGGCCCCATAGATCACAATGTAATTTTTTAAGAGGTTGATCAGACATGTTCATTGATAAATTAAAGGAAAGTTTGCAGCTTTTTTGCATTTGACAAAAAGGACAAATATTATCTCTTTGTTTTGTCCAATTTGACACACTAATAAACTCTTTATTTTTCAAGAAGTTTAAAACTTTAGAATTTGCATGACCCAAACGTTGATACCAAATTGTTGTAGATGCAGTATTGGAGACAGCAGAGAGAGCTAAATTCTGTGATTCTTCTAAAGCATAGAGACCACCTTTCTTTACACCTTTAGTTATCACTTTTCCCTGTAAATCCTCAACAAAAAATTCATTAGCAGTGAATTTAATATTACAAGCATTATTTTGAGTTAATTGACTAACAGATAAAAGGTTTTTCTTAATTTCAGGGACTATCAAAATATTATTTAGCTTAAGGTTGCCCTTTTTAGCATTAATCTGACCTTTATCAACATGAGTAATTTTGAGACTATTATCATCACCAAAATATAATGATTCTTTACCATAATAGGGAGTGAGTTTGGAAGTTTTACCAATATGATTCATGATGTGTGTTGTAGCACCTGAATCAACATAAAGAGTTGGATCAAGTTCCTCATTTATGCTAAGAGAAGCTAATGCTTGAGGAAGCTCTTCTTCGGGTTGGACAGAATGATCAAATCTACTCCAGCATTTGATTGTTGTAACACCCGATAGCCGGACATTGGTCCGAATATCGGTGTCACTCTATATTGCGGTGGTCCATAAATTATTATTAAATTATCCATCGATAGCATTCAATATTTAACCATTAATTCGTGGGTCCCACATTTTAAAATATCTTATTAATTAATCTATAAAAATTCGGGCAGCATAACGGCTGAAACCCAAATTTTTCCTTCCTACAATAGTCACAAAACACTCCCAAAAGGTTCACAATATCCAACCCAACCTCCACAATCTAAATATATACTCCACAAGATCAGCCAAATACAGAACAACAGTCATTTCCAATAAGTTTACATATAACCATACATACATACAGTACATAACATATGTATAAGTCCAAAACTATACAGTCCAAAAACTAGCCATGTTGTCCTATAAGGCAACATTTATATGTACAGTCTCTACAAAATCACCAAAAATGTTGGATCCTTCTAACACTGATTTCCTTCCAGCATGAACTCAGTCTCTGTCTCCTGCGTGCAGTACAAAACCACACGCTAAGTACAAAAGTACTTAATGGTGAACATAAACTTGAAATCCCAGAATTTCACTACAGTTCATTCACATATTCTTCATAGTTGTATTTCATTATAATACAAATATTTTTCGATTAATTTCTAAATGTCACTTTTATTGACAAAATTACTATTTTACCCTTGCTTGAGAAATTCATTCTCAATTATAGTTTTTCAAGTTTTATTCTCAAATTCTATCACTTTAACTTGAATTTTTCACTATAGGGATAAATTTTCACTTTAGTCCCTAAAGTTTCAAATATGCACTTTTTTTCTACTTTCTTTGTTTATCAGTTCTTTTAGACTTTTACCCTTATTTTTCAGTATGCTTTTGTCCCAATAGTAGTTTATTCTCGCTTTTCAAGTTTCACATTTTTATCCATACAGTATCTTTAGTCAATATAGTATTTTAATACTATTGCTCATACAATATCTTTTTATGCTTTAGTCAATACAATATTTTAATTCTCTTGCTCATATAGTATCTTTTTATACTTTAGTCAATACAATATTTTAATTCTCTTGCTCATATAGTATCTTTTTATACTTTAGTCAATACAGTATTTTAATTCTCTTGCCCCTAGTATAGCATGAAAATATATTACTAATTAGGATGAGCGAAACTATGGACCCTATAGGTCCCAGTACTCCGGTAGTATCAATTACACACATATCATTATTTTTTTCCTTTCTTTCTTTTTCATTTTTCTCAAACACTTCAATACAGACATGGAACCATATCAAGGTTACCACTATGCAAGTCGCCATGACTTGCTACCGCGGTTACAGAAATATCCCTATGGCTAGCCATGTATATCCTAATTTCTGATTTTACACATAATACTAAGGATAAAATACAATTACAATTTAATACAATTTACAATAATGCATTATTACCGATTCATGGTAATAATTAGTTTTTATTATTAAAAACAGTCTCAGTATTTCGAATATATCAGTTTTTCAATTAAAATAATACAATTCAATTACCATTATTTTATTTTTTTATTTTATTTATTACTTTCTTTTTCAATACATGCTCCTTACATGTCATATAAATTAATTATATTCTATTTTGCATTTATTCCAATTTATATCTCAAAATTTCACAAATTTTCTTAAGGTCCCTATTCGGTTACCTTATTTCAATTTCCTTATAAATTATATTTTCTACTCAAATTAATCACACTAAACATAAAATCATCTATTTTTCATTTATTTCAATTTAATCCGGAAAATTTCATTTTAGTCCCTAATTTTTTTTGTAACCAAAATTTTTCCTAAAATTTAACTTGTCTAAATTTTAATTAAATACCATAATTTCACTAATTTATCTTCTAATTGCACAATTCTAAGTTCAATTTCATAATTAATTCGTAATTAATAATTAACTTAAATTTTTTTCTAATTATATATACAATATATATATTGTGAAATTAAAGGGTTTAAAATTATTCACTTACAAAATCACTCAATAACTTTGTCTTTCTCCTTATTTTTGGTTGGTTTGCTTCCCTCTCCTTGCTCTTCAATTGGCAGCAATTTCAAGGCCAAAATCACCATAGATTAAGTCAAATTTTTGCTCAAATAATACTCACAATACTATAATTAACACTTAATTACTCTAATTATCAAATAAAACTAAATTTTTTTCAACTCACCAATTTAACCACTTGAAGAATTAGACTTTATTCACCTTCTTTCACCACCCAAAGCAACCAAAGGTGAAGGGAAGCAAGATTAGACAATTTAATTTTAGATGAGGGTTGAGAAATTTGTGAATTTGGCTTAGAAAACAAAGAACAAGTGAAGAAGGAGAAGAAGAAGAAGAAGCCACGGCAAAGGGAAAAGAAATGGTGTTTTGGTCGGCCAAAAAGCAAGAGATAAATATCTCTTAATGTCCATTAATTAAACACCTACTTTAGGACAAAATAAATTAAGTCCTATGTGGGTCTAATGCTATAAGTCACTATTTAATTGGTCAATACACTTTTAGTTGTCAATTTTTGATAAAAATTATACCAAAATTTTTTAAAAATATTAATTAGGCCATGTTTAAAATTTTGGGTCAATCCGAGGTCGTTTCGATATCAAACTAGCCCCGAATGTAAATTTTAATCAGTCCGAAAGCTGAATTTTCAAAGTCTTCAAAAATTTTATTTTATCATTTCAAAAATTCATATACATAATTTCTAGTCAATTGGTGCAATCAGAATAATTTTATGAAGTCCAGGGAATATTTTTAAGCCAGTCAAAGTTCTCAGTCAACTATATCGGTCCAGTTAATTATTTTATTTTTTCATTTTTGAAGACCTATTTGACCTCAATTTTAGCCCAAATTATAACACCAGATTCGTTATGAATAATACTTTCCAATGGTGAAGAAAAAAATTTTTATGGGTCCGGTGGGCCCCGAGTGGCACTATTCACCTCAAGAAGTACTATTCACGTGATCGGAAATTCTTGGGGTGTTACAATTGCAGTATGATTTCTTTTGCCATAGATTTGGCAAACAATGATGTCATCCGTTTTGTGTGATGACTTACTTGGCTGATTTTCCTCTGTTTTGCCTTTAAAATTTTGTTGGTTTTGATTGGTAGCTGGACTAAAATCACAACCACTAGAATGAAAACGACCTCTACGACCACGTCCCATTCCACGTCTACTATAGAAAGCTTGATGATGATTTGTTTGGTTATCATTAATTTCAACTTCCATTTGTAAAGTTTGCTCATGAGCCTTAAGAGAAAGAATAAATTGATTGTAAGAGGGGTAATGAGGTTTGGACAGCATTACATGTAGCAAACTAACATGTAGCAAACTCATAGATTGATTCAAATCATTCTGACTCCGTTTGGATATTAACTCATTTATGATCTATAAACAATAGTCGTACATTTTTAACCCAATTCAAATCCATCAAATTCTATCCATTTACTATGGTAGGAATTTTAATGTGCAATTAATCAACATTTTTAAAAAGTTCATGCTTCAAGCACAATGCCGTTGAGTCAAATTGCGTTGGATTATCATGTTAAAAGATGTTAGGCCACATTATGGCACATAGTCTTCATCCTTTCTTGCATAGGATGGTCAGCAAATCCCAACTTAATAATTGCAAATATCATCTTTGTTTCCTGAATTTAATATTTTTTCAATTTAGTTCCTCATATTTTATTTTCTTGTAAGAGATGCTTAAAACCATTATTGTACCAAGCAAGTACAGGTGTGCAAATGGTAAAAAAACCAAAAACCGTACTTTTCAAAATAAAAAAAATCGAACCAAAAATTGAAGTATTTAGAACCGAAACCAAATAGATCAAAGAAATTTTGATCGATTCGGTTCAATCGATTTTGAATAATTATAGGCTTTTTTAATTAGATTTTTAACCTAAATGGACTCATAAATTAAATTAAATTTTTGTATTTTTGTATTTATAGTGTGATATCCCAAGCAGATCCTTATTGACGCAAAGCACCTTTAAACCATATCATACTCAGATCAGGTGCCTAAATGGGAACCTCTCCCATTGAAGTTTGCTACATCCACAAAGATTCGAACCTGAGACCACTTGCTTAAATGACCAGAGCCTCTTCCACTCAGTCCAACTTACATTGGTATTAAATTAACTTATATACAATAAAATAAAATCATTTAATATACATAAAATTTTCATATTATGTCCATAATAAATAAATATACATTAAAAATACATACAATATAACTTAAAAATTACGTTAAAAAACATACAATAAAAATAAATATAACAACTCCTGATTAAAAATACATTTAATGTCCTCTAATTAAGAAAAAAGGCATACATATAAATTAATAAAACATAACTCTTGATATATTCTTCTCACAAATCCAATCAAGCCCTTTTACACTTGCATCTATATAACCAAACAATGATTAAATAAATTCAACTAAATAGTGAAAAATGATTAAATAAATTCAACTAAACAGTGAAAAAATAACACAAAAGAATTGACAAGTGTAAACATATTTTACTGTATTAACTAAAACTAATTATGGATTTAAATCAAGCCAAATTCATTGGACTTTTAAAAGGCTCAGCACAAATTTTATAATAAGGTGCAAAAACACAAACTGTATACAACTCATAAAAATTAAATATATAATATAATAATAAAGTGCATCATTATTCGCCATATTGATGTTTCCTGGAACTGCCTAAAAACGACCATTTGCCAATGCAATTTAATGAATATTTATTATTATCTGCATAGGTTCTATTATGAATCAAAGTAAATAAAAAAAAAAACAGATAAAAGAATATATAAGATTCAAAACATATAGAGAGCCAATTTTTCATTAGAAAATGAAATTAGTTGAGTTTCAAAACCATTGAAATAGAATCAAATTCATAATTATAGGGTACTTAATGATAACTATAACTTCCAGTTCAGCCGATAGATGTTTGAACCACAAAATATATATGCATATTGTTGAGTTTGTAACCAATTCATAATCCATTTTCAAATGAAAAATAAACTATATTCTGTTAATGAACTCATCTTTGTTTGTAATAGCCTAACCCATTTTGCTTAATTTTCACAAGTGATCATACGATACAGTATAAGAACAGAAATCAAAAGCCAAAATGATTTAAATCAAAAATTTGTAATTGAAGACTTGTTCCATAAATCTTCGTCCACTCAATTATTATATCATAATTTTACATTTAAAAGATTTAGTTCATATATGGATCCCACAATAATAAATAAGCTGTAATGTTTTTCATTTATAAAAGTTTCATTTAGTGGTCAAACATATCAAAATAATAATAATTTGTCTTCATATTGATTTAAACACGCATTTTGCCTAATTTTATAAAAGAAAAAATATTCTCTTTTATTTCTGTTTTTTTACAACATTAATTATATGTAAATTTTACCCGTTGCCACAAATGAAAAGATATTATATGTAAAATTATTTTAAAATTAAAAAAAATTATAAAATTTTTACACATCATTTTTTTATTGGTTGTAATGTGACGGCTGACAGAATATTAATTTTATATGGCAGACTTGTTCAAACCTTAAACTTCATTATCAAAAACAGAGAAAACAAAAGAACAATGCCTCTTATTTCTTCACTCACACGAAAAACAAGCAGAGCACCAGTATTTATACAAGAACATCAGCTAAAAGAAGAACCAACTAAGAACTAAAACAAACTAACTAAAACATAAGAAACACGTGATAAACTATAAATACAAAAACGGTGAGTGTTGAGAGCAAGTGAAATAAATGAAACGGTGCATATTTCTTCAGCACTCCCCCCCCCCCCCCTCAAGTTGGAGATTGGTAAAAATCGACCAATCCCAACTTGTGACAGAACTTAAGAAATAAGGAAGTATGCAAAGCCTTTGTGAAGATATCAGCAATCTGCAAGGAAGAAGCCAAGTAGGATGATTCAATGAAACCTATCTTGAGCTGATCACGAACAACATGACAATCAATGTCAATGTGTTTTGTGCGTTCATGGAAAACTAGATTGGCAGCAATGTGAAGGGCTGCTCTATTATCACACTTCAAAGAAATCGGAAGATGGAGAGGAAGACCAAGATCACGAAACAAATAACTGAGCCACTGAAATTCACAAACAGTCATAGCCATACTTCGATATTCAGCCTCAGCAAAAGATCGTGAAATCGTAGGTTGCTTCTTGCTTTTCCAAGAAATTAAAGAAGAACCAAGATTAACACAAAAGCCAATAATTGATCTTCTAGTTTCTGCGCATGCACCCCAATCGGCGTCACAATAGGCTGACAAGACAAAAGAATTAGTAGCGGGAAAGAGCAGTCCTAAAGAAGGAGCATTCTTCAAATATTTGAAGAGATAAAGAGCACACTGCCAGTGTAAAGCTCAAGGAGCATGGAAAAACTGGCTAAGCTGATGAATAGCAAAAGTAATATCAGGTCTTGTGAAATTCAAATACAACAACTTGCCAATCAACCGACGATATGGTTGTGCATTAGGTAATAGATCACCAGAGGCAGGAGTAAAAGTTAACTTTACTCCTTTTTGAAGAGGAGTAGTAACTGGTTTAGCACCTAACAATCCAACCGTTGCAACTAAATCAAGCACATACTTGCGTTGATTCATGATAAACCACCCACAGAGCATGCAATCTCCAATCCAAGAAAATATTTGGCAAAACCAAGATCTTTGATTGTGAATTGAACATCCAAAAACTGCTTGACTTTCGAAATCTCTGTAAGAGAATTCCCAGTGAGCAACATATCATCTACATAAATGAGAATTGCTAGGAAAACTGCATCAGTCTTAAGAACAAATAAGCAACTATCAGCAAAAGACTGCTGAAAACCATAACCACAAAGTTGACGTGTAAGTTCAACATTCCACTGTCTTGAAGTCTGTTTCAAGCCATAAAGAGACTTCTTTAAGTGACAAACTTGAGGAGACTGGGCCTTTGAATAACCAGCAGGAGGAAGCATATATACCTCTTCATCAAGATGACCATGAAGAAATGCATTATTAATATCAAGCTGATGCAAAACCAATCCCTTAGTTGCTATTAGAGCGAGGAAAACATGAACAGTAACAGCCTTAGCAACAGGAGAAAAACTATATGTAAAATCCAGACCCTCAACTTGATTGTATCCTTTTGTTACCAACCTGGCTTTATACCTATCAACTATACCATCAGGTTTAAGTTTAATTTTGTACACCCATTTAGAACCAATAGACGTTTTCCTGGTGGCAAGGTAGTAATCTCCCAGGTATGATTCTTCTCTAAGGCTTCTAACTCATCATTCATAGCTTGCTTTGGATCTGATATATCTGAGGTGTATTATTACTATCTCCAAACCTCTCTTCCAACAAATCTCGTAGAATCTTGGAAGTTGGACTGTAAATAAATGTTTCTGCTATTTCTTTGGTAATAGAATTTAGAATCCACTGTTTAATCATGCAATCTACCTTCCTCCAACGCTTATATTCTAGAGCATTATCAATCGATGGTTTGATCAAACCATCAACAAAACCAAGCTTATCTTTAGCTTCCAATGAGTTTATCACAGATACACTCCAACTCATATAATTGTTCACATTAAGAAGATTCACTACTAATACCATCCTAAGGTGATCTGAGCTATGTAACAACAGTGGATCATCTTCAACACACGCTCTTGGAGCTTGTGGTATAAACCTCCGAGTTTCTTCTCTTGTGCCTGTGGATTTCACATCATCTCCAGTAATCGCTATCGTAAAGGAAAACTTTCAGATTTCAAATCTAATATTCAAGAAATCGATCTTGAAAAAAAACTTTACAAACTCACAGAACTTGAAGTCACACTAAACTTCAATCATGAAAACAAAGAAGCTAATCACTTCTATGGAGCCAAGAAATCGAAGGCTCTAATACCATGTTCAAACCCTAAACTTCATTATCAAAAACAGAGAAAACAAAAGAACAATGCCTCTTATTTCTTCACTCACACGAAAAAGAAACAAAGCAAGTATTTATACAAGAACATCAGCTAAAAGAAGAACCAACTAAGAACTAAAACAAACTAACTAAAACACAAGAAACACATGATAAACTATAAATACAAAAACAGTGAGTATTGAAAGCAAGTGAAATGAATGAAACGGTGCATATTTCTTCAAGACTGATGTGATATCTGATGAGAATTTTTTATGGGATTTTTCTCAAAGACAACTAAAGTAATTTATATTTAATATTTTTCTAAACACAAATATTTTTCTGTTGAATTTTTGTTTAAAATTAAAAATTTTAATAACCGTACGTGATATTAACTCAAAATAAAAACAGCTTCTCAATTTTTAATTTTTTTCACTTGCATCTTTATATTCAAATTTTATTCTTCAATATTCTTTTTTTTCCTCCTTAAAAAAAATTGTGATTCACTTAGCTTCATTGAAATTTGAACCTCAAAACAACATTTGGCTACCACAAGGGTTAAGAGCATAAAAAATGATGTTAAAATCAAAGCAGTGCGAATACCTTATGCATAATGTCTTTTCTTTTATTTTCTCTATATATTTTCATGACGTGTTCAAGTGCATTAACATGTTTCGAACATTAAAAATAGAAGGCAATATTGACAAAAATATTTAGCATAACTTATATATATATATATATATATATATATATATATATATATATATATATATATATATATATATATATATATATATATATATATATATATATATATATATATATATATATATATATATATATATATAATGACTAATTTTTAAATTAGCCATAATTTAAGAAAATTATTACAGAAATAGCAAGAGCAGAACATTTTTAAATAAATTATGGCTAATTATTTATATTAGCCATAGTTTAAGAAATTATTAATGGAATAACACAAGCAGACCAGTTTTTCTAAAATATATTATAGCTAATTATAATGGCTGAAAGTGCAATTCATCATTTGAAATTTTGACAAAAAAAAATAATTAATCCTATAATATTTATTTCTGTGCAATATTCCCTTTAAAGTTTACAAATTGGGATAATATTACTTTAAAATTGACAGATCCATTATTTTTACTATTTTTCATCAGTATAAGTGGGACACATTATAGGGAATAAATTGTTTCAATTTGCAAACTTTAGGGATAAAGTGGTTTTTTTGAAATATTTTATGAAATATTTTCACCTTCAGTCTTATCATGTGATACTTTTTTTGTATAATTTTGATATCACATCAGCAATTAACTGACGAAATAGTTAAAATAACGAATCCGTTAATTTTAAAATTACATTATCCAAATTCATAAACTTTAGATGAATATTTTACAAAAATAAATATTAGTAGATTAATAGTTATTCTTGTCAAACTTCAGGATGAATTGTACCTTTGGCTAATTATAATAATTGCCTTAGTGATTCAGCAGACTATAATAGTAGTTGTTTCCTCCGTCATCCGGCGGACTATAATAGTTGGTGTTTGCACCGTAATTCGGCGGACTATAATAGTAGGTGTTTCCTCCTCCACCGTCGCCCTGGTTAACAGCTGGACCATTTTCATTAGTATAGGAAACGTGGCTGCGACCGACTGGGGGTGGCATTTGGACTGTTCCGGAAGGAGGGCTATCTCCGGTGGCCGAACCGGCGTGCTCTGATACACTTCCATGGACTCCAGTTTTGCTTTGTCCTTTATGTCCTTCAGTCGAATTGCCTGTGCAAATATATACAGAGCATAGTTTTATTACTTAGTGAAGAGAAGAAATTTACAGGCAATTATATATATATATATATATATATATATATATATATATATATATATATATATATATATATATATAATTGTTATGCACAAAAGAAGAAGCAGCGGCCTACTAGTACTGTTTTGAGGAATTTGCTGTAATTTTCGTGCAGCTGATAGTTGAGAATTTGAATATGTTTGGAGGATAAGTAAGGCAAAGGAGCAAATAAATATGGAGTGATAAAAAACCTCGTTTCCCATGATTTTGTGATTCTTATAGTGCTTGTGAACTGAATTCTGTGCAAGCTACGTTTCTTCCTATTAAAAGCCTTGAAGATTTATTCCATAACTCTTCGTCCATTTAATTATTATCTTATAATTTTACATTTTAATGATTTAGTTCATATATGGATCCCACAATAATAAATAAGACGTGATGTTTTTCTTTTATAAAAGTTTCATTTAGTGTTCAAACATATCAAAATAATACTCTCTCCGTTCTTTTTTATCTGTTACTTTTGAGTAAAATTTAAATTATATTTATCTGTCACTTTTAGACTTTCAATGTAATTTACTTTGCTTTTCCAATTTATTTTTTTCCCAATAAAATTAGAACCAATCAGATTTGATAATTTAGTTTTAATCATACAATTTAATACTAAATTTAAGTCTATTTATTATTTTTTAATCTTAGTAAAGACAACAAAAATGACTGATAAAAAAAACAGAGAAAGTAATAATTTATCTTCATATTAATTTACGGACGCATTTTGCCTAATTTTATAAAAGAAAAAAGATTCTCTTTTATTTATTATTCAATTCAAACTATCAATGTATTATTCAATTTTGTTGATTTGTAAGTAATTTAATTCAAATTGATTCATCTATAATCTGCTTGGAATTCATCATTTATAATCCATCTATGTCATCTATAATTTTATAACTTTTATATATATAATGTGAACACAAAAAATTACTTTTACATATTATACATGTTTAATTTTTATTTTTAATGATTTTCTTACAAAGAAAAAGATAAGAAAAGCATTTTATAAAATTTTATTCATTCAATTATGACCGGATTTGATCATGACACAAATCCACCCACACATGTAACTTGTTTCACACTTATACATTTAATTCATATTTGGTTCACTGATTAATAGATGGGATAACATAATTTAATATATACATGTAATACAGTTTTTGAAAAGTTTTTAAATATTAATGTGGAGGGTAACATATATAATATACCATGAGATCCATTATTCTGCATGCACCATATAAAATAATACATAATTTATTTTTAGATTTTTATAGTATAGTAAATGTCTAATTACAAAATAAAGAGGCAATAATTTATAGTGTCTTCCTGTCTCCAGTATTGCTTTCATTGCCGAAATTTTTTCAGATCCATTTTTTCCCATTTTAGGTTCAAAAAATAAAAAAGAAATACGAAATCCAGTGATTTATTTTACAGGGCAATCGCAATCCCTTTTATCTATTAATTGCTTTTTTTCAGTTCATCAAACTATATATATATATATATATATATATATATATATATATATATATATATATATATATATATATATATATATATATATATATATATATATATATATATATATGATGCTATATTTTTCTTTTTTTCTATTTCTTGTGCTAACAATAAAATTTGTTTGAATTTTTTTTATAAAAAATTAATGTATATATTAAAAATTTTATTTTATAATCATAACTTTTTTTCTCAATTAATAATGGCACAAATAATTTAACTTAATTTTATTTTCAATTTTTTATAAAATTAATACTGTACGTTATTATTATTAAATACAATACAAAAATATTACAAATTGATATAATTTTGAACATGGTTATTAAATTTGGATTGACTTAAGCGGTCGGATCGGTTGGACCGTGACTCGACAAGCAATTCGAGTCGATTCAACATGAAAATTGAAAAATATAAAAACTCGAATTTACTCTAAAAAATCGGATTGAACCGGAACTTAATGACTCGGACCGAATTCCGATTCAACCAAAAAAGCCAATTCCTAAAGCATTTGATTAATCATTTCTATTATATTAATTTTACGTTTTGAGAGGGACTCCAACCCCACCTATTCTTCTGTTCCTACTGTCGTGCTTCTCGTGAAGGAAGGAACCGGTTGATTTCTTTTTTTATTTTTTTCCACATACCTAAGTTTATTCGATTTATTAAAATACAGTGAATAAATGAGTTTGGAATGTATTTGAATAGTAATTTTATTATCTGTGATGTGTATGGAAAAAGGTTTGGATTATAAATTTTTGGTTACCTCTTATTTGTACCTAAATATAAAAATATATTATTTTTTTAATTATTTTGAATTTTGGTGGTTAATTTATCTTGGACGCATGTAATTTGATTATATAAATTTATTATTTATATTTATTTTAATTTTATACCCACAGTATATAATTGGTATATAAGTATCATACAAATAATTTTAAAAATACAACTAACTTGTTAGTATTAATATTTTTATATTGATATTTATTGATTAATAATTTTTTTAATGTATTTTGACATATCATATTTTTATTTTGTATAAATAATTATATTTAATAAAAATAAAAATTTTGAGTTAATCGATTTAATTAATTAATTTTTAACTCAATTGATGAATTAAGTCGATCTCCAAATCGCTTATGAAAACATTAATTTTGAACTGAACAGCAAACCCAGCGAACCAAAGTTATATACAGGCTACTACCATAAAAATTAACCCCACACAAACCAAAGCAGCGTTAGGGTATTCTTTAAAGTCAAGGACTGCATTATTATGGACAAAAAGAAGGGAGCGGGTTGATTTTTTTTTTTAATTTAATTTTATTTACAAAAAATACAGAACCAAGACATGGTCTTAGGTGGGGACCACATCCGGAATGGTCTTAGCTGGGGACCACATACCTGGTGATACGAGTAAGCTTAATTATGTGTATCGCAATATCAATACGCTAATCACGGCAATAATGTATATAATCCACCAAAAGATGCCCTACGACAATGGCATGTCTTAGCTGGGGACCACATACGGGAAAAGAAATAATGAAGGAATAGGGGGTGATAGGAGTAAGCTTAATTTGTGTATCGCAATATCAATACGCTAATCACGGCAATAATTTATATAATCTACCAAAAGATGCCCTACGAAAATGGCAAAATACAAAGACTTGACCTCAGTCAACTTATCATTTTATTCCTAATTAAATTATTGCATAATATACGGAGTAATATATAAAGCAGCCATTTCCATTTTCTCACACGGTCCCCACAAATGTGGAATTTTTTTTTTCACTTTATAATCGAATATTCATTTAAATTTAACATTTTATACGAAAAAAATGACAAGTACAATGGAAATTACAGAAAATGAATTAATTAAGTATAAAAAATTAAATGAAAAATTTAAGAAATAGAAGGGTATGCTAAAATAGTCCGTGTCCGGACCGGAGGCTTGAACCCCTTTGTGCAGCATGAAGACTTCAAGACTTCAACTCATGCGTCATGCCTGCCCAGTTTCCGCAGTATTCTTCCGTTTAAGTGGACTATTTTTAATTTGACAACTAATGCAGCACCTTTCCATGGAATCATCATTCCTCCAGCACTCCACTTTAAGAAGAATAAGATTATGATTGTATTAGAATAGAATAGCAGTCCACAAAATTAAATAAAGATGGTAAGGAAGTAAAAATATAGAAACTCATAATAAAACTATCAATTTGTCAGTTTAAAATTTTAGATAAAGAACCCTAAGTTAACAGCCAAATATCATATCCATAAATTGAATTTTTTTTAAACGAATCACTTGACTAATACCATACCATATATATAGTCTCTAACCATGATCTCAACGAGGACTAGTATGAAAATTTGTTACCTATACTTTGAACTCTCTCCCTTTTTCTTTTGGAATCATACTAGTTGAAGCTGCATAAAATATAATTTTTAATTTTTTTTATACTTTGTACATAAGCAATTGGACTATTAGACCAATAATTAATTGCAACATAATACAAATATTTCTCGGTTATTATATGGTTTAATGTAGAGTGGTAACTTTAGTCCAATCAAAAAATTCCGTCTAAATCCATTTAAAAACTTGATTTAAATTCAATTCAATTTAAAAAAATGTCCATTTGGTTTGACCCATATGAGAATGATTCATATGGCCCAATGGGCATCAACCGTAACAAATGAGTTGAAATAACAAATTTATACTAATTACAGTTTTTTCATACCAAGTATACCCAATTCGATCCCAACCCATCCAGATCCAAAATTGATCCTACTTGAGCTCTGCCTGGACTCATCTTAACCTAGCTTGAACAGTCCAATCAAAAATAGGTCTGACTTTTATTTATGCAAGCATAAAAAATCTTCAAATTCTGGTTTTGGCCTGGCCTAACCCGACCCAAACACAATCCATTTCAACTCGACCTGAACCCATACCAAATATAAACCAGTTCAGTTCAAAGTAAGCCTATATTTTATTTATGCATGTTTGTGCAAAAAAGAAAAAACTTCTAATCACTATTAGACCCAACCCATCTCAGCTTGTCCTAAATTAGACCCATCTCATCCCGATCGAACCAAACCAACTCAGTCCAACCCAAAATAGACCTGTATTTTATTTATGCAGTTTTATGTTGAATTTTTTTTGTTCAAATTCTGGTTAGGCACATCCAAATTCAAACTTGGCCATCATTTAGTGTGTCATAATTGTATTAAGAGTTAGCTTTCATTAAAAAAAAAAGGTTAAATGGGTTGATTTATAGTTTCGCCCACTAGAGCTACCATGCGACCCATTCGAGTCACCATGCATCCATTTGAACCACCATCCAATCCATTTGGATCACCCTACAATTCTGAAATAAATCTATATTTTATTTATATAGTCTTGTATAGAAAAAAATTTTCAAATTTCAGTTAGGTATACCCGAAGCCGAACTCAACCATCCCAATATCATAATTGTATTAAGAGTTAATTTTTATTTAAAAAAACAAGTTAAATTGGTTGATACATAGTTTCGCCCACTAGAACTACCTGTGACCTATTTGTGTCACCATGCATTCATTTGGGCTAGCATGCAATCCGTTGGCAGTGCCTTACAACCCATTTGATACAACATGTAACAATTTCATATATTGATACAAATCATCTAATGCATTTGTATATTAATCTATTTATAATATATAAATAATAATCTATTTATAATCCATACATTTATGACTAAATTTAAATTTATACAATCTGACCCATTTGCCATGTACAGACTTTTATGTGCAATTAATCAACTTCTTCAAAAGTCACGCTGCAAGCACAACGCGGTTGATTCACGTTAGGCTACATTATGGCACATACTATTCATCCTTACATACATAGAACGGTTAGCAAATCCAAACTTAATAATTGCAAATATCATCTTTGATTCCTAAATTTAATATTTTTTTTCAAATTAGTTCCTCGTATTTTATTTTCCTCTAAGAGATGCTTAAAAGCATTATTGTACCTAGTAAGGATTGGATAGACAAGAAAAGTGAAAGTTAAAAAGAGCTTGTGTACTAAAATAATTAAATATTTATGGACTCAGTGAAATATAATAAAATTAAGGATTTAAATAGAAAAAAAAATGTATTTTGCGAAATTAAGTAGAAGAATTCATGCACATAAGTCGTTGATATTAAAATATATATTCTATTGGATTTTCTTGCTTACTAGCAAGGGAGAAACTTACATGATTATAATACTTTAATACATGGAAACAAGTAGTACATGACCAAAGAAAATAATTTGGCAGCATATAGTTGCAATAACCAATCCCATAAGCATCTATTTATATATGATTATCATGCACTAAATTAAGGAGGTTAGTTATTTATGGAGATTGAGGAGTAAAGAGATCAGCAGGAGCAGGAGGGATAATAAAGGAGTTGCCCTCATTACTACCCGGCGGAGTCTGATAGTTAAGATGGTAGATTGGCTTCCCATCATTATCATAAAAAGTAACCTCAGCTGTACCATTATCGTACTTGTGTACTTCAACCTGAGGTTTACCGGTTTTGCCATTAATGGTACCAGATTGAGAATTAGTAGTGTTGCTTGCCGCGACGTATGGTGTCCCATTCACACCATTAATATTCCCTTTCTGTGAACCTGTGTGATTGTACGCTTGGACTACTGGTTTCCCAGTTTTACCACGAACTGTTCCACTTTGAGACCTTGGTTGTCCGTTAACATACACAATTTGACCATGAGTTCCGTTTCTCGTCTCGCTTCTATATCTGACATTGGTTTCTGGAGGTGGTGCCATTTCCTGATTTCCTGAACAAAAATGGACATCATTATGAACAATATTAAGAAGGCATTAACTTATAAAAGGAAAATGATTTGAGAGATAGAACTCACCGCTTGGGAAAATATCAAGTAATTTTCTTGCAGCGAGGCAATATTCAGGAATAGAGTGAAGAACCATAAACCAGAGGAAGCCACGAATTATAAAGAAAGAATAAGACTTTCTCTCCATTTTTTCTTTCTTGATTCTTGAGGTTGCTAATTTGTTGGTATATATGGCAATAACTAGATAAACTGTTATCGGAGATTGCTTGACTTACAAATTAGATTTAGCCAAAATCTTCAGTATCTGGACCGCATAATTTATTAGGCAGAGAGAGGAAAAAAAAAGCTTTTCAGGATGCCCGAAGTCGAGGGCAATCTCATTTAATTAATCTTTGTTCAAATCAATTGCAATCAGTTTGAAGTCCGTGCCATCGCAGGACGCCCTAATTTTTTTTTATTTATTTGATGAATATTGTAATTAATTTATTAATTAAAATTAAAAGTTTGATGAGTCAGCATATACAGGTAGTTAAAAAATTAAGAAAAAGAGGAACAGAAAAGTATGTGTATATAAATAACTGAAAATTCTTTTAATCGGATTCAATATATCGGAAAATATCTTCTCTCCATTCTGCTCTATATTCTTTATATTCTTCATTGTATTTTCTTTTTCCCAAGACGGGATACAACAATGGATCTTCCCCTGTCGTTTTTCTCCTAATCAGAAAATATTTAATATATTTTTTAAAATTTTTATTTTTAAAAATATTAAAATTATCAGTTTTTACCCTTAAAAATATTAAAATCGTTAATTTTTACCACTAAAAATATCGAAATAATCGATTTTTGTCCCTGAAAATATTAAATTTGTCATTTTTTTATTTTTTGGGATGAAAATTTCAGTCAACTAAAAAAATAGACTGCATTTAGTAAAAATAATAACAATCAATATTTATGTGTATAAAATAATACGTTCTTTTAATTTATGTAACCATTGATTTATTTTTTACTCTATATAGTCTATTCCCTTGACTGATTAGAATTTTTGTTCGAAAAAATGATAAAAATGGATAATTTCAACATTTTAATGGTAAAAAATAAATATTTGAACATTTTTAGGGATAAAAAACCATTGAGATATTTTCTAACTAGCAAGGAAACTATAGAAACAAAAATTTCCCTTAACCCCTATACAATTATTAATAATTAATTATATTTATGTATAAGGAAGTTCTCTTTCAAATGAAAATTTCTCATTTCAACTCTTAACTCATTAAAGAAATAAAGTAGTCTTAATTTTGGAGCGGTTACGAAATAATGAAAGTTATAGTGCAAAATAACGACAATGTTCTCTAGTCACCAAGAGTAAATCTAATTCAAATGTATTGAGTGGCCTCAGTTTGAGCTTCTGTTTTCTCTTCCTTCGTGTTTACATAAAGAAAAAAATAACACCATCATCTCAACAACAATCCCAAATATTGCTTCATACAATACAAAATTCCGATCCATACACGGTGTATGTGTAGCACTGTAAACACTAATATAATCGTCTTTTTTAATTATTCTATGAAAATAATTTTATATTTTTAATTTTTCATCTAATGAATCATCATGGTAAATTTCCTGTAGCAAAAATGTAGTATTCTATAATTGTTTGAGGTTGCCAGACTTGGAAATTGCATGTAGTCAAAATCTTTAATGGTTGGACCACATTGATTGCCCTCGAAAGACTATAATTAACCAGAGAGGGCTAAACAACAAAAGAAACGGCTTCTCCATTCGCAACAAGACAAAAGCACTATAAAGTATAAACAATAATACACTCGTTTTTTTATTATTTTTTATTTTATGAAAGTAATTGTTGAATCGCTGATCTAACTCTGCAATTCATTGACTATTGGTATATCATGAAGGTTTACCGTTTCTCTTTTGGAATCAAGTATCAAAGCTAAGAATACCTCGTATCCCTTCTTAAGAAACCATCTTGCCTTTATTGCCGATATAACATTTGCTAAGGATTTAAATTTAATACCCTATACCACTATTTCTTTGTCCTCGGCATCGTTGATTACTACAATCTTGCTTTACAATTCACTGTTTCTTTATATTTAGTCAATCAATCCATACCCAATATCACATCAAACTTATAAAAAGGCAATATAATTAAAGCAGTTGGAAATTTTTTCCCTTGAATCATAATAGGATAATTTTTATATACTTTGTTTACACACACTATGGCCTAAGGAACTAGTCACACATATATCAAAACTTAATTCATCCATAATAGATATACTTTTACCTAAATCCCCATTGTATATATACGAATGAGTATAACTTAGATCTATAAGCACAAATACATCAGTGTCAGAAAGCAAAAAAGTACCAACTATGATTTCTAAAGCATTAACTTCTTCTCGAGCTTTAATAACATAGGCTCGAGCAAGAGGTGTAGGAGTAAAAGGTCAATCAACTATCTTGAAAATATTTATTGATTGTGCTCTAAACTAACTAGATCCACCTCTACCTTTTCCACATCCTCTGCCTACGAAAGGTGCATTAGATGCTCTCCTGGTCCTCTGCTTTATGGACCCCTACTCTTGTTTCAATAGGAAATTAGCCATAAAATACTCATTGCAACCACATCTGAAGCAAGCACCTGTCAACATCCTACAGGTACCCTAATGTCTTCTGTACAATAGGTGCATTCAGGCCGTTGTCCTCTACCTTGTTCTACTATAGCCTCCTTACCCAATTTAGTTGGGGTAAATGTGCCTTTTTGTTTATCCTTAGAAGTAAGTCGGTTGCCAAATTCCACTAGTGTATCTCCCTATATGGCCCTAGGTCTCTTTCGAGTTGATGAACTGCCCCTAGCAAAACTTCTTCTTTGCTCTATTTCCTTTTTAGCTAATTCATTCTTTTCCACCATAATAGCTATTTGTACAAGCTGATGGTAGTCTACTTATTGTAAAGAAGTGGGTCCAATCAAGTTCTCCCTGATGCAATCATGCAAACCATCTTTAAACTATCTGCATTTAAAGGCTCCCATCAATATTAGTTTTGGTACATATTTGTTTAGGTGGTTAAACTCTGCCTTATAGTCAACCACTATCATACCCCTCTACTTTAAGTTTAAGAATTGCCTTAATTTTTCCTCTTTGTAAGCTTCAATTACATATCTCTTCTTAAATTTTGCTTCAAAGAACTCCCAAGTAAGGGGATCGAGCAACTGGGATTGTGTCAATACTTATTTCCACCAATCATCTGTCGCTCCTTGAAGCAAGGACACAACACACATCACTTTCTGGTTTGCTTGGCACTGGATCTCTATAAAGACTCATTCTATCTTTTCCAACCAAAGTTTGCTTTTTCTAATTCCTCCCATATCGTGCCTAATAATTCCTCTATACCAAGCTTTCTAATTTCAGAAATAGGTTCTTTTGGTGCTATCATTTTCTGTAAAATTTGAGCCATATCTTGTGATATCTTCAACAATGCTTCCCCAGATACAACAAGATATCTTTAACAATGCTTCCCCAGATACAACAACAGGTGCATCCTACTAGGTAGATGCTAAAGATTTAGCATTTGAGGGATTTGATATCATAAGTAAATTACTTTTTGCAGTGTCCTTTATTGTTTCCCAGCTTTCCACTATAATCTACTATCTAAAGAAACATAAGGACATCAATAATAACCCAACACCAAAAAAAAAATCTATACATGCATGTTTTTAAACTCCTATAGAATAAAATCGCCTAAACCATGCTCTGATACCAAAGATGTAAGGACTATTCTAGCATGTTCTGGTTTCTTTTGCTCAGTATGTTATTTTTCATTCAATAATTCATACTATATATTAATGGTTCACATTTCATGTAATTCTTTATAATTTATACTTCTATCCATGCATAGAAATAGGTTATACGAGTTCAAATTCTTAGTACATCATAATTATAATTATGTAATTCTTCATATTGTACCTTTACATTACATCGTTTTAGCAAAATATGCAATTTACAATAGTAAAACATAGCTAAAAGACAATAACATCTTCATCTTTGCACTTTTCCTAAGCTGGTGTTAGCTTCACCGTTGTTAACTTTGTCCTTGCTGGAAAGGCCTATCTTGTGTACCTACATGAATAAACATACGTGCTAAGCTATATTACTTAGTGAAAAATAGTAAGTATGTGAACAATGACTCATAGTGGTCATTCTGAAGCACACACAACATGCAATAATAATAAGATGCATTTATGTCATTTAACAATACATCATAATTAGTTATGCAACATTTATGTATATTTGATTAGTCATTCATAACATACTATTCTTTGGTACCAAATATTTATTGTTTATCATATTCTGTGAATGCTTACCTAAGTTTTGTGGATGTGGATCACGGATATTATGGATACGTATAGATATCAAAAATATGAATACTCGAAAGTATTAAACCTGTGGATCCAAATGGGATCAAGACAGTGGTCCCAAATGGGAACATACTGTGGACCCAAACGAGATCAAAATTATAATAGCTACATCTGTAATCTTATAGGCATACCTATCTATCCACCACTAAATCTATTTTGCAAGCATTTTTTATTTCACATATCATTTCTTCCCTTGTACATAACTTATCATATTGCATAATTATAAATACAATTATTCAAAACAATTGCAATATTGTTTTTTTTAACTATCATTGCATTCTCACATTTACAATTGTGTAATAATTATAGTATAATTTCATCTATTTAAACATACACATATGTGTTATGCTTTAACTTTATTCTTGTATTTTATTATGCTTTTCACATGTTCAATGTCACAAATCACCTTCAATTTTATGTTTAAAATGTTCTAGAAATGCTTAGAAAGGTCTAGGTATACTTTACTATCAATTTAGGAAGAATAGGGGAGGGTTATAGTCATTACTTAATAATTTCTATACTGATTATAGATTATCTCATGGTCATTACCAAAAAGATGCTAATTGTAAGGTCCATTCTGTCCCAAAAATAAGAAAGACAAATTGTCAAGTTTAACTTATGTATCAATGTAGACCAAGAAAATATCATTTTTAGACAAAGTAATCTTCTAAAAAGGTGTTCTTTTATCTTTCTAGTTTCTAAAACATTAAAAATAGCTTCCATCAGACCTATAAATCTATAGATATTCAACAAACAATATAAATTGCTCCTAATAACGGGGCAGCAAATATAGTTAGAGTTCACGCTTAATTTCCCTAATCTTACAAAAGGTTTCAGACTTTGACTTCTTCATATGAAATCAAGATGTGTGACTATACTTTTTATTTCAACTAGAATTACTCAATTTGAGTCCCTATTTCTTGTGTTATACCCAAAATAGTCCTGATAGGTTAATTGAACCCTAGGACAAATTTTAGATATTTCAAGAATTACTTTGCTATTTCAATTGTCATGTAACTTTAAAGCTGATTTTAATCATAATACTTCATATTAGCCTCCAATATTTCATTCATCACCTTATAAACATAAATATACACAATCAAAGTCGTAAAGAGTTCCCATAACTTTAAACAAGCCAAACACTCTCATCAATATTTTTGGATTTCCTTCCCCTTACCTTTTCTTGTTTCTCCTTCTACATAGAAAAGAATACAAATATAAACATATATATCTTTCTTTCATCCAATTCTCATTATAAGAATAAAGAAAAGGAGAATAAGAGGGTATTTTTTACCTTAAAACTTCAACCACTAAATTCTCTCTCCTCTCTAAACCCAAGAAGAATTTTGGGGTTACTTTTTTGGTTATTTAGGGGTTAGAGTTGCAAAAATTCCAATCTTAAGTGGCTAGCCAACTCTCCCTTTAAATACCTCACTTTTCTTCCAATTTCATGAAAAATGTAAAGAAATTAGGTGTTAACATCCTATTGTTCCACTTGGTTAACTTTAGATAATTGCACTTAGCTCCTTAGTCTTCTTTAATTTCTTATTCTTATCACAAAACTTATACTTTCTCATTTCAATTGAGCCTTTAATATTATACTTTTTCTCAATTATGCACCTTTATAACTTCATGTAAAATGACCATTTTACATTTTCCTTAGCAAATAATCTCTTCTAAGTCCCAACTTATAATAACAATAACTACACAAGCACAAGTAAATCATATCATCAATTAGACTTATATATAGCAAATCTCATAGGGTGTAAGTAGGGGCCTCATAGTAAACACCTGTGTGAGTGGGTTACTTCTCTATCCGATATTCTCTATCTTATAATAGTAAATGTTCACATATAAACATTTGCACTTATGTATTGCCAATAAATAACTCAATTATTATTATTCATAAATAATAATGTTAAGAAATTATAGTATACATCAAATTCTATACAAACCCTAAGACCTAATGTGTCTCTCAAACACATCTTTTGATACATGTTTAGTTAAAGGATTTGCTATCATATCTTACATGGAAATATACTAAAAGTTCATTTCTCCTCGTGCAACAATATCTCTAGTGCATTGCTACTTAATGTCAATATGCGTTGTCCTACAATGAAATTTTAGATCTTTAACGAAAGCTATCGACAACTGACTGCCACTATAGACTGTCATAAGTTCCTCTAAGATAGTTACATTTAGATGATTCATAAACCGTTTTAACCAAATTACCTCTTGTACTGCATATGAGGAAGTGAAAAATTCTACTTCTATTGTTAAAAGGGTTACACAAGTCTGTTTCTTGCTACTTTATAAAATGGCACCTTTGCCTAGCAAAAATTTATAACCTGATGTGCATTTTCTCTCATCCACATCTTCTCCCTAATCAGCATCCATATAACATTTTATAATGCAGATCATTTTTTTAAAAATAAAAAGAATAATTTATGGTACCTTTGAGGTATCTAAGTATCCTTTTTACCACCTTCAAATGTGCTTCGCCTGGTTGGATTGATATCTACTTACCACACCCATAGCATATCATATATCAGGTATGGTACATAATATTACATAAATCAAACTTCCTATGGTACTAGCATATAGAAAGTTCTTCATACGTTTTATTTGTTTTTTATCTTAGGAAACATACTTTTCCTAAGAGACTGATTCTTAGCAATGAGGTTATCTATGAGATTACAATTTTGCAAATTAAATCATTCAAAAGTTTTGTTAATGCATGTCTCTTAAGATAGAGATAATAATCTTTTCGAGCGATCCCTTAAAATCTTAACTTCAAGGATATAATCTGCTTGACCTATATCTTTTATCTCAAGGTTAGATGATAACCAATCTTTGATTAGATTTACATTTTCTTTGTCATTTTTTGCTATAAGTATGTCGTCTAAATACAATATTAAAATGACAAATTTATTTCTAGAGCTTTTGGAGTAAACATAATGATCTTCATCAATCATGTTAAACTCATGCGACATGATTGCTTTATGAAATCTCAAATACCATTGCATCGAAGACTGCTTTAGGCTATAGATTGATCTCATCAATCAATAAACTTTATATTCTCTACCTTTCTTAATGAAACCTATAGGCTGCTCTATATAGATTTTTTTTCTTTCAATCCTCCATTGACTAAAGCAATCTTTACATCCATTTGATGTAGCTTTAAGTCTAAACTAGCCACCAAGGCTAAATTTAACCTTATCGATGTAAACCTAACAATAGGTGAAAAAGTCTCCTCATAGTCAAATTTTTCCTATTGTGTAAACCCCTTAGTGAGTAGCCAAACCTTGTATCTTTCGATAATGCCATCAGCTTTTTACTTTATTTTAAGAATCCACTTATTCCCAATTGGTTTGCATCCTTTAGGTAGATCAACTAGTTCCCAAACATGGTTTGAGAAAGCTTTTTTTACATTTTTAGGCTCGTCATTATCTTGTGGTGTAATAAAAAAGGCCTCGTTCACACTTGCAATCTTAAATCATCGATGTTGAATACTTTTCCTTTTAGACTTTCATAGTTTATAATCTTAATAAATATGTCTCATATATTCATTATAGTTCAAAATGCTTCTACTAGGATTAAGTTTTATACTCCTACTCAAATAAGGATCCTGGATATCTATCCTTCTATTAGAGGTAGGCATGCTCATCCTCCCACTAGAGGATAGATCCTAAACATTTAGATCAAATGGAGAGATCTGGGTAGTTTATCTTCTTGAATTTCATAAAAAAGTAAAATCTTGACTTACTTAGCCCAACTTTGAAATCTCATTTTTTAAAAATATGACATCTCGTGATTCAAATTCTGTTACTGAACCATTTGCTTGCTTACTCATGAACATGTATCCTTTTGATCCGCCGAAATATCACACAAAGATATTCTTTTTACCTCTTGATCCTAATTTATCAAGTTTATTTAAAGTATCATGGATATAAGCAGCGCAACCCTAAGGTCTTAAATGACTCAAGTTGAGTTGTCAACCAGTCTATAACTCAGAAGGAGTGGAAGCAATAGACTTGGTGGGCATACAATTTAGAACATAAATGGCTGTTAACAAAGCATCTCCCCAATAGGAGATTGACAAATTTACCTGAGCCATCGTAGAATGTACCATGTCAAAAAGGATCTTATTTCTCATTTTTGTAATACCATTTTTTGTGGAGTTCTAGGAGTAAACGATTGTTGTTCAATTCCTTTTTCATTACATAAATGTTTAAATTCTTCAGAAAGGTATTATTGACCATGATCAGTTATTAAAGCTTTAATTTCCTTATCCAATTGATTCTCAATAAGATTTATAAAAGTTTTAAAGCAACTTAATGCTTCGGACTTGTGAGATATCCAATAGACATGACCATACCTAGTATAGTCATCTATAAAAATTATAAAATAATAGGACCAATATCTTGCCCTAACATTAATTGGACCACAGACATCAGAATGAATTAATTTCAAAGGAATTATGGCTTGAGTTCCTTTTTTGAACGATTTTCTAATCAATTTTCCTTATAAGCAATGCTCACATATAGGCAATTCAACCTCATTTAAATCACTAAACAAAGCTATCTTAGCTAACTGACACATTCAGTCTTGCATGATATGGTTTAATCTAGCATACCATAATTTCACATTATCCTTATACATATTCGAAAAAAAAATGAAAGAAAAACTAGCTTTATTAGAATAATTAGGATCAACATCCATAATTATAAAATTATTCGAAATAAAATCAGAACTATAAAAAAATATCATCCAAAAATAAGTTGACTTTATCATCTTTAAAATGCAGAACAAACCCAAGTTTCATCAAATTTAAAATAGAAACTAAGTTCCTACGAATATCAGGAGCATAAAGCACATTATGTAGGAGCAAGGTTCGAACTTCATGCAAGACTAGTCAGCATATGCCAATTATTGGGACTACTACTCTAGCACTATTGTATACATAAATTCACTTTGCTCCAGTAGTTACTCATTGAAACTCGATAAAGGTATCTTAATCCCTTATCACCTGGTTCGTTGCTCCCAAATCAACCACCCATAAAGGATAAAGTTTGGTTAAAAATACAGAATTTGATACACAAATTTCACTCACTTTTGAGTTAGAATAGTATACATATAAAGGCACCGTGCAATCTTTAACATAATATCCCTTCTGCTGGCAGTTGAAATACTTCACCTTAGAAATGTTCACTTTCTTTTTGCCTTTGGATCCTTTTCTATTCTATTTAACTTTGTGCTTTTTAGGATCTTGAGCCATTTCTTTGCTTTTGCAATGGAAGCTTTTTTTATTGTTCTGGTTTGACTTATTCTTACCAAAACTAGTGTAATGGCCTCAATACCGGATCATCTGTAAACAATACTTCCCAATGGTAAATAGTATTTTTCGGATTCGAAAGGATATCCGAAAGTCAAAAATATTTTATTGGACCACCGGAAATTATTGGTCAAGGTGAGTCTGGGGTTGAAATTTGAAGTGAAATTGAGGTCAAATGGGCCCCAAAAGATCAAAAACAGGAAAAAAGTAGCGAGTCAACTTTCTTGATAGGAAATGCGACTTGATTTTGTATAAATTATTAAAAATAGTAAATAAACTTTGAAAATTACCAGATTTTATATGTCTACACGAATTTTTATGTAGAATATTTTAGTAATGAAAATTTAATTTTTTGGTGATATCAACAGTTATCGAATCGGACCGATAAGTTTGAATCAAACAGATAACGAAGTCTGATTGAGCCAAAAATTTGTGTACTAACTATTTTTGATGTGATAAGAGTGATGAAATTATTTTTGAAGTGATTTGAAGGTCAGAAATGGAAGAATTTTAATTGGACTTTATAAGGCCTAAATTAGGCCTTAGAAATAAATTGGGCTAAGCCCATTAGTTTAGCCCAATTTTGGGCCCATTGAGAGAATATATAAGAGCAAAAAATCTGGAAATTTTTTCAAAAAAGCCTTCAGCTCTCTCCTCTCCTCTCCTCTCTTCTCCTCTCAATGGTCAAACCATCCCTTTTCTTTTTCTCCCTTTGATTTTTCGTTAATTCACTTCAAATCTTCCATAAATCCCAACATAAAAATTGAAGTTCCATCTCTTTAGATCACCCTAGTACCTCAATCAAGTGATTTGAACAAAGAAATGTAAGAAATTAAGTGAAGAAAGAAAAAGGGATAAGATTGAGTTTGAGAAATTTATTGATTTAAATTTGTTCTTTAGTATTTTTTCATAGAGTTTGAGATTTAGATTATGATTGTGAGCTTGAAATTTGCATTTGAGAAAAAGAATAAAGAAAATTAAGCATGTTTAGCCGGCCATGGTAGGTGAGGAAGAAGGAGAAGGATTCTCAAGGGATAAAGGCAAGGAAAAGGAGGCTTAAGCGTCCTAAATCAAGTGAAAAATGTAAGTGGCTAGCAAATCTTTACATTTTCTATGTTTATAAATTTAATCCTTTTATGTAATTAGGGTAAAAATTTTTAAAGTTCTTAAATGATGAAATTAGTTAGGGATAAATGAAATTGACCCATAAAAGAGATTAAATAAAAGTTAAAATAGTAGAAAGAAAAGTTTTAGGAGGGTTCAATATTGGTGGCCGAAATGATTACTAAAGAAAAATGATGGAATTTTGCATAAAATTAATTTATAATGGCCTAAATTAATTATAGAAATAATAAATAGTGTCCGTAAATTTTTAAAGAAAATTTGAAATTTATTTTGAAATTTTTAAGATTATGTATTGTGCATCTATATAGTTAAAGTTATGAACTATTAATAAATAATTGATGATTTAAGTGGAAAATAATAGTAAATAATAAATAATACATAAATAAATTTTATTGAAATTATTAGAATTTTATTGAGAATTAAATGTGAATATGTATAATAGAAAATATTGAATTATTAGTGAATAATTGTATAAAAATGTAAAAGAAAGTGAATTAATATGAAAATAATTCACAGTCAATGAAAAAATTAAAAAGTCAACCGGTAAATTTTTCGGGAATTAAAAATATTAATAAAGTAATTATTACTGTGCCCTTAGAATTAGTCAGACAGTAAAAACTAGTTCTAGATATAGTTGGCTAGCCATAGAAATGCTTTTACCGCGCTGCAAGTCATGGTGACTTGTTTTGCTATGGGTAGGATCTTTGATCTCCACAACTTAAGTGTAAAGTGAAAATAAAAAGTGCAGTGTTATGGGAAATGGTTTCTTGGGGATTATTTTTGTATTAGCGGTGGCCTATGGGTGTATTCAATCTGAGATTTTTTGCCGGGTCTGTACTAGGAGCATAATGAAAGTAAATAGCTAAAAATGTGAACAGATAGTGAAAAGTGACAATTAAAAGTGAAAAAAGATTAAAGTGAAAGAAAATAAAAGTTTAGGGGCAAAATAGTAATTTTTTCTAAAAGTATAGAAATTAAGTAAATAAGTAAGATTTACTTAAATAAGGGTAAAATAGACAATTAATAGTTAAATTTCTTAAAAAAAGAAATTTTATAGTCAACAGGGACTAAAATAAAATTTTGCACAAAAATATCAAAATAAGCACATAAGAATGTAAAATGCCTCAATTATTAGTTAAAAGATTAAAAACAAGCTTAACAAGCGTAAATTTGTAATTACGCGATTAAAATGGTAAAGTGAAAGAAGTTTTAAAGTAAAAAGAATAATATTATAGAAAAATTGAAATTGGTGTTTTAATAAGGAAATTAAATGATTTCATAAGTGATTGTGTACAAGGTATTGGTTAAGAAATTTGATGATAATTTTAGGAAATGTATCGGTTACTAGTCACCACTGAGCATGTTGAGTGCTCAGCACGTAGTAAAAAGATTTCAGCTACTGTAGTAAAAAGATTGATAAAAAAGGGTGTGAAGCGTATATGTGTTATGCAATAGAAGCGAAGAAATACAGCTTAAAGGTGTCAGATGTACCTACTGTTAGGGAGTTCCCAGATGTATTTCTCGATGAGCTTCTAGGCTTACCACCTGATAGAGAGGTGAAATTCTCTATTGAGGTCACTCCAAGTATTGCTCATATTTCTATTGCTCCGTATAGAATGACACCTGTAGAATTGAAAGAGTTAAAGATTCAGCTTCAGGAGTTGCTTGCTAAGAGGTTTGTCAGACCCAACACTTCTCCTTGGAGAGCACTTGTTCTATTTGTAATGAGAAAGGATGGGACTCTTCGATTGTGCATTGACTACAGGCAGTTGAATAAAGTGATGATAAAGAACAAATATCCCCTCCCTTGCTTCGAATATTTATGTGATCAGCTGAAGGGAGCAGATGTCTTATTCAAGATAGATTTAAGGTCGGGTTATTATCCGATGGGGGTAAAGGAAGCTGATGTGCCCAAAATTGCTTTTCGTACTAGGTATGGCCACTATGAATTCTTTGTTATGCCATTTGGGCTTACAAATGCACCAACAACCTTTATGGATCTAATGAAAAGAGTTTTTCACCCCCACTTAGATCAGTTTGTGGTCTTTTATTGATGAAATCCTGGTGTATTCCAAGACACCGAAAGATTATGACAGACACTTAAGGATTGTGTTGCAGACTCTGAGAGAAAAGCAGTTGTATGTCAAATTCAGCAAATGTGACTTTTGGCTGAATGAAGTGTCCTTTTTGGGCCCTGTCATTTCTGCAGAGGGCATTAAAGTAGATCCTTCAAAGATTGATGCAATCCTTCAATGGAAGCCACCTAAGAATGTGACTGAAGTGCGAAGTTTTCTAGGATTAGCTGGGTATTATAGGAGATTCATTAAGGGCTTCTCCACCATTGCAGCTTCTATGACACGACTGTTATAGAAAAAATGTTAAATTTATGTGGATTGACAAGTTCCAAGAATGTTTTGAGAAGTTTAAGACCATGTTGTTAGAAGCTCCTATTCTTACTCAACCTGAGTCAAGCAAGGACTTTGTGATCTACAGTGATGCTTCTAGGAATGGTTTAGGCTACGTTTTGATGCAGGAAGGCAAGGTGATTGCTTATGCCTCCCGACAACTCAAGACTCATGAGAAAAACTATCCTACTCATGATTTAGAGTTGGCAGCCATTGTTTTTGCATTAAAGATTTGGAGACATTACTTGTATGGAGAGAAATGCTACATTTATTCGGATCATAAGAGTTTGAAGTATCTGCTTACCCAGAAAGAACTCAACCTCAGACAAAGACGCTGGATGAAGTTGATTAAAAATTATGATTGTTATATCAATTACCATCCAGGGAAAGCGAAAGCGGCTCAAAAAGTAGATGATCGACTAATGGCTATTGTAAACAAGCTTCAGCATAGTAGTGAAAGTGATTATTCATTTTCTAGAGATGGAAGTCTTTGTTACAAAGGAAGACTTTGTGTGCCTGCCCAGGAAGAATTGAAGAAAAAGATTTTGACAGAAGCACACCATAGTAGCTATGTCATGCACCCTGAAAGTAGCAAGATGTACTAGGATTTGAAAGTCTACTATTGGTGGCCAGGCATGAAGCATGATGTGACTGAATTCGTGAGTAAATATTTGACATATCAACAAGTGAAAGCAGAGCATCAGGTTCCTTCGAAATTACTTCAACCACTTGTTATTTCAGAGTGAAAATGGGATTAGGTGACCATGGATTTTGTGACTGGATTACCTGTAACTCAGAAGAAGGATGATACTATCTGGGTGATTGTGAACTGTCTTACCAAATTAGCTCATTTTTGGCCAGTACAGATGGATTTCTCGTTGACCAGCCTGGCAGAACTCTATATAAAAGAGGTGGTTAGATTGCATGGAGTGCCCACATCTATTGTTTTTTTATAGGGATCCTAGATTTACTTCCCATTTCTAGAAGAATTTTCAAGATGCTTTGGGTACTAAACTTCACCTTAGCACAGCATTCCACCCACAGATTGATGGCCAATCAGAACGGATGATTCAGATGTTGGAAGATATGCTTAGATGCTGTGTTCTTGAGTTTGGCGCTAATTGGGAAAAACAATTGCCATTAGTCGAGTTTGCCTACAATAATAGCTACCAATCTAGTCTAAAACTGGCTCATTTTGAAGCATTATATGGTAGAAAGTACAAAACTCCTTTATGCTGGACTGAATTGAGTGAGAGGAAGCTTTTGGGTTTGGACTTGATTCGTGACTCTGAAGAAAAGGTCCAGATAATTAAAAGCATATTGAAAGAAGCTATGGATCGTCAAAAGTCATATGCAGATATGAAGAGGATAGATATTGAGTTCCAGGTCAGAGATAAGATTTTTCTGAAGGTATCTCCGTAAAAAAAAGTTCTCAAATTCGAAAAGAAGTGCAAGTTAAGCCCTATGTTCATACGGGATACTTTAGCGAGTGGGTTCCGTAGCCTACAGATTAAAGTTGCCATCTACTTTGGAAAAGATACATGATGTCTTTCATGTATCTATGCTCCGCAGATACTAGGGGTGATCATGGGGTGGGCCGGGGCCAGGGAATTCTCCTCCACTCACTCCCCCGCCAGTGGCGGGGATTCCCCGCCCCGCCACCAATATCGGGGGGGGGGGGGAATTTCCCCTTCCCCACCCCGTGGGGATCCCCGTCTCCCATTTTTTTTAATTTTAAAATATAATATTTTTATAAATAATTAAAATTAAAATATAATATTTAATAAATAAAAAATTTAAAATCAATAATAATTTAAAATTAAGTATAATTTAAAACTTAATAATTATAAAATTAAGTTATATTTTAATTTTAATTATTTATAAAATATTATATTTTAAAATAAAAAAAATATTTTTCGCGGGGTGGATACCCGCCCTCGATTCTAGGACGGAAAATTTTTTTCCCCCGCCCTCGTCCCTACGGGGGAAAATTTTGGGGATTTCCCGGCCCGTGATCATCCCTAGCAGATACAGTTCTGATCCTAGCCATGTGATAGTACCAGAAAAGATATAGGTTCAGACTGACATGAGCTATGAGGAGAGACCAGTAAAGATTTATGCTAGGAAAGTCTGACAGCTTCATAACAAACATATTCCATTGGTGAAAGTCCTGTGGCATCAACATAATGTAGAGGAAGCGACATGGAAACCTGAAGCAACGGTGGGACGGCATTATCCTCTACTTTTTAGCTTAGGTAAATATCGGGGACAAAATTTCTTTTAGTAGGGGAGAAATGTAATGGCCTCAATACCGGGTCAGCTATGAACAGTACTTCCTAATGGTAAATAGTACTTTTCGGATCCGAAAAGACTTCCGAAAGTCAAAAATATTTTATCGAACCATCGAAAAGTATTGGTCATGGTGAGTTCGGGGTTGAAATTTGAAGTAAAATTGAGGTCAAATGGGCCCTAAAAGGTCAAAAATACTAAAAAGATAGCAAGTTAATTTTCCATAAATTATTAAAAATAGTAAGTAAACTCCAAAAATTGCCAAATTTTGTACGTCTACATGAATTTTTATGTAGAATATTTTAGTGATGAAAATTTAATTTTTCGGTGATATCGGTAGTTGTCGAATCGGATCGATAAATTTAAATTTGATCGATAGCGGATTTCGATTGAACCAAAAATTTATGTACGAGCTATTTTTGATGTGATAAGAGTGATAAAATTATTTTTGGAGTGATTTGAAGGTCAAAAATGGGAGAATTTTAATTGGGCTTTATAAGGCCTAAATTAGGCCTTAGAAATAAATTGGGCCAAGCCCATTAGTTTAACACAATTTTGGGCCCATTGAGAGAATATATAAGAGCCAAAAATCTGGAGATTTTTTCAGAAAAGCCTTCAGCTCTCTCCTCTCCTCTCCTCTGATCAATGGCCGAACCATCCCTTTTCTTTTTCTCCCTTTGATTTCTCTTTAATCCACTTTAAATCTTCCATAAATCCCAACATAAAAACCAAAGTTTCATCTCTTTAGATCATCCTAGTGGCCTCAATCATGTGATTTGAGCAAAGAAAGGCAAGAAATTAAGCGGAGAAAGAAAAAGGGGTAAGATTGAGTTTGAGAAATTTATTGATTTAAATTTATTTTTTAGTGTTTTTTCATAGATTTTGAGGTGTATATTATGATTATGAGCTTGAAATTTTCATTTGAGAACAAAAAAAAAAGAAAACTAAGCATGTTTGGCCGGCCATGGTAGGTGAGGAAGAAGGAGAAGGATTCTAAAGAGATAAAGGCAAGGAAAAGGAGGCTTAGGCTTCCTAAATCAAGTAAAAAATGTAAGTGGCTAGCAAATTTTTACATTTTCTATGTTTATAAATTTAATCCTTTTATGTAAATAGGGTAAAAATTTTTAAAGTTCTTAAATGATGAAATTAGTTAGGGATAAATGAAATTGACCCATAAAAGAGATTAAATGAAAGTTAAAATGGTAGAAAGAAAATTTTTAGGAGGGTTCAATATTGGTGGCCGAAATGCTTACTAAAGAAAAATGATGGAATTTTGCATGAAATTATTTCATAATGGCCTAAATTAATTATAGAAATAATAAATAGTATTCATAAATTTTTAAAGATTATTTGCAATTTATTTTGGAATTTTTATGATTATGTATTATGTATGTATATAGTTAAAGTTGTGAAATATTATGAAATAATTGATGATTTAAGTGAAAAATGATAGTAAATAATAAATAATGCATAAATAAATTTTATTGAAATTTATTGAAATTATTAGAATTTTATTGAGAATTAAATGTGAATATGTATAATAGAAATATTGAATTATTAGTGAATAATTGTATAAAAATGTAAAAGAAAGTGAATTAATATGAAATTAATTCACAGTCAATGAAAAAATAAAAAGTCAATCGATGATTTTTTTGGAATTAAAAATATTAATAAAGTAATTATTACTGTGCCCTTAGAAATAGTCAGGCAGTAAAAACTAGTTCTGAATGTAGTTGGCTAGCCATAGAAATACTTTTACCGCGCTGCAAGTCATGGTGACTTGCTTTGCTATGAGTATGATCTTTTATCTTCACAGCTTAAGTGTAAAATAAAAGTGAAAAGTACAGCGTTATGAAAAATGATTCCTTGGAGATTATTTCTCTATTAGTGGTGACCTATGGGGTCCACGTTCCGTGTATCTGATCTGAGATTTTCTACCGAGTCTGTACTAGTGGCATAATGGAAGTAAATAGCTAAAAATGTGAACAGATAGTGAAAAGTGACAATTAAAAGTGAACAAAACTAAAGTGAAAGAAAATAAAAGTTTATGAGTAAAATAGTAATTTTTTCTAAAAGTATAGAAATTATGTAAATTAAGTAAGATTTACTTAAATAAGGATAAAATAGACAGTTAATAGTTAAATTGCTTAAAAAAAGAAATTTTATAGTCAATAGGGACTAAAATAAAATTTTACATAAAAATGTCAAAATAAGCACATAAGAATGTAAAATGCCTCAATTATTAGTTAAAAGATTAAAAACAAGCTTAACAAGGGTAAATTTATAATTACGCGATTAAAATGGTAAAGTGAAAAAAGTTTTAAAGTAAAAAGAATAATATTATAGAAAAATTGAAATTGGTGTTTTAATAAGGAAATTAAATGATTTTATAAGTGATTGTGTACAAGGTATTGGTTAAGAACTTTGATGATAATTTTAGAAAATGTATCGATTACTAGTCACCACTGAGCATGTTGAGTGCTCAGCGCGTAGTTGTTACTGCTTGCAGGTATTCAGGAGTAGGAGCGAGAATACACTTTACAAGACGTCTTTTAAAAGCTTTTATCATAATATTTTGGCATGTATATAAAAATTTCATTTTGTTTATGTAAATAATAAACAGAAGTATTATTGTAGAACTATATTTTGGATATATGTATGAAATGGGAATGAATAGATGTGATTGATATTATTTATTGTTGTGCCTCTAATACGCTGTATGAAATTATCTGCGTTTCAGGGGGATAGTACTATGTACAGCCGTTATATTGCAAAAATTTTATAAATGCATAGTAAATTGGATAGTTATAGGTCATCGACGAATCTTTATCAAAATAATAAAGTATGATAATGAGATAAGGAATAAATTTTGAAAAAAAAAAATTTCGGCCTATGACGTACCGGAACAGTGTTAAGAGTGATAAGGGTGTTACAACTGAAGTGTACCATATGCACTTTAGCATTAACTTTGAGCAATGCTAAATAGTCCTCTTCTAGCTCGAAATGTCTAGCGACATCCTTAAAAATCTTAATGTTATCTATGTGTGTTAGTTATATTTTCACGTGCTTCCAACTCCTTGGTGAAGATCGAATGACTGCCTAAACCTGTTGCTCATCAGTCAACTTATGACCTGCTTTACCAAGCTCACAAATCATGTTCTCCATCTCTCGAAGATATTTTTGTATTAAATAATCATACCTTTTCTGATAAGTATCGAACTTGATCATTAAAGATCGAAGACTAATTAGAGATACTCCTCCAAACTTCTTCCACAATGTGACCTATAAATCTATTGCATTTCGATACAAGCGGAGTTGCTTGGTGATATCATCTTATCACACTGATTTGAGCAATAAATTTCTTCTTCTTCCATGTTGCATAGGCATCTTGGTCCTATTTATGTTAAGCAAAAGTACCAACCTCAGTTTAGTCATAACTGAACTTAAGATTTTGAGAGTCTCTTGCTCCTCAAGCACATACTGGATTTTTATGCCCCGGATTTCATAGTTGTCGTCATTGAGTTTCATATCTTTGTTCAATTCAGCGACTATAGATTTTAAAGCCATTTAGATCCTTTGATCAAAATAGAATATATGTTGCACATTAGTAACAAGAATATGGCAATATATGCTATTTACTATGAATTTGAAATTAGAAACTAATAAAGTTATCTATCAAACTCAAAATAGAAAGGTTACAAACAGTATCCAATTACCATCTAAATCCTAATATGTAACCTTACAGATTAAAATTTCACACAAAGTAAATTTGATTTATTGAAAGTTAAGTTCTTAAACTTAATTGTGGACATTATGTGATATAGATAATTAAGCCTTGACTTAATAATCAAGCAACTATTCTACTCATAAAATATTGCAAGATAAATAATATTAAAATAAACACATCCATTATAAGAATTATAAGCCATAATAATATCCAAAACAAAAATACATGCATTTATTATAAAATTTAATAAATCTCGAAATAAGATACATATGTCTCATCTCAAAAAAAGAAAACACAACTCTTAACATAAAAGTCCACACAAATAAGGATAGTAATATGACACTCATATCAATAAGTTAGGAACCTTATGGTTCCAAAATCATCTTAGTCACTAGAATTGACATCCTAACAAGCATTAACTGTAAAGGGACACCATGTGTGTGATCATGAAACCATAGGCGATACTCTTTATGCCCACTCTTGCTCAGACTGAGTGTTGCTCCTGAATAATCATCGTTTAGCTACCTTATATAAAAATTGAATAATGAAAAGTCCATAATGTTCACTCTAGCACTCAACTAATAAGTTTTAGAGCGCCACATGGTAACTAAATGAGTCACACATAACATCATAAAGTAGCTTGTGATTCCACCCCTTATCTAAGCCACCAACCCAAATACAGCTCTACATCTTCTTATACATGTTGACCATATGATGCACAATAGCATCAAAATCATCAATTCCGGCCTTCTTGTGAAACCTCATGCTACGAACCTCATGCATTTGTGCATTAGCTTGAGCAAGTCCTTGAAGAGTCCGTGGAATTATTGGCATCTTTATCATCACTATATTTATTACACATAACAAAAAAAAATTGTTAGTACACTCATATACAAATAAAATGAATGGAACTCATTTTAATCAAATATAAAGACGAAATTCACAAAATTAATTTTCAAACAAATTCAAAAATTAAAGAAGGTAGAAAATACATTTTCTTTAAATTTTTATAAAATTTTCAATAAAATAATTTATAAAAAAATTATTCTGATGCTCAAAAAAATTTTTAAAAATCACTAAAAAATTAGAAAAATTATGAAAAATAGAATTGCAAAAAACTAGGTAAAAATAGTGGCCGGAGGAGGGCTCACGCACCCACATGCACCAACTATGGCTCTATATCACATGGCATGACTCCATTGGGCCATGTATCAGCACATCAGACACAGATTGACATATGGCAGACACCCATTGGTCCATATAGATGCCATATGGCATCAAGTGGATTGAGAGATGACATATGGCATGACTACAATCTGCCACATGAAAGCCAACCATTAGCCTGCATGTCGCCACGTGGCAGACCCTTGTGCCACATCTTAGCACCATAGGCTGTCACATGGTCGCCACATCATCACCATGTGGTATCATCTGTTGGGCCACGTGGTACCAAATGGATCCACCTTGCCACATCAATGGACATATGGCACTTTACCATAAGGCCACTTGTCACTCCCCCATAGGTGCACGTGACTGAGTGACATTTCACTTAGCGTGTGGAACTGGCATATGCTGGAGATGCGCTCTTTGGCATGCGCCAAGCGTTGGTGGCGTGTGTAGACCACACGTTGCCTTTTCGATAGTTTTAGGCCACCAAATTTTGGCCTAGGGGGGTTTTTGAGTCCAATGATATGGTCAAAATCAAAAAATTTTCACATAAAATTTTTAATTATAGACTTTAAATTATTTTTTTCGTGTACAAAAGTACAAATATATATATATATATATATATATATATATATATATATATAGTATCAAAATACATATCATCCAACCTTTAATCATGTTTGAATTTTCACAAAATACAAATACAAGAATGAAATAGCTGGAATGCAAAAAATTCTAGCTCTGATACCAATGCTAAATATATATCATGATATATCAAATAAGAAGTAAAATGAGTTACCTCTCGTAGTGCAGGTCCATTAAAGTTGAAGTTGCTCGTTTTTGTGTCACTGGCCTAACTTTCAACCACGTACCGTAAATTTTGGGATAAAAGTTTTGAACCAAGAACTAAAAATCTTACCAGAAAGAAGAGAAAAAAGTTTCAATTTGAGAGAATTTTCTGCACACCATATGCAGAAGTTTTGGCCCTATTTATAGGGTTCCGATTAAGGTAACATAATTTTTCTCAATTGGTATTAATTCAAAATTGGCAATTACAAAATATTTATTAAGAAAATAATTTTCTATTTAATGTGTTAGTTACCTAATTCAAATTAGGTAACTGTCCTCATTAATGCACACTAAATAGGAATATTCTCTAATTAAGGAAAATTTCAATATCAAACTAATTTCATATTAATTATTTTCTGTTCCGATATATTCACTTTTATATTGGAACCAATTTCTCATCTCAAGAGTGATGACCGTATATATATATATATATATATATATATATATATATATATATATATATATATATATATATATATATATATATATATATATATATATATATATATATATATATATTCTCGCAAATTCAAAATACCCATTAACAAAATCATAAAATAAGAAATAGTAATAAGAAAGTAGCTCACAAACTCGCACAATGGCTTTGGTGGTGGTGACCATTAAAGTTTGAGTCTTTGCTGAAGAATGTTTGCTTGAAAAATGTAATGTTTAGGTTAGGAAAACAGCTAAATCTAGCGAAAATAAATTAGAAATAGATTCAAGATAATTAGGTGTGTATATATAACTTGTATGGGGAATAATATTATTTAATTTTATGAATGTGAACTAGAAGGAAAAAGAATTTGATTAGCATATTCATGGATTATTTGAGCAGTTGGTTTTGTTTTATTCTGGCAGTACCTGATTGGAAACTATTAGAAATTGTTATTGGATTTGCAAATACAAATTCAGGTTCTAATTCCAATATGTTTGCTTTATTGAAAATAGAAGTGAATTTGTTTTTATTGATGATTTTTTGAAGCTGCATTTGCGAAAGTTCTTGATTTAAACTTCACTCAATTTAAAAGCTATCCCATGAAATCATATTAATACTTGGTAAATACCATATCTATATCAATCTATTATCATACGTTATGAAACAAATATGCCCATATTATTGAAACTTCTCGGCTAAAACTTTTTTTTTGTTAAAAATACAATTCGATTTCTAATATTTGGTAAAAATAGTAATGTATTACCTAAATTTTATTTTGATATAGTATTACTCCTAATATTTCAAAATTAAAATAATTTAGCATTTAAAATGACGATTGTTATTTAAAAATTTAATATGTATCACTTAAAGATTGAAATTTCAGGGATAATATTGTATTAAATGAAACTTTAAAAATTATATTAACCATTTTATCAACTATTAAAGATCTAATTGTATCTTCAGCCTACTTTTTTTTTTCTCAATGTTTTAGTCAATATATGAATTTATTTGTTTATTTTTTGATCTGGTCCCAATACATAAATTCGTTAGAGACTGTCAGTTTGGAACATTAAATAACATCAACGACTAATCACTGTATCCTTACTTAAGCTATACATAACTTACATTTACGAAAATAATGGGCCCAACAAGAAAAAATAATAATAACAAAAAACTAACTACTTGATGACGACATTTTGAGCCCAAATATCATTTAGTGTAATTTAAAAGGATTGCAATTTTTTTCAAGGAAAAAAGATTACATTGTTATTAGGCCACCGAAATGAAAAAATAGTGACAATTTCCTTATGGATGTGTAATGTTCGGCTCGATTTAATAATGGAACCGAATTCAATTCATCAAAAATTGAATAATAAAAATATCAAATTAAAAATGAATTGAATTACTATGATAATCAAACCTAATTGAAAAATAAAATCGGTTTGATTCGATTATTTTGGTTAACCGGACTGTATGTATTTTTGTTAAAAAAAAACAAAAAAGATCTACGTCTTTTTTGGCATCCTCCATCAATAATGAATGAGAAAAAAAAAAGAAAAAAAGAATAGCAAAGAAGAAAAAAATGAAGTGATAGAAATTGAAAAAAAAACCATTAATAGCAAATGGAATAATAAAAAAATGTAAAAAGAAAAATTATAAATTTAACAAAAAGATGAGAGTAAAAGAAAATCCATTAATTGGTGATAACATATCATGTTAAGTAGTTTGGACAAATCCGATTATTCTCGCTTAGGACAAATAGTCCAATTAAAGTAGTTCGTTATGAGCTCGGACGTCTGAAGATAACATTTTCATTACTTCAACTGGTAACAAATACTTTCAGGATTCTAACTTTGACAGAATAGTAAGATCAACCTTCCTTATTCAGTTCTCCATTTTAAGAAGAAATTGTTTCTTCCTATATGAGGCTCATAAACATGTTCAAACTCTTGCCTATATAAAATAGTAAGGTATTCTCTCTTCTCTCTCTCTCTCTCAGTTTTTTACTCTCCTTTTTACATAGTTTCTAACTTAACTGTTGGAGTCTCTCTTTCAGAATTCTGCCAAAGTTTTGTGTTTTTAGGTGATTCTTGCCGACAAATAGTTGGAATTTTCATAGTCATCATTTGGTCTGGTGAGTATGGACTTAGGTTGAATGATGGACCTCTTTTCTGATTTAAGCATTATCCCTGCCTTACAAGAAAATCCACTTGAACAAAATCAACACCAACCCATACCTATTCAACACCTTTTCCCTTAAGACGCAACCATTACACTGGTAACCCAACCTGCCACATTCGTTTCACCCATACACTGCTTTTCACCACAAACTACCCAAGCTTTCCTTGCACCCTTATTTGCTATGATAGCTCAAGCACCCCCACCAACCTTGACACCAGCCTTACTCCCGTTGCCTGGTTTACTAGCCCTAAAGTCAATGATAACCTTGATGGATAAACAATTTGGAAGGCTTTTTTGAAGAAAAAATACAGAATTATCAAAACACAAATACTTTGCTATACCAGGGTAGCTTTCGATCCCCTCCGTCTAGGAAAATTCTAACGGCCACTTTCCTAAAAATCCAATTACCTAGCCTACCCAAATACAATGGTAACACTGATCCTCGAGCTCAGCTAGACCAGTTTTACCATACTATACTAGTTCGCACTACTGAAGATGTCATTTTATGCCAGATTTTTTCCCAAATCCTCATAGAGTTTGCTTAAATATGGTTCAAAAACTTACCTGAAAACTCGATGGAAATTTTTAAATAGTTCAATAATAAGTTTATAGCCAATTTTGTAGTAGTTATATGGCATACGAAGGTTTTGACCAACCTAAACTAAGTTCAACAAAGACGAACCCTTGCAGACTTATGTAGAAAGATTTAATATTGTGGCCATGGATATCCAAAATCTCAAACTGGAAGTGGCTTTTAACACCCTAATAAGTAACACGAGATGCTAAATCTTATCTCGAGTGCACAAGTATATTAGAATGGATAAAGCTCGTAGACTCTGACATAGCTCTTACTATAGGAACATGGATAGAGATAGAGACTCATCAAATAGGACTAGTCATGATAGGGGTAATAGTAAGAGGAATGACTCTAGGGCTATCAAAGGAACCAATAAATCAAACTAAACTTATATGGTATTAGCCCTATATTTAGGAGATAAGGAGGAAGACTCGTTTATACCCCTAAACATGGCAAGATCCTAAATTTTTGTTCAGATAAAATAGAATAGGAAAGTTAACTAGCCTCAACCCATGAGGTAGGACCTTAACTGGGATTAAAATTTATATTGTGTTTCTTATAGAGATAAGACACACAAGATCGACGAGTGTAAACAATAGAGATAAAGATAATCGAGATCGATCCCTAACACCATAATAGCAGGATAAGAGTAAAGCAAGCTCCAATAAAAAAGGTCTTAGCTAGAGTCTTTCATGTCATCATTAGAGGTAAACATTACAATGTCTTCAATGCTTACATGAAGCAAAAAGCCAAAAAAGTGTTCTCTCTAGGCTCTATACCACCAATTTCTAATGCCATTTAGTTCTCTACAGCTGATGAAGCCCATGTCAAACAACCACACACAGAGGCCCTATGGTAGAAGCTCTTATTGAAGACTACTTGGTTCAATGGATCCTGATTGATATAGGTAGTGTGGTCAACTTAATCACCCTTTAAGCTTTCAAAGTACTCAGAATGTCAACAAAACTTTTAGAACTTATTTTGGTACCATTTGATTGGAACATCTAGACAACCAATCAAGGTAGAAAGCTTGATTAATCTAACCCTCTAACTAGAAGATGATACAACTGTTTGAGTATACACTTCTTGCTTCATGGTGGTAAATAATTCCTTGGATAATAATGTCATTCTTGGATAACCCCTATTGGTGGCAGTAGATGCTTACATTTCTATACAAAAGTTGCTACTCAAAATTCCAACTTTAGAAGGTATGGCAATGCTTTGAGACAATCAATGAATTGCTCGAGAAATAAATGAAGCAATGTTGAAAGAGGCAAACCAGGTTGTACTAATAGACATATTGGATGTGCTGACTAACTAAGACTGAAAGCTAAGCAACATAAGTCATTGCAAGATGTTGAAATTTTACTGGAAAAATTCTCAAGATAGCTTCCAACAAAGCTGAGGTGGAAAGAGATTCACTCATTTTTATGCTTTGTGAATTCACTAATGTATTCACATGGTAATCCTTAAATATCATAAGCATAGAACTCAAATTAATGTCTTATTCTCTCAATATTTAGCTTAAGTATAAACCTATAAAATAGAGGAAGCAAAATTATATGCCAGAGTGATAACTAGCTATGGTTGAGGAAGAAAACATTCTATCAAAGAACGAATCTATCCAAGAAGTCTTATACCTAAACTTGTTATCTAAAATTGTTCTAACAGAAAGGGCCAATGAAAAATGGCAAATGTGTGTTGACTTTACCAATCTAAATAAGGCTTACCCCTAAGACAGTTATTTATTATCTAATATTGATCTTTTGGTAGACTCCACAGCAAGATTTAAAGAATATTCCTTTTTATATGCCTTGGTGGGGCATCATCAGATCCTAATAAACCCAATAAATGAAGAAAAAATGGTGTTCATTACTCATAGAGCAACTTATTGCAACCGAATCATGCCTTTCGACCTTAAAAATGCTAAAGCTACTTATCAAAGATTGATGAATAAGTTTTTTTTATCAATTAACTCGATTAGAACATAAAGGTATATGTAGATGATACAATAGTAATGTGCAGGGCCTCAATAGACTTGCCCGTCGAACTTACAAAAACCTTTTCAACCCTTAAAATTTTTAATCTCAAACTTAACCTGAAGAAATATGCTTTTGGTGTTCAATCTAGAAAATTCTTGGGGTTCATGATTTTCAAAAGGAATAAAAGCCAATCTAGAAAAAATCTAAGCCATCCTGGACATGGAGCCATTGAAGTCCATTAGGAAGGTCCAAAAGCTGAACGAAAAGGTAACGGCTCTTGGCAGATTCATTTTTTGTTCGGCTAAATGCTGCCTTCCATTTTATAGGACATTCAAAAATCTAAAGAGCTTTAAAAAGATCCCCAAGTTTTAGTAGACTTTTGAAGCTCTAAAATGTATCCTCAGCTCTCTCCCCTTACTCGATCTACCCCAGATGCGTGAAACATTATTTATATACTTTTTGGTCTCTGAAAGAGTCATTGGCTTGATCTTGATTAGGGAAAAAGGCACATAGTGATGGAATATGACATGGTATGATAATCATGATAGCACAGCGAAAAAACAAAAAATTTTATCATACATACCATACATATCCAAAACAAGAATCGAAACATGCAATTTTTAGGGTTTTAAAACTTACAAATTTTGATGCCTTTTAATCTTGAATTTGGTGATGACCAGCAACTAAGATACCTCTATCCACCTTAGATCTTGATCACCAACACCAAGGAACAGCCTTTTGCGCCACTCCCTCTATCCTCACACACACACTTGCAAAGAAGGCTTAAAATAGAGATTGCTAGCTCTCTTTTAAGTATTGTGTAATGGCAATTGTTTGAAGCTACAAGACTTGATCTTGTTCTTCTTTAAGATGCTATTAATGCCTAAGAACACAAGAAAGCAAGGAAGAATCCTTCTCCTTGTGTATTTCGGCCAAGAGAGAATTGTTTTGAGGGAGAGAATTAATTCACGCCAAAAGCAAGGTGGCCTAGCTTATTTTCACGCCAACTTCTTTATATATCCTAGGGTTTTATTTCTTTTAATGTGTATACTTATCCTTTGGCAAGTCTTAGATTTGAATTCAACTATCCTAAGATAATAAATTCAAACTCTATCACTTCCTAAAGATAAGTAATCTATTTTGAATTAAACTCCTTTGAATTTAAATTCAAATTTGAAATAAAACATAAGTCATTTAATTAAATGAAAACACTTAATTTAAATAAATAGCATGTGCCGAAATTCCTTGATTTTCCTCTTGGAATTTCGGCCACATCATTAAATAAATAAGTGATTTAATTTAATTTAAATTCCTTTAGGCTTTAATACTCAATTAACTTAATTAACACAAGATAATTAATTAATTGAAATTAAACCTTGTGGGCTGAATTTCTCTCTCTCATGGACCAAAGCCCAATAGCAATTTTATAACCCATTACATACATTAATTTGACTTTAATTAAAAGCCCAAATTAATGTCCAATACTTAATTTAAACATTTTAAGTCCAATGCTTTGTGTGCGATCCTATAGGTCCATTTAATGTTGGCAATGAATTAATAAATTAATTCAAAGGCTATATATATTCTCTAGCAAGATATTATAGCAATCCAAATTAAATGAAAATACATATGGCATTTAGTGACCTAATGCAATTTTGCATAGTCCCTTACCCTTAAATATCAGAATTAATATAAGGCATGGAACTAGTCATCCTTATATATATTAATTCCTTTCTTGATATTCCAGTGACACTGAACTCTCAGATAAATAATGATTACTCATTATTTCATCTCGGTATGGCCATACACTTCTCAGTTCACTGATCAAGTGGCCGGTGATATTTTCTCTCTTATTGAGAGGGGTAATCCCTTCACCTCTCTCATGCTCTCTAACATGAATTAATGCATACCCAATCATACCCGTACTTGTCACTTTGTTACGAGCACGTTAGGTGTATGTCAAAGTACACAGTAATTCATAAAGAGTTTCATAGAGATTTCAGGTCTAAGAACTCCGATATAAAACTTGCATATGAGAAACACTTATGACTTGTACCATGTAGTGTTCTCATGAGCGGATCGTATCCAGATACCATGTTCTTTAACATGTATCTATGATCTCTGATTGACACTCTTGTCCTAATGATCCGTAAGACAGAACTCATAATATCAGAGAGAGCATACTAGTCTTAATTCATTGTTATTCCCATAACAATGACTGACTAGGGATATTTAGAATGAAGTCTCATTTGTTTCAAGGTCTTACAACCATGTGCCTCACACATGATAACTTAAACCGAAACGACATTCTTGGATAGTTTTATCAATTGATATGCACAGGAATACAAAAGATAAAACTAATGCCTCATTTTATTAATTTCAAGTGTTTCGTTACAATGCATTGGGGCTAGGGCTTACACTAACAATCTCCCACTAGCACTAGTCCCAATTGGGCATAGCCCTAAGACCGAACACTCTCAAATGAGCTTCGTGCAGATTTGGACGTAACTATTTCGTCAAAGGATCTGCTACATTATCTTCACTTGCTATCTTGCTAACCTTGACGTCCCCACGATCAATGATTTCTCTGATCAAGTGGTACCTCCTGAGTATGTGTTTGGATTTCTGGTGTGACCGGGGCTCCTTGGCCTGTGCTATGGCCCCGTTGTTGTCACAGAAAATTTCTAATGGATCTAGGATGCTTGGGACCACTCCTAATCCAGTAATGAAATTTTTAATCCAAACAGCCTCTTTTGCAGCCTCACTTACTGCAATATACTCAGATTCTGTAGTTGAGTCGGCAACGGTTTCTTGCTTCGAGCTTCTCCAGCTGACAGCACCACCGTTCAAAACAAAAACAAACCCATATTGCGATCTAGAATCCTGAGTGCTGGTCTGAAAAGCAGCATCGGCATAACCTTGTATGACGAGCTCTTCTTGACCACCATACACCAAGAAGTGATCCTTAGTCCTTCGCAGGTACTTTAGAATCCCTTTTACAGCAGACCAGTGCTTCTCACCAGGGTCTTGCTGAAACCTACTGGTTATACTCAGTGCATAAGCAACATCCAATCTAGTACATAACATAGCGTACATGATAGATCCAATAGCAGATGCATATGGAATTCTACTCATGTTGTCCCTTTCCTCTTTGGTTTTAGGGCACTGTTCTTTAGTCAAAGGAACTCCCAAAGCCAAAGGTATGTACCCTTTCTTTGAGTCTCCCATACTAAAACGCTTTAGTACTTTGTCTATGTACTTTTCTTGACTTAGTCCCAAAAGCCGATTCGATCTATCTCTATAGATTTGAATACCAAGTATTGTCTCGGCTTCACCTAAGTCTTTCATTGAGAAACATTTTCCCAACCATTGCTTAACCTTTTGCAATGTTGGAATGTCATTCCCAATGAGAAGGATGTCGTCCACATATAGGACTAGAAATACTACTATGCTCCCACTAACCTTTTTGTACACACAAGGCTCATCTTCATTCTTGATGAAGTCAAATTCTTTGACTGCCTCATCAAAACGAAGATTCCAACTTCGGGATGCTTGCTTTAATCCATAAATGAATTTTTGAAGCTTGCAAACCTTCTTAGGATGCTTGGGATTGACAAAACCTTCAGGCTGTGTCATATACACATCCTCAAGTAAATTTCCGTTGAGGAAAGAAGTTTTGACATCCATTTGCCATATCTCATAATCATGATATGCAGCTATGGCAAGCAAGATCCTAATGGATTTGAGCATGACTACAGGCGAAAAGGTCTCGTCATAGTCTACACCATGAGTTTGTCGAAAACCTTTTGCTACTAGTCTACCTTTGTAGGTCTTATCAGCTTTGAGTTTGAATAGCCACTTGCATTCAATTACCTTAGCACCTTCGGGTGGATCAACCAAGGTCTAAACCTGGTTATCGTATATTGATTGCATCTCGGATTTCATGGCTTCAAGCCAATTTTCCGAGTCTGGGCTCTCAATAGCTTCTCGGTAGGTAGTAGGATCCTCACGATCTACTAACTCAATAGTGTCACTGTCAGTGATTAGAAATCCATATCTCTCAATCTCCTGACGTACCCTACAGGACCTTCTAGGTTCTTGTGTAATGGGTTTTTGTTCCACAACTGGTTGTGAACTTGATCCCATTTCCAAACCATCCTCTATAGGAGTTTGTGGTGCTTGAATTTCTCCAAGTTCTACTTTACTCCCACAGTCTTTCTTGAGAAGGAACTCCTTTTCCAAGAAAACAGCCTTGCGAGCAACAAATACTTTGTTCTCGGCTTGTGAGTAAAAGTAGTATCCCTTTGTTTCTTTAGGATAACCCACAAACAAGCAGACAGTGGATTTGGACTCTAGTTTGTCGGATGTTAATTTCTTAACATGTGCTTTACAACCCCAAATCCTGAGAAAAGACATATTGGGTTCTTTCCCAGTCCATACCTCGTATGGTGTCTTCTCAACTGCTTTAGTTGGAGTACGGTTCAATAGAAACGCAGCAGTTTCTAATGCATAACCCCAAAAAGAGATAGGAAGATTAGCTTGACTCATCATAGATCGAACCATGTCCAACAGAGTTCGATTTCTCCTTTCGGACACACCATTCCATTGAGGTGTTCTAGGAGGAGTGAGCTGTGAAATAATACCACACTCCTTTAGATGACTGTCAAACTCTTGGCTTAAGTATTTGCCACCTCAATCTGATCTAATGGCTTTTATACTTTTGCCAAGTTGGTTTTCTACTTCATTCTTAAACTCTTTGAATTTCTTAAAAGTTTCAGACTTGTACTTTATTAGATAGACATAGCCATATCTACTGAAGTCATCTGTGAATGTCACGAAGTAGCTAAAACCACCTCTAGCATGTGTACTTAAAGGTCCATATACATCGGTATGTATTAGTTCCAATAAGCCATTAGTCCTCTCGCCTTTTTTATTAAAAGGACTCTTTGTCATTTTTCCATGCAAACATGGCTCGCATGTATCATAAGACTCTAAGTCGAATGACCCAAGCACTCTAGTTTTGTGGAGTCTTGAAATGCGTTTTTCGTTTGCATGTCCTAAGCGACAATGCCAGAAGTAAGTAGGGTTCAATTCGTTTGATTTAACCCTCTTTGTATTAATGTTGTATATGGACTCTTTGTTTTGTAAATCAAGGATATAAAGGCCATTTTGCAACATGGCATTGCCATAAGAAATGCCTTGGCGACGAATATGAGCATTGCCATTTTTAATAACAAAATCAAATTCATCATTATCCAAACATGAAACTGAAATAATGTTTCTGCTCATAGCAGGCACATAATAACAATTATTCAAAACAATACAAAGTCCGGAAGGTAAAGTGAGGTGATAGTCGCCTATCTCCATGGCAGCAACTCGTGCTCCATTCCCTACACGGAGGTCCACTTCATTCTTCCCAAGTAACCGCCTATTTCTTAACCCCTGCACATTTGAACAAATATGAAAACCACAACCGGTATCCAATACCCAAGTGGTAGAAATAGAAAGGTTAATTTCAACAAAAAAAAAAAACCAGAACTGGATGCCTTGGCTCCATTCTTCTTTTGTTCTTCCTTGAAGAGAGCGCAATTCTTCCTCCAATGCCCTATCTTGTTGCAATGGAAGCAAGTGCTCTCACTCTCTTTGAGTTTTGGCGCCTTGGGCTTGGATTGGGCCTGAGGTGCACTCCCAACTGACTTGGGTTTTCCCTTTCCCTTTCCCTTTCCCTTAGCGGATCCCTTCTTAATTCCCTTTTGAACCATTAGTACGAAATTGGTCTTTCGAATGTTTTCTTCAGCATTCTTAAGCATCCCATGAAGCTCAGTGACTGACTTGTTCATTTCATGCATGTTATAATTCATCACAAATGGATCATAAGCAGCAGGCAATGATCCTAAGATCAAGTCAGTGGCCAATTCCTTTGGCACTAGTACCTCAAGCTTCTCAAGAGTATCAAGATACCCTTTCATCTTGAGTACATGGGTACTAACAGGAGTACCTTCAGCCATCTTGCAAGAAATTAAAGCCTTTGTTGTCACGAACCTCTCATGACGAGCTTGCTCTTGGAACATCTCCTTGAGGTGCACCATGATCGCATAGGCCTCTTGGTCCATAAATTGCTTTTGCAATTCAGGCACCATAGTGGCCAGCATCAGACAGGTCACATCATTAGAGTCGCTCTTTTTGGTCTCAAAAGTTTCCTTTTGAACCGCAGAGGCGTTCCTTCCTGGTTCATCAGGCAAGGGTGCATCCAAAACATACGACTTCTTCTCTTGCTTAAGAACTATTCTTAAGTTTCGAGACCAGTCTATGAAATTGGTGCCATTCAATTTGTCCTTTTCAAGGACCGATCGCAATGAGAAACTGTTGTTTGAAGATGCCATTTTCAATCTACAATAAAATTTAGCAAGATTAAATGAGGTCTTATTTATGATCCCACAAACCGAATTAATATCCCCTTAAATAATTCGCGTTAGTGATTTAATGTGGGCCAAGATCCACTTTTCACAACAACTTATTAGTCAAGCTGAGCTTGTACACCTAACAAGTTAAGTTACTTAGGTAGGAAAACTCCAATCATGTCTCGTACATGACTCTTGGATCAAATGGGCTAACATCTTAAGATGTTATAGCACAATCCATTTATTAGTTGCCTAGGTCCGGGTATCCCTTTCCATGATAAGTCCAACCTACAATCACAACCCATGTCTCACAAAGATAATCGGGCGCATCTAGGACTCCTAGTCTACGTGACCGATGATCGATGCCTTGACATGTTTCGAATTAGGAAGGCAACTTTGTGACTTACTATTTTTAGGGATTCATTTTATTACGGCTTACATAGCATACGCTTTGTCATCCATACATAGCATGCATATATATATAATTGCATAAAGTAAAGCGTGACAAACATGGGCCCAAAAACCTACAACTAAGATTCTATACTATTACATAAGAATCTTCGAGTTGGGCTTCTCCACTCCGGTGGGCTTTCGTCTTGATTTACAAAGTCTTCAAGTATATTCTATTCTAAGAAATAAATGAAACTTTTACAATAAAACATAATGGCTCGCAGGCCATATTTAATTACAAAAACCCAGGGCCCATGAATGCACCATGCATATCCATTCATCACACCAAACTAGCAAATAAATATACATAGCATTCATGGATAAAACAAAGTCCAATTTTATTTAATTTAGCCAAGCCCATTAATGGAAATTGTGTACTTGAACCTTTAAGAGAAGACCCCATGACGGGCCTGGGCCAAAGCCCAATGGACTAAATCCTCTTATTGAATAAGTTCTCTTAAAAGCCCAAAACACTAACTAGTTAGATTTGTGCTATAAATCAACTCTAGTATAATTTCCAATTTTGCCATTTTTAATTTTATGTCATACAGCCCATAAACATTAAAAATGCATATAATATGTGCTAACATGAATTAAAAATAAAATCATGAAGAACACATATATAGTACACGGCATTCATGTAAAAACAAACAAACAACAAAAACTAGTTGTTTAATGCTTATGTAATGCCATAAAATGCACAAACATTTAAATCAATTTTATGAGTCATTTAATAATCTAAATAAGTCCATAAACATTGATTTAATATTCTGTACCAATCTGATCTAAATGTGTTTTTACCATTTTAATCAAAACAAAACAAACAATCTTGATTAATCATGTAACAAACACAAACTAGACATAGTTTTAAGTGATTTTAAAATTAATCAATTAAATTGTCATGGACCAGAATTAAAACCAAATTTAAAACATGTCCAGACCTGATATTTAATCTTTAAAAATCACTTACAAACATCCCAAAAACATTTTTACATTTAATTTTGAAAACTAGTTGTTAAAATAGCAATTTACATGCCAACAAGCACCTAGTTTCATAATTAACATGTACCATCAGGTATAAATAATTAAATCCGACCATTACCAGCCCTAATAACATCTTAGGACAGTATATTAACATGTCATATTAATTATAGTACCTATCTAATCAATTAAAATCGTTTTTACATCAAAACAATGCAAAAAACTCGAAACAGAAAATTTCAGATGTGCATGTTTTCATAATGACGATTTTTAATTAATTTTTTCATGCATCTAAAGCACTAAAATAAGCATGTTTAGGCTCTGATACCACTGATGGAATATGACATGGTATGATAATCATGATAGCACAGCGGAAAAACAAAAAATTTTATCATACATACCATACATATCCAAAACAAGAATCGAAACATGCAATTTTTAGGGTTTTAAAACTTACAACTTTTGATGCCTTTTAATCTTGAATTTGGTGATGACCAGCAACTAAGATACCTCTATCCACCTTAGATCTTGATCACCAACATCAAGGAACAGCCTTTTGCGCCACTCCCTCTATCCTCACACACATACTTGCAAAGAAGGCTTAAAATAGAGATTGCTAGCTCTCTTTTAAGTATTGTGTAATGGCAATTGTTTGAAGCTACAAGACTTGATCTTGTTCTTCTTTAAGGTGCTATTAATGCCTAAGAACACAAGAAAGCAAGGAAGAATCCTTCTCCTTGTGTATTTCGGCCAAGAGAGAATTGTTTTGAGGGAGAGAATTAATTCACGCCAAAAGCAAGGTGGCCTAGCTTATTTTCACGCCAACTTCTTTATATATCCTAGGGTTTTATTTCTTTTAATGTGTATACTTATCCTTTGGCAAGTCTTAGATTTGAATTCAACTATCCTAAGATAATAAATTCAAACTCTATCACTTCCTAAAGATAAGTAATCTATTTTGAATTAAACTCCTTTGAATTTAAATTCAAATTTGAAATAAAACATAAGTCATTTAATTAAATGAAAACACTTAATTTAAATAAATAGCATGTGCCGAAATTCCTTGATTTTCCTCTTGGAATTTCGGCCACATCATTAAATAAATAAGTGATTTAATTTAATTTAAATTCCTTTAGGCTTTAATACTCAATTAACTTAATTAACACAAGATAATTAATTAATTGAAATTAAACCTTGTGAGCTGAATTTCTCTCTCTCATGGACCAAAGCCCAATAGCAATTTTATAACCCATTACATACATTAATTTGACTTTAATTAAAAGCCCAAATTAATGTCCAATACTTAATTTAAATATTTTAAGCCCAATGCTTTGTGTGTGATCCTATAGGTCCATTTAATGTTGGCAATGAATTAATAAATTAATTCAAAGGCTATATATATTCTCTAGCAAGATATTATAGCAATCCAAATTAAATGAAAATACATATGGCATTTAGTGACCTAATGCAATTTTGCATAGTCCCTTACCCTTAAATATCAGAATTAATATAAGGCATAAAACTAGTCATCCTTATATATATTAATTCCTTTCTTGATATTCCAGTGACACTGAACTCTCAGATAAATAATGATTACTCATTATTTCATCTCGGTATGGCCATACACTTCTCAGTTCACTGATCAAGTGGCCGGTGATATTTTCTCTCTTATTGAGAGGGGTAATCCCTTCACTTCTCTCATGCTCTCTAACATGAATTAATGTATACCCAATCATACCCGTACTTGTCACTCTGTTACGAGCACGTTAGGTGTATGTCAAAGTACACAGTAATTCATAAAGAGTTTCATAGAGATTTCAGGTCTAAGAACTCCGATACAAAACTTGCATATGAGAAACACTTATGACTTGTACCATGTAGTGTTCTCATGAGCGGATCGTATCCAGATACCATGTTCTTTAACATGTATCTATGATCTCTGATTGACACTCTTGTCCTAATAATCCGTAAGACAGAACTCATAATATCAGAGAGAGCATACTAGTCTTAATTCATTGTTATTCCCATAATAATGACTGACTAGGGATATTTAGAATGAAGTCTCATTTGTTTCAAGGTCTTACAACCATGTGCCTCACACATGATAACTTAAACCGAAATGACATTCTTGGATAGTTTTATCAATTGATATGCACAGAAATACAAAAGATAAAACTAATGCCTCATTTTATTAATTTCAAGTGTTTCGTTACAATGCATTGGGGCTAGGGCTTACACTAACACATAGCAGTTCCCTATCTATTATATGAGCAAAGTCCTAAGAGGCATTAAACTATGATACCCAATTTTAGAGCAGTTGGCATTTGCTTTAGTCACCTCAACAGTCAATCTAGCCCTTTACTATTAGTGCAATATAATTAAAGTTCAAACTAATTCTAGTCTAAAAAAAGTATTGCAAAGATCAGAAGCATTAGAAAGACTAATCGAATGGCAATTCCGGTACAAGCCTCGTGCATCCATAAAGGTAGTGATCCTTGCCAGCTTTATGGTGCAGCTGTATGTTCCCCCTCAAGAACCAATCAAGTCATTTTGGATATATGGATGGTGTTGCTAGTGTCGAAGGGACTGGAATTGGAGTTATCTTAACTAGTCCTGGGAAAATATCTATTCAGGGCAAGGCATGTATAACTTTTTTTGTGTCCAACAATGTAGCAAACTACAAAGCCCTCTATTTTGGCTTATAACTCAGCATTAAGGTAAAACCAGATTCACTAATAATTTTTTCTAACTCTCAACTTGTTGTCAGTTAATTACTTAGAAAATTTCAGGGGAAAGAGCATAAGATGTTTTCTACAAAAAGCTCATAGCCATCCTACTAGCTCAACTCAAGAAAGTAGGAGGTTCATGATTAGTTGAACAAATACCCTGAATCGAGAATGAAGAGGGTGGACACTTTAGCCAAGCAACCATTTTTTTTATTAGTGGTTATGCCTAGGCCAAACATTTGAAACTTTATGTAATGTAATATTTCATTTTATAAAATGAATTTTCTTCACATTAATGTATTTTTAGTATGTTACATTATAATAGTATTTGTAAAAATAATCTAATGTTATTCAAACTATCCCTAATCATTTATCATTAAAGGAATAATGATAAACTAAGACTAGTACGGATTTGATAGATAATTATGAGATATTTATATATGGTGATATAAACTTATAGGTAATTGTTAGAGAACAAGGTACTAGATAGACTCATTATGAGATACTGCATGGGTTAGTGTCATTAGTAATCTCATAATAGTTATTTTATCGAATTCTTAGACCTGAGATATCACAGTATCATACATGAGGAACATTATGTTTTGATATAGTCAAACATTATCTTTAATCGGATAATCATAAAGGTTATGATTGGATATGATGAGAATTATGTAGAGGATAATGAATAATCAAGATGGAATTTATCCCACTCTTATGAGAGAGATATCTACTGGATCCCTCGATAGGATTGAAAAATGCATGATTGTGTTCAAATGAATTGATGGAGCGATCAATGTCTTTTGATATTATCAGTCTAATTAGTGATCGAGAAATTATATGTTTGAATAAAATAAATTTGACATAGATTAAGACTTATTTTCAAATAAGATATCATGTAAAAAGATTATAACATATTCTATTAATTAGGTTAAAATTAAGTTTGTGAAGCGTGCCAAAGCTCACTCGATTTCGATTTGATTCTCGAAGGCCAGTTTTAGGATCTAAAACTAGATAAGACTCACTGTAATTCATAAACTATCCACTTCACAATAAAAAGGGGTTAGGCTGAAATTATTATTGATGGTCAACCCATGAAGGCATTCAATGTGGTTTTAAAGAGGTAGGTATCATGGAGTCACCACCCAACACAAAGTTGAAAAATAATTTTCAATCTTTTGATGCCTAAACAGAAATTGATGTTTGAGATATCACTCTTACTTTGTATCTCGATTAAGTATTATTTTATAATTATATTTTTATTAATTTTATTAATCCACTACCTCATTTCTCACATGATATATTGTAAAATAAATAAATAAACACATCAATCAAATAATAAAAGTGGTAAATAAAGCAAGAAAATAAAACAAAAATAAATTCACTACTTAATTATTACAGAGGCTAATTGTGCAAGAAAAGGAAAAGAACAAAATATCATACATAAAATGGGTTATTCATTAAATTTGGAAACACTAGTCCCCCATACATATTTACAAAAAGGGAAGAAAGAGTTTTTTATTAATTTTAAGAAAATATGGGATTAGTGATCCCAATTCTAGATGAAAATAAGACTTTTCTTTTATTTATGTGGCTTTGGGATGAAAACAGTGTACATAAGTCCATTTTATTAGGAAAAATACAAATAAATTAAATCAAAAACATTTAAATGACTTTTATCAATTAACGTACCAAAATTTCTTTTTAACTAAATTATTACATCCCCAAAAAATAAATACATCCAAAAAATAAAATAAAGTACCAAAATTAATCAAATAGAATAAAACAACAACTAAAGAAAAATAAATCAAGGTAAAATAAATATAATCTAAATGCAATAAAAAGAGTAAAAGGGATAGAAAAGAACCAATTGAAGAATGACCTCCAAGGTAGGATTATTCTCCCAAAAAAACTCCACCAACTCATAAAAAATAATGACTGTTAAGTCACCAAAATTGTATATTTTTAACTGATTTATGCTTAATGTTTTGTATTCTTTTCAGCCAATTTTAAAAACTTTTTATTTATTTCTTGATTTTGCTAATTGTATGATCAAATTTTGAAAAATATGTGATTTTAAGGCTGATTGGAAATAATCTAGAGAAACATTTGATTTTTGGTGCAATTTTGATGCAAAGAACTGTTAATTGTCAAAATCTGGCAGGTTGCCTTGCCCAGTGTGGAAAAGCAAGGTCGAGGTTTAAGCCTTGCTAAAGGGATGTAGATAGTGCAAAGTATTGTTTAAAGTCTAAATCTTGTGAGAGTTTGCCCAAAAATACATACTGAGATTAATTAGACATTATTTAATTGGAAAAAGATAATATAAAAAATTTGCATCAATCCTAAGAGTGAAATTTGAGAAAACTGAAGAAATTAGGTGTGTGGCAATTGAGAAAGTGACGGAAAAATAACCATCAGCGAGGCAAAATCGAGAGGAACTTTTGCTCTGATACCTGTCAACCTTATGATTGAAAAACTGAATATTCACTGTCTTATTCATTAGTGAGCTTATATGAACTTTATATACGTGTTGCCACGTCAGCAGTTCATAAAGAATACATAAAAGAGTGAGAAAGTATAATGAGAGAGAAAAAAAAAGTAGTTATACAGTTATAACAGAAAAGAATGAACAAAGTAATTATAAATAAGGTATTATAATCAACTTATTAAAACTAAATTATAGCTTTGTCATATGACCTTGAATTAGAAGTATTCAAATATGATAATAGAACTTAATAAGAAGTTCTTTAAAAATTGATAGAGACGAATGCTTTAATTTTTATCTTGTATTCTCATCATTGCCCCTTTTTAGTACTTTGGCAAAGGAGGCTAAGGCTTGCCCACTGATTTATGTCAAAATTGGTGGTGTAGGCTTAAAGGCCCAATTCCAATATGGAGGTGTGAAGTTTAAGATTATTTTACCCCATACTTTGAGCTCGTCAAATTCATGCAGTTTGATGTGACCAAGTTGTTAATAAGTTTGCATTTCAGATCTCTCACAAACTTTGGATAGCAACATTGACTGAATGTGGATAGAGTTAACCAAAATTAAGATCTACTGCTCATTGAATTTTGCATCAAGATTTCTTGTAAAATCTGATTGTTGATATTCGCATGCTACAGGAAATATGGTCATGCTTTTGACCTATATGTGTCCTTCCATTTTCTTAATGTACCTTCTGCAGATGTTGCACTTGTAACTTCCTTGAGGGATGGAATGAATCTTGTCAGTTATGAGTTTGTGGCATTCCAAGATTCAAAGAAAGGTGTTCTCATTCTTAGTGAGGTAATAATGAGTTCCATAAACGTGCTGTGCATGAACATATAATATTCTAGCCACTACCTTTGGTTTTACTTATGATTTACATAGGTTTGTGTGCATAACATGCTAGCAATCTTCAGCTGCACAAGGTTTTTCTCGATCCGGTAATCGCAATTCTACCTCGAATTGACATTGCCACTGCTTTTTCAGTGTTTTATTTAAACATTATTACTAATGTTATTTTGGATGATATTGTTTAGGATAATACTCTATGGGATGATAAATTTGTTTCGTAATTAAGTAATTTTAATTATATATACCATATGTAATGGAATTATGTTTTATATTATAAATTTATAAATTAGATTATGATTTGCATTTATATACATATGCATGTCTATTATTCAATTTTATGTAAACAATGAATTAATTCATTGTTCAATGATATATAAATAAATTCATAAATAACAAATTAAATTTTAACATTTCGTGACGGATTAGCAGCAACAATTTCAATCGCTAAAGATTTACTAAATATGTAAATTAAAAAATTATTAGCAAAATAGGCAGCGAATTCATACATCGTTATAAATTTTTAGTGAAAGTTAAATTTACTCCAATTTCTGTCGCAATAGGAATAAATTTTATTGCCATGTAATTTAGCGACGCTATCCGTCACTAATAATTTTTAATTTTTGGAAAACCGATTTTAGGAGTTAAATAGCAACAGATTTTTCATTTGTAATGACAATTTTGCCACCCCTATGTATAGCTACCAAATATGCTAGCGATGGTCAGAATTGCAACTTTTAGTCATTTCATCGCTAAAAGTAATTAGCGATGAAATTTTAACTATTAGATACTGCCTTGGCTGTCGCTAATTTTTTTTTTAGTGCCAACTAACTTCTGCCATCGTAATATTTATCAATTCTTAAATGGATGACTTGATAAAATTTGGTATTAATTCCTAGCATTAAATTGAAACTTTTGAAATCCAATTAAAGAAATTTTTTGTATACATCCTCTATTTGCCATGGTAATACATCCATCGTCCTTAACAAATATGTTGGCGGTCATATTTGATAGAATTTAAGAAATTAAGTAGTCCTTCCGTTATAGACATAAATATTCACTATTTTACTCTTTACAAATATTTAAATAGTCGTTGATTTTTTTAATATAATTAGTACTAATTGAATTGAATTATTTTTTTTTTCCGAGTTGAGCATTAATTTTTTTTATTAAAGGTACTATCTCAATTCAAGCAAAAAATTCATATAAAAAAAATTGAATTCATAAATATTATTTTCAACATCCACCAATTTTTATGAACACCTTTAAATTTGAAATTATGAAGTTTTCTTTTATTATGCATTCAGATTTATGGTGTATATATTATTCAACAATGTTTAAACGCTAACCACCTGATGTAGACTGCTCACTTTCCATTGAATTTTGAATTATCTTGGTTGAATCTTTACTTTCAATTGAATTTTTGACCATATATGATAAAATCTGAATTTTTAACCATATATGATAAAATCTGAATGATCGTAAACATGCAAGTCCGAATAGATGAATTCAATCCAATCATTGAGATAAACTGAATCTATAAATAAAAAAGACCTAATCGGACTAGAAATCAGTACTCCCAAACTAGTTAATAAACTAAAAGAATTCAATACCTGACTTATATATGTTTAAGCTATATAGTATATATTTGAGATTTGTCCACACTTATATTTAAGTGTTAAAATTAGATATTCTGAAACTGTATAACCTATAGTGTGTATCTGTTGATTGGCAAGATATAGTCCTATCAATTCAATCCGACTACCTATTGAATAATTGTCAATTGAATCTAAATCTTTATTATAAATTGAACCTTAGTATAACCAGACCTAAATGATAATAATGGATATTAGGGGTGAGAAAAAAATTGAAATTATAGTTAACCGCAAAATCGATCCGAAACCGAATTAATTTTTTCGGTTAACCGATCTAATGGATTCGGTTACGGTTTTTAATTTTTATATTTTTATATTTTTAGTTATGGTTCCGGTTTTTAGATACCGATTAACTGTTAGTTCATAGTTAATAACTTCTCATATATTTTTTTATTTTTATTTTGATATTTTAAAAATTTTTCTTTTTTTATTTCTCTAAAATTTATATAAAATAATACTTTAAAATATATTTAAATTATATTTTTATTTTTATCTTAATTTTTTATATTTTTCTATAAAATTTATATAATACTTTAAATTAAATTTATATTATGTTATTATCTTTAATTATATAATAATATTCAGAGTAACTGATTAATTTTTATATATATTATTTTATATTATATAAAACTTTATTTGACTTAAAATCAATTATATTAATTTTCAACAAATATCAAATCTATTTTATAATATTAGCTATTAATTCATTGAATATGAATTTTGACTAATAAATTAAGTTTATTTTATAATTTTTATTTTAAATTATTTTTCACATTTAAAATTTAATTGAATTTTATTTATTTTATTTATAATTTTATATTATAAATTTTAATAATTAATCAAAAACATTAATTAATCAAATTAAAAAAATAAAAATCGATGAATTAATTAATTGAATATAATATATTGATTATTAATTAATGATTTTAAAAAATTGATATTAATAAATTAATTAGAGATGGAAAATGGATGGATTGGAAGGGTTTAGGTTGGATCATTAATGGATGGATCACTAATGAATTATATCGTAAATGATTAAAAAAAATATGGATCATAAATAGATCAATATTCAAATGGGTTGAATCGATTTGGATCGACCCATGAATTTAATATATAAATTAGTATAAAATTTTTTATTAATTAATTAATGAATCCGGTAATAATAAGATTCAATTGAAAATATAATATAAATAATTGATCTTAAACATAATTAAGAACCTCATTGATAGCGATTGATATGAACATCTAAAAGAACAATGAAGTAGCCATCAATTCCTAAATATTTAGTATCATCGGCGTCACGTGCCCAATTCCCTCCTTCAAATCTAAACATTGCATTAAAAAGTCCCGAAGGAATTTTCCCCGGCACCGATGATTTCTGGTTGAAAAGCTCCGACATCTGTACTAATAATTATAAAATAAATAGAATTTCTTATCTAGTTTCGGTCCATAAATTCATAAAAAAAAAAAAAGAGCTCGTACCTGTTGAAACTCGAGGATATCGGATCGATATCGAACTCGGTGGCCTTTATCACACTTAATATCAACGGAGACATCTTAAACAGCTCCAAAACCAGGAACTATGAGCTTTCTTTTGTCAGCTTCATTAAGCAAAACTAATCTCTATTTATCACGCAAATATGAGATAGAACTCCATTAAAAGACTTACTTTAGAGAGAAAAGGTTTTGACATAGATTATCTACTTTGAACATTAGAGATCACCCAGTTTCCAACATGGTTACAGCAAATTTTCATTAGAATACACAAATTACCTATGTTGCGAGAACACCGAATAGAGATTTGACTCGACAAAGGACCAATTTGTACGATATTCCAACCAAATTACACAAACAAGCAAACCCGTTTCTTAAAAATTCCAAAATCAAATTGAAAATCATTCCAATCTCTCATACCTCCAAAACCAGAGAAGATCAGGCCAAGAAGCAGCTAAAGGTTTGGTGGATAGGGAGTGATCTAAGGGGTGGATACAGACAATGGAATTAGCCCAAGTAAAAAGAGGAGAACGGCGGAGGTTGACGCGATTCTCTTTGTGCTGCAAATTAAGAAAACCCTAAAAAAAATTTGAAGAAAAGGATTTTAGATAAATCCGCTGGGTAATGGCCCAATAGGTTGAAAATGTAATATATCAATTTTGGATTGATTCAATGGATATTGGATTGAATTATGTTGAAAAATAAAATGAATCAACTTTGAATTGATCCAGTGGATATTTATTTAAATTGGGCTGAATTTGGATTAATTTTTTTAAATAAATTTTGGTTGATCCATTGATTTGGATCAAGTTTATCAGATATAAAATTAATTAATTTTTTTTATTATAAATTCGATTAACCACCTATAATATCAATTAAGATTTCACAGTCAAACTCCCAATTTTTTAATTCTTGCCAGAATGATAACGATGGATATCAATATCGATTAAGTTTTCACGCGCAATTTGCCATTTTTTCCATGGAGTTGAAGTAGAGCTTAAATCCATTTTTCTTCAAATATGTATTTGCTAGATGCATGTGTGGTCAAATTTGACAGGATGATGGACCAGTTTAGCTGCGCATATCAACCGTACGTAAAAAGCATATATTGCTAACTCACCGTCACCAATTAATTGAGCTGTCGAGCATGACTAATAATAATAATAATAATAATAATATCAATTAACCAGAAAAAGGGATAAGAATAACTATTTAGAAAGGTATACATAAGTCATTAAAATTATTTTTTGGCAAAAAAAATACATATACTATTACTGAAATGGTTGATATTTACCCTTGTTATAATAAGACAAATATCATTTTTTAACAATAATAAATGTAAATATGAACTAATTCGAAACTATATATAAAAACAAAAAGAGTTAACTTGACAATTACAGAATAAATGTAAATCAATTTCATAAAGATATGCATATTTTTAAATTAAAATTTAATTTAATAATAAATTTGTACTATTTTATATAGTTTGAAAATAAATTTTGTCATTTTCCCAGAAAATAAATCACAAGGATCTAGGTTTCCGTTGAATAATCCTTGCTTGCACAATGGCTCCCCAAAGTCTAATTAATTACAGAAAATACAAATAGATGTCCGTTTACACCGAAAATTCTTGTCTAATAATGAGTTTTCACGTAAAATAGAGAGAAAAAAAAAAGAATTGTAAGACTTTACAGAAAAACCACATTTGCTTGGTAACTACTTTATGTACCAATTGAATTATTAAAGGTGTACGAGTGTTTTTTTTTTTTTGAATTTTTTTTTTACAAAAACGATAACGTTTTAACTTAATAGACATAAAATTACTTCAAGATCAAATTTTAGTTTTTATCTTGGACATAACAATTATATATATAAACCAAGAAACAAAGATAAAAAGAAAAGGTTGAATGAAAAATCATAATTGGCTGCCCACTCAATTTAGAAGTGTAAGTTTCATGACAGGAATTCGTAGTCTTAATTTCAACATGGGCGGCGAATGTGTAGTATAAATACAGAATTCACCTTCCTTAACTCTCATCTCATCCATAAACTCAAAGAAAAAAATATACTATCAGATTTCTCCACACACACAGAAGGAGAAAAAAGAAAGAAAAGAAATGGATGCTATTCAAGGAGAGTTTATGAACCCAGCCCCCAGTGTAGCAGTTTCTGCTGAATTATCACGTAAAATCACAAACTTAAGTCGTCCAACAATGGTTCCCCAACTGGGTTCCAATCATCAGATGACTTCCATTACCCTCTCACGACAATCAATGCATCCAAACAAAGCATTGCCAGTTGCACATGAATCAACTCCCTCATCTTCATCAGGAGGACATGATTTAATCAATATTCTCTCCCAAAGCAAATTCGGCCATATAATCTCATCCCTTCCAACCAGAAATGATTGGAAAATGATGCCACTTCATCAATACCAAGGCTTTTGGTACTTCACTATCTACCTTGAAGCTGTTCTAACCGCTCAAAACACTTTCCAAGCCCACCCTTCGGACATTTTCCTCTGCACTTTCGCTAAAACTGGCACCACTTGGCTTAAAGCTTTAGCCTTCACCATTCTCACTCGTACCCGTTTCGATCTTTCTTCTAATTCCCCTCTGTTAACCTCTACACCTCACGACTGTGTTCCTTTCTTGGAGATTGATGCTTGCTCTAAAGAAAACAATCGCCACCGTGAAACTCCCCTTCTCTCCACCCACATTCCTTACACTTCCTTGCCAACCTCCATTACTGAATTAGGGTGTAAACTGATATACATATGTAGGGACCCTAAGGATGTGTTAGTATCGATGTGGCATTTCCTGAGAGGAAAATTGCCTGAAGGAATGGACAAGGATGCATATGTTAGCATGAATGATTCCTTTGAATCTTTCTGTCAAGGTGCTGCTAACGGTGGACCTTACTGGGATCATGTTTTGGGATATTGGAATGCTAGTGCACAACATCCTGACAAGGTCTTGTTCTTGTCGTATGAGGATCTGAAGAAAGACACAGTTTCCGTTGTTAGAAAGCTCGCTGAATTTATGGGATATCCTTTTACTCCGGAGGAAGAGAGTGAAGGTTTGGTCCAGCAAATTGTTGATTTTTGCAGCTTTGAGAATCTGAGTGATTTGAAGCCCAGCAAAAGCGGCGCATATAAGCAAAATTCTCCTTATATTATTGAAAACAAGTCTTTCTACAGGAAAGGTAAGTCCGGAGATTGGAGGAATCATTTCACTGAAGAGATGGGTGCTCGTTTGGACCAAATCGTTGAGGAGAAATTGAGTGGTTCTGGCTTCTCTTTTCTCAAATTTCACTCTCAGGATTGATGCCAATTCCTTTTATTATATCTTTCCAAGCAATCTCTAAGTATTTAAAAAAAATAATCTAAGTAGACAATCTTGTAACATTTCTGTTAAACCTTGTTTTCTTTTTAATGTTGTCTTATGTTTATCTTTTAGCATAAATATATTTGTTGTTGTTCGTAATTCCTTGTTACTTTTTTTTTTTCATTTTTTGTCAAATGTGCAAAAAATGCCCTTAATGTTTACCAAAAATAGCAATTTTATTTTTAATGTTTAGTTACGTGCAATGTTGCTCAAAATTTATCAAAATCGTGCAATTTTGCTCCTGAATTAATATAACCGTTAGTTTGACATCATTTCGTCAAAATGGTAAAATGTACCTACGTCAACGGTTAAAATACAAAATACGGTCAAACTAACGGTTTCGTCACTTTAGGGGTCAAACTGCATCATTTTAATAATTTTAAAAGTAATGTTACAAGTAACTAAATATTAGAGGCAAAATAAGGATATTTTTGCATATTAAGCCTTCATTTTTTATTCGAAAACCAACATCACGTTAAGATAAATAAGAGGTGAACAAACAACAGGGGATTGAATCCCACAAATAATAAGTAGCATAAACTAGAGAATGTCTTGCTGGCTTGTGAGCTTCACTAATTGCTTGACTATCCAGAGCTGTAATTCTTGACACCTACAAGAGTGTATAAAGTTCTCCCGGCTTTAAAATGACTACCATTTTTATGGAAAATGATTTTCTACTTTTTCTGGATTTATTGCATACTTTTGCAAGGAACTAATTAGTCTCAACTTTTATTAACAAATACCCTTAAAGCACTAATTGATCATAAGCAACAATGGTACATCCACTTAAGTCATGTTTCTTTGAAGAAGCTTAGAAATTCCTTTCATAGTTTTTAGTTTGTTGCAATTCTTGTTGTTTTATATATTAAGTTATACAGTCATAATTGTCATTAGAGGAGATTGGTTAAACATGTTATATTTATAAAATTCTACAAAAAATTTGTCCACAATTTCCCACCCTTACTCCACAATTTGTTAATCCAAAGCCATCAAGAAAAAGAAAACCACTACAAGAAAATAACAAAATAGCAATGGAAAAATAGCAACGAAATTCATTCCGTTGCTATTTAGCAACGGAAAATCAGTTCCGTTGCTAAAATTGATTGAAGTTTTAGGGATGCTAAAAGGGGTGAAATTTTAGTCCCAAAATATAGCAACGGAAATTAGTAACGGAAAATAATTTTCGTTGCTAAACATGGCGGCATTTGATAGCGAAAAAAATTGGGATGAAAATTAGCAATGAAATTTTTTTTGTTGCTATTTTAGCAATGAAATTTAATTCCATTGCTATTTTAGCAAGCTTGAATCGCATTGAGGTTACTAAAATAGCAATATAATTTAATTCCGTTGCTAAAATAGCAACGAAATATATTTAATTCCGTTGCTAAAATAGCAACGAAATATATTTTTCGTTGCTAAAATAGCAACGGAAATTAAGTTCGATTGCTATTTAAGTAACCTTTAAAATTTTTAGTTGAGAAAATAGCAACCGAAATTAATTATGTTGCTAAAATAGCAACGAAAAATGATTTCCGTTGCTAAAATAGCAACGAAAAATTATTTCCGTTGCTAAAATAGCAACGAAAAATGAATTCTGTTGCTATTTTTTACTTTGCCCTAGGTATAAATACTACTTTTTTCTTCTTAATAGGGAAAAAAGACGAGACAGCTAGGTAAGTTTGGTCAATGATAAACGAAGAAAAGTGACCGATGCGGCCACAAAAATTAATATTACATTAAACCTTTATAATTATTCTGAAAAACCACTATCATATAATTATTAAATAATATATAATTTTTTCTAAATTATAAATTAGCCACTTAATTTTATAAAAAATAACATATTAATTATTTAAAATATAAGTACTATCTTTTATACGGTTGAAAATATTAAATTATCTTTTTAAATTTGTTAAAAAATATCAAATTATCATTATAATGTCGTTTGTCGTGTATTTTTTAGGTTTTTTTTATATAATAACAAATATTTTTATAGTGAGTTCATATAATATTTTTAACAAATTTAGATTGATAATCTAATAAGTAATTAGTTTAAATTAAAAATCTGTTAAATAGTAGGAGAAATTTATATATTAATGTAACGCCCCGACAATCCTAAAATTTGTGAATAGTATCGTAATAGCTTAATAATTTATCAAAATTTAGTTTTATTAGAAGGCATGAGTTTGGGTTGATTAAGAAATAGAGTAAAAATGTCTTATATATCTATTAATCAACAAATTAGCTAAATTAGATTGGGTTTAACTAATTAATGTAACATTATTATTATATATGTATTTGTAAAAATGATAGAGAGACTTTTTAAGGGTGGGCATCGGCTGCTTCTAGAAGGGAGATCAAGACCACAAAAAAAGGGAAAAAAGAAAAAAAAAGGGAGGAGAAGGAAATCGGGAAGAAGGGGAATAGGGAAGGACGTTATGCCCAGCACCACCGGTCGCTCCGTCGGCGGCGACCACCCAATCTGCCTCGTCTCTTCTCCGTCGCCGGTGTCGCAACCCCACCACAGTAATTCCATTTTGTTGTTTCCGTGGGGTGCTTCTGATCTTTTCTCCTCAGTCAAAGCTTCCTTGTTCTCCTTTCGGCGATGGCGGTTGGCGACATCAGTAGCACCATTGAACTCCCAACGGTAGGACGATTCTCCCCGTGTATTTTGCCTCTCTTCATTCGCCGGCAGCTTGTAGATCGAAGAAGAGAGGAGTGGGCGATTTAGCTTGATTTCCGACCCAACAGCACAATGTTTGGGTGTGTGGTCACCAGAAGCATGTTTCTGGGGCGTTGACCTCCACGACGGCAGCTGTGGTGCATCTCTAGTGAGCCTCCGGCAAAGCTCCGATCACTGGTCCGGCGAGCGCACCAATGAACAAAAATGAAGAAAAACGTAGAAAATACCATCTTATTTGGTATGTGACTACCAAATTCATTTCGGATTAACTTATTTAAATAAATTCTTAATTTTTGTTAGAAGTTATTTATTTATTTTATTTCATTTTTTTTAAATTAAATGATTGGGTTATGTGCATGTTAAAGTGTATCGTATATTCGTTGATGCATAAAGATGGTTGAATTGATTCTTAAATAGCAGTACATTCGTTGATGCATAAAGATGGTTGAATTGATACTTAAATAGCAATAAATGATGGCCGTAATTTACTGTCAATTTTGTTGGTTAACATATATATATATATATATATATATATATATATATATATATATATATATATATATATATATATAGGCATGCAGATATGGATGTTTAAGATACATCAGAGGACCTTAATGATCTATTTTTATAAAATGAAATTGAGTAATTAAACACATTAATTTGTTATCTTGTCATTTGTTGTAAGTTTTATAGTTATGACGTTAAGTAATCGGTGGTAGTTAGTTGTTTAATTAATTAATTATGAATAGAAGTTTTCGAAATTTGAATTAAGAAATTGAAGGAGACAATTCAAGCTAAATTGGTTGTGTTGTTATAAAGGTTAAATCTTCTACCTAATCAAGCATTTAAAAAGGATAGATTAGTTTAATTTTGGAAAATTGTTATACGATATCTAATTCAGAACTTTGAGAGTTCACTGTTTGTATTCATATTGATAGGATACCCTCCAGATCCTACTCGAAACAGCAGTATTAAGTAGGCATTATGATTAGCAATATCTAATTCAGAACTTTGAGATTAAAATTTATGTTATATTTGCTTTGTTAGGAAATATGGGCTGACTATTAGGGAATACCAATTAAATTTTAAAATGTATAATTATAAAAGAAACTGAAATCAAGTTTTTTCTTGGTTGATTTAAGCCTAGATCCATGGATATGCAATCATTTCCAGTTATTGGTTTTAGAAGTAATATGAGATCGATGTCCATCTTTAAAGCTACTATTGGACTGAGCAAGTACATAAATTGGGAATGCATTCATCATAACAAAAGCATACATATTTTTAAGTTTCTATTTATGGCTTATGTTGACCCTTGTGTTTTATATTATTTTATTTTTGAACTTTCTTTTCTACAGAGTTCATATAATGGTACTGTACCAGAACATATTTTCACGATTAACTTTAAGTGACTCTAGTCCTAGTTTGTGGTGCAACAAAGGGTCAGACCTTATTGTTTGTTAGAGGCCTCTCCTATGCAGATGACCATCCATTTCATAACAACATAAGATGGGATACCTGGGGAAGGTTTATAGAAAGAAATGTTGCCTACCAACCTTGGATTTGGACTGCTGGGAATCACGAAATCGATTTTGCTCCTCAACTTGTATGCATCTTATTCCTTTTTCACTTAATGTTTCAAAGGCATTTTGAAGCATAATTAATCTCCTTAACAATTATTAAATCAGGGTATTGTTGTTGCAGGGTGAACCTATACCCTTTAAGCCTTATTTACACTGTTTTCATGTCCCATATAAAGAATCTGGTAGCACATATCCTCTTTGGTACTCCATCAAGAGAGCTTTAGCATACATCATTGTCATGTATATCATTTTTCAAAGTATTTGGTCCAGTCATTTATATCAACTAGATGTTATATAATTTATTTGACTTGCACAATTTCTCTTTTATTTATTATTATATTTTATTGTTTACTAATTATTTTTATAATTACATATTTAGATGCTAAAATAATAAGTTATATTTATATAGTTTGCACTTCCTTTTCTTTCAAGTATGTCCAAAAGCTCTATTTAACTTTGTGTCTTTCAGATTTCTTTCCTGTCATTCATGGGTTCCTAATATTAAAAAATTATAATAATTTTTAGCGAAGGATTAGTGATGGACAGACCGTCATTAATTTTTTTACCTATGGGTGAAATATTCCCGTTGCTAAAAATAGCAATGGAATTTTAGATTCCGTTGCTATTTTTAGCAAAGAAAATTTATATTCCGTTGCTAAAATTGACCAATTCACCGAATCTTGTATTGTTGAATTTAGTAACGGAAAAAAATTTTCATTGCTAAAAATAGCAACCGCCGAATTAGCAACCGAAATTTTCGTTGCTATTTTTTATTAGCAACGGAAAATTGACATTTTTCGTTGCCAACTTCCGTAGCTAAATTGAGATTTTCTTGTAGTGAACTATGTACCCAAGAATAAAATCCTCAGTATGATAGCAACCCAACAACAAAGAGAGAAGAATTATAAGATAGAGAGAGAAAGAGAGTGAATTGGAAGAAGCAAGAGAATATATTAGTCAATGCTACAAAACTACTTTCATTTCTGGACAAATGAATCCAGTTAGAGAAGAAATATCCGTAAATGGAGGAATATATCAGTTCAAATGTACATACCATATATGTGTTCTCCGGATCTAGAAAGAGTGCTCCCAAACTCGATGCAAGGGCTCCTGTAGGCTAAGATGGCTAACTTGAACTCTAAGGAAATCAAAATTCAAGGAGGCATCTCAAATCAAATCGGAAGCAGAAGGAAGTGAGATCTTAGGGCACGATAGCGAGAGAAGGAGAGAACAGTGAGAACGATCGGTTTCCTAAGGCATTAGACAAATGGAGAGAACGAATAAGAAGAAGAAAATGGTCGGTTTCATCAAATAACTTGACTTATTATCCCTAACCCGACTTTTGTTAATTAAAAAAGTGAAAATAAAAGCAACCCGACCACAAAATCACCTAAATCATATTTTGCTGGTTTGATCGGTTTGGTCTGGTCGGATTGATCGGTTCAACCCAAATCTTGAACATTCCTAATCCTTCCCCACTTAATAGTTAGTAATACACAAATTGTTTGTTTTAATGCAACAATGATTTGCAATCCTAAACAATTTATATGCCAATCACATCTTTGAACTAGCATGAAGCAGTACTGCTATTCCGCCTCGGAATTGATCATTGTTCGCGACCGCGGCTTTCTTGATGTCTTCTTTTTTAAAAAAAATAATAAAAAAATCCAGTTACATGATAAGTTAAATTAAATTTAAAAAAAATACTCAGCTCTCGACAAAGACCACCGACAATTTACCAAGGACACTGTTGATAGGTGAAGTCAATTTCCAAAATCGTAATATAGACAATAAGGAACATCCAAGAAAGAATTCTTCTCTTCAATTGTATGGGCAAAATAAAAAACTATCATAACAAGTCATATTTAAATTGTAAAAGACATGTAAATTTACTTATATCTGTGTGTGGAGTCCCACTTAAATGGTGTGCTACGAACGTGCATAAAAAATATATATATATATATTGAAAAGTCAAAATTGTGAAAAGGAAGATGGAAAAGTTTGAGTTGGGTTCTTCTTCTTCTTTTTCTTTTTTTTTTTTTTTTTCTTTTTGTTTTTTTTTTTAGGTGAGACAACTTTCTACCAAGATTGAACGGTCATTTTGCCTCCTATTTTGATAATTTCCGGATTTTTTTGTTAAACTTCACATTTTGATCGGTGTGAATTATTAAAATTCTTCTATTTTAGGTTTTCTGTATATCCATTTTAGTGAGATCTTTTCATATTTGTTGTATTTTGTTGCATGCCCCGTTTGAATTATCGAGTATGAGAGTAGGAAAAACACCATTCAGAATCATATCTCCAAAAGCTATCCCAAACGGAGACAAAAGGTCATCTAGTGCTAGAATATTTGCACCTCCGGTAACATGAGTCAACTAGCTCCGTGCATCACGCTTAAAGAATCTCATTTTCTATATTGTTCCATTCAACGAACACGGCCAACCCGAATCCAGTACTGGTGAGTAATGACATCATTTCTCGGTTTGATAATCTCTTCTTAGAAGTATTCATCTTCAAGGTCTGCTATAAGAGGTGTCCCATATTGGCAAGCATCGAAGCATGTAAAAGGCAAGCCAAGAGTTTCAACAAAGTACCCATAATCTCGTAGGAACACTACGAGAAAAATGCTTTTTAGCAAAGAAATATGCGGTCATTAAAAGCCTATAAAGACCAAAAAAATCTGGTCGTTGCTGGCCGCTACAAGCCCATGTGTCTAAGTATAGAAGACTGGATTAAAATCCAATCATTAAAAACTATTAACGAAAACTTCCATTTGTTGGGCTTTTTCTAACCCATGAGGGGAGAGTAGGGGTGTTCAAATGTGGGTTGGGTGAGTTATAATTGATTTTCTCTCCAACCTACCTAAATTATTAAATGGATTGGGTTCAACCCAAATCAAGTGGGTTATGTATTAAAATTTTTTATGTTGAATTAATTGGTTGGTTTATATGAGTTATGTTAATTTTTTATATTATATTATAAACATATAAATTATTCATATTTATATATTTTTAAATATAAAGAATTAATTTTATTTTTATAAATATTTTTTAAAATACCTCAAGCTTATAAATTTATAGTGCCACAAAATTTAAAATTACGTATAAATTTCATGAAAAAATTAATGATGATCAATAGCTTTTTTTTTATAAGCTGCTAATTTTATTAAGGATATAGAATAAGCAATACAGAGGGATACAATAACTAACAAACCTGGACAGCAGATCCGGATAGGCCTCTAAACACAGCCAGAAGACTAAATAAATCCCAGAGAGGCAAAATGAGCACACAAAGCACAAACTTAAAAACCAGCAAAATCATTAAAAAAATGAATCTACAGAAAACTAGACAAAGACCCGCCTCAAAATAATAGTTATATATCTTCCCATCTGATTAGCCAAAGCCGATCAGGATAAAGATCCACCAGCAAAAGAACAGCTCCCACGAAAAAGCAGCCACTGTCAGATCCCCATAATTCTAACAATTATTCCAGCATTCCCCCATAAAAAGCCATCATGCATCAAAAACCTAGCAAGTATTCCATTAATTCACCAGTAGAAACCATCAGCAACCAATCCACTGTTATAGGGGATAACCCCATTCTTGGGCAAAAACAGAGACTCAGAACTTAGAAGGCCACGCATGCACCTAAAAGGGAAACCAGTGGTCTGGGGGATTAGAAGAGCTGTTGAGATAGATGAAAACAAAGTAGAAATACCTCCATTATGAGAGCCAAGTGATGAAGTTTGATCTCGAGATGCCCTTTTTTTGCCATATGATCTGCAAAATGGTTATTTTCTCTCCTTTTATGAACGAAGTCCACTCTGTTTAAAAATGACAGGAGGTTACCTATTTTATTAAAAATTACTCCCATTCTCCAAGGTCTGGAAATCCCAGTGTTTCTTAACCAAGACACCACAATCAATGAGTCAAATTCAAAAACCACATCTAGGTGGTGAAGGGAGAGGTAATCTGAGGATGTTTGCAGTGCTTTAAGCACCGCTAATAATTCTGCAGAAAGGGAATCTGCAACTCCGATATTATAGAAAAAAAGGCATAAAATCGTACCTGTAAAATTTCTTAGCACTCCTCCAATCCCAGCGGGTTTAGGAATGCCGAATGACGATCCATCCGTATTCCATTTCACTACTCCCAAGGGCGGAGGGGACCATAATAACTTAGGCCTCACCTTGTTTTTGCCACACAGAAGTTTAAGACTGTCAGAGACAAGGAGCATATTTTGACCCCAAAAAAGATTAAGTTCTTTATGAGCTTTTAACCAAAAGGAAGAATGAGCCAGGCATAAATGGAAAATTAAGTCTAGATTCCATCTTTTATTATTAAAGACAACTGCGTTCCTTTCTAACCAGATCGTCCACAGACAAGCAAAGAAAATAATGTTCTAAACTTTGATTTGGAGAGAACCACGAGCCATCCCTTGCCATTGGAGAACAAGCGAAAGGAAGTCAGCAAGTAGATAAGACTCATAACCCTACCACTTGATAATACGGTACCATAAACTGGAGGAATATTGGCAACCCAAAAGGAGGTGATCTAGCATTTCATCCACCTTGGAACATAGGGGACATCTTGCACATTCAGCTATTAAAATTCCTCTTTGTACAAGGAAAGCTTTTGTGCTAACTCTTCCTAACAAGCATAACCATAGAAAGATCTCTACTTTGGGAGGGGCCAGGTGTTTTCACATAATGAAAGAGAAAGGCTTCAACCTATCCATACCCCGTGAAGAGCTTTGAATTAGCCAAGAGCTTGATGATTTTACTAAAAAACTCCCAAGCCAGTCATGGATCCAAATCTTCCGATCAGATTGGCCAAAGGAAAATGAGAAAGTATTGAGAGTGGCCATAAGACTCTCCATCAGGGGCTTTTTTCATTCCATGAGTTCCCGTCTCCAGAAAAGATTCCAATACCAAGAACCTTTAGACCAATAACCACATTCACTAATGCGAGCATCTTTTTGTTGTGAGACAAGGAAGAGCCTTGCAAATCTTACCTTGAGAGGAACCTCCAAAATCCAGATGTTATGCCAAAACAAGAAAAGATTACCCATGCCAACATCCATGGCAATGCAATTCACAAAGAGAGGAGAGGATCTATTTTGATCAATGTCCTTCCAAATAATTGAGGCCTTAGGATTTGAGATGGTTTCTGGGATCAGGATTCTCTTGATATCCTATTTCGAGAATATGAGATTCTGCCACAAGGAACTATTGAAAGGATCGAGTCTCCAGTACCATTTAAATAGGAGACTTTGATTCCTTGTTGCAATGGACCCAATCCCCAGCCCTCCAAGATCTTTTGGCAATACCAAAGCACCTCAATTTACTTTGCAAAAAGCCTTCTTATTTTCAAACCCACAACAAAAGAAATTATGCATTATGGCATTTAGAGATTTAATAATGGCCACTGGCATTTTAAAGAGGTACATATAATAAATAGGAAGGCTCATCTGGGTGGCTTTGATCAAAGTGAGCCTACCAGCATAAGAAAGATGCCTCCCTTTCCACCCCGCCAGCTTTTGCTTGAACTTTTTGATGACCGGCGCCCAGGTATCTTTTTTCCTTGGGTTAGCACCCAAAGGAAGGCCTAAGTAAATACAAGGAAGATTCTGAGATTTACACCTAATAATCTCAGCACAATGGGACACCCATTCATCCCTAAAATTGATACCAATCAGTGAGCTTTTGAGGAAGTTTATTGACAAACCAGATATACAAGCAAAGATCTTGAGAATCCTTTTCATCTGGAGAATGCTTTCAATGCACGGATCCAAGAAAATGATAGTATCGTCGGCATATTGAATGTGAGAGATAATCATCTATGACGAATTTCTAGGTAAAGCATTAATTCCTGCAAGAATGTTATCCTCCATGGCCTTCTTAATGAGCACAGATGGTTTAACCCAAATTATAGAGGAAATTTGACAAAAATATAAATATAAAATAATTTTAGGTGAAATTATAATTGAATTTGGGTATTATTGAAAAGAATTAAAAAGTTATGGGGTTGATTCGCTAATAGAGCAAACTTGGGGGACTAAATTGGACATTTGACCAAAACTATGTAGTTTTAGCCATTGTCTTTTCTTTTAATTCTTAAGGAACCAGTTGGTTCCTTTATTTTCTGCCCAAGAGAACCCGATGCCCACATTTCCCATTTCCTCTTCTCCTTCTCGGTCTGGCCAATAGCCGTCGCCGCCAGTGGCCGCCGCCGTCGTCTGCCTCTCCCCTTCCTCCTCCTTCTTCTTTTTCTCCTCATTTCCCCTTCTTCTTGGCGTGAAAGCATCCTTGGATGGCTCCTCCTCCATTAAATCTCTCTCTCTTTGGTTGCTTCTCTCTTTTTTTACTTGGGTAAGTATGTATTCGCTCTTAATTATTGATTTATGGCAAAAAATATGAGGTAGAGATGATGTATTTTATATTTAGGGTTTTGATTAATTGGAAAAAAATGGAATTATTGGAAATTAAGTGAATTTATGGTTATATAATTGTTGGATTTTGCTATAAATTATGATTTGGTAGATGAATTGTTGAATAATTCTTGTGAAATATGAATTTATGTAGAGAGAGGAATTGGAGAAGATGAAGAAAATAGAGAAAGAGAAGGAAATTGATGGAGAATTGGTGTTTTAAAAGCTAAAATTTTGAGAAGAAATCAACTAGCAAGTAAGTGTTCAAGAAAATTTATTTTTCCTTTGTAATTATGCATTATGTATGTTAGAGAATTTAAGCTTTTGGTGGATTTAATTATTGCTAATTTTATTAGATTCAAAATGATATACATTGAGTATAAAATCAAATGGAATTATGTTATACTTGTGATTTTTAAAGCAAAAAATTAATAAACAGGCATTATATACAAAATTGTAGTTAATATGTTTATTGTACATAAAACATTTAAATCATAGTTGAATAATTATGGATAAGGTTGTAAATATTAAATTTATAACTTGACAAGTGGTATGTATATATATATACATATATGTACACATGCATATGAATTAGTTGTAAACTCAAAGACTAATAATTATGTTTTACGATTAATATATATTGAATGTGACTTTAGTTAGCTAATGTAATTGAAAAAAAGCTCTACTTGAATTATAGTTGGTGATGCATATTAAGTTGATAATTGAAGATATCTTGAAAAGCAAAGAAGGATAAATTTGAAGATTTAATTATCTAAATTAAATAAGTAAAGTATATTTGTTATGAAAATTTCTCATTTGCCCTTAGTAAAACCAGATAAGAATTGGAGAAATTGGATAGATTGGCATGCCAATTAGGAAAATTGTAATGCGGCGCCTTGATATGTAACATCGAATTGGATGACTCCGAGAGCTGAATCTGTGTATGTAATTTAATTGAGTTGTGGATTGGATGGCTCCGAGAGCTGCATCCACAACTGCATGTATATATGTGTGTGTGTGTATATAGAAATGTATATAATTAATAGAAAAATTGCATATGTGGAATAAGAAAAATTGTTAAAGGAGATTGGATGGTTTCGAGAACTGAATCTCCCGATTACATCCCGTTTATCCAACTCGGTGTGATTCTACTGGATTTACTTGGGGCAAATACAAATCGTAATTTTAGTCGAACCTTTGATTTAAACATCAAATAATAACCATAATTATATGTTTGTTTAAATTGCTTTCATAGGTTTTCTTATCATCTGTATATGCTTATCGGCTAAAAATGTGTATTGTTTAATAAATTTAAATATGTATATGTATATGTTTTACTTAATTTATTATATACATAAAATGTGGAAAAATAGAATTACTTGAACACCACTAAGCAATATGCTTAGCGCGTCGTTTTTGCTCCGCGCGTAGGTTAAAGAAGTTTTTGAAGGAAAGCCGTAGGTGAATCTGCAACAAAATTTGGACCGCATCAGAGAAGAATTTTGAGGTGGATACACCATAACCTCTTTTATGGTTTTTCTGGTACTTTTTGGGCATGTAATTAACCTATGGACATGTAATATGATGTAAATAGTTTTGGACAAATTGGTGCTGTATTTAGAGGCAGAATATTGTAAATTAAGAAATCTGAATGGTTTAAATTTTGTTGGTTATAATTTATTGGAGGAAGGGCATTAATTATGTGTTGGAGTTTAAATGAAGAAAGGATGGTAGGATGAGAATAAATAGAAGTGTTTTGGATAATTTTTTTTTAGGGAGTAACTTAAAATTTAGGGGATACTCTGCCAAAATTTTTATAAAATGAATAGTGCTTTTATTAAAGGATTATTTTATTCGCCAAAAAATTGCCTAAACCCGATTGTGACATCCGGTATTCGGGTCTTCTCATTGACCGGGTATAGGGTGTTACATCTGGGGTGGGGGAACCATTTACTAGCACAGAGACTCTAACCGAGCTGATGCAATCCTTAATCCAACCCCTCCATCTGGAACCAAAATGCATATTTTTTAAAACAGCATCAAGATATAATCAGTTCACCAAATCGAAAGCTTTGTGGAAGTCTACTTTGAAGAGAACCCCACGTTTCTTAGATATTTTCAATAAATGAATAATTTCATTTGCCACTAAAACGTCGTCCAGGATTTGTCTACCCTGAATGAGGCACATTGCTCAGGCGATACCACTTCCCCCACCACTTTTTTCAGCCTATTTGCAAGAACTTTTGCTATTATCTTATACAAACTATTAATGAGACTGATAGGACGAAGATCCTTTAACCAGACAGCCCCCACTAATTTTGGAATAAGCGTTATAAAGGAGGAAGACATACCTGGAGAAAAGAGCCACTATTATAGAATTCTGTAATCATTTTTAGGACATCTTCACCAATAATATCCCAAGCCGTTTTGATAAAAGCGAAATTAAATCCGTTTGGGCCAGAGGCTTTTGAACTATCACATGACCAAACTGTCGCTTTCACCTCTTTACTAGTGAAGGGATTCTCGAGAAAAATGATCAACTCCGCTGAGAGCTTTCTAAAAGGTAAACCCGAAAAAAAAGGCCTTCTTGGGTACTGCTCACTGTACATCTCTTTATAGAACACCAATACTTCCTCTTTAATTAAATAGGGATCAATAATTACTCCATTATTAGTAGCCAGTCTAAAGATTTTGTTTCGGTTGCCTCTGACTGCAACTGATAAATGGAAAAATCTAGTGTTATTGTCACCTTCTTTAAGCCATTTAACCCTTGATTTTTATCTCCACAAAGACTCTTTAGTTGCTAGTTTAGTCTAGAGAGAGTTAACAAGGGAGGTTCTTTTGTTATTCAAGGCCTTTCTTACCACTTCATGCATGTCATCACATTCAAGGTCACAATCAATATCATCAATATCCCTTTCCAGTGAGAAAATTCATTGTTGACATTTCCAAAACAATTAAAATTCCAGCCCGATATGGATTTCCTGAGCAACTTAAATTTGAGGTGGATGTTATTGTAATTGCTCCCGCAAATATTTAACCACCAGCTATTGACATTCTTGAGAAAGTCCCAATCCTCAAGCCACGCATTGATGAATTTAAAAGGTCTAGGGCCCCAGTTGTCAAAACCACAACACAAAAGGATGGGAGAGTGATTTGAGAGATTCTTAGGGAAGGTTGATTGGGCTAAATTAGGAAATCTCAGAAGCCATTGTTTATTAATCAGAAACCTATCAATTCTGCTTCTCCTAATTGAGTTACCCCAAGTAAATCTCCTGCCAATGAGGGGGAGATCGATTAATCCAGTCCTGAGCATGAAATCTTGGAAGTTTTTGTCTTTTGCATTAGAGTTTTTTCTCCATCTGTCCTCAGGTAGTAAGGTTGTGTTGAAATCCCCTCCTAAGGTTGTGTTGAAATCCCCTCCTAAAAGTACTGGTATATCTCCCAGAATATTTTGCTCCAGCTGAGTCCACAGCACTTCTTGTTCTGGTGCTGAGATTGGCACATGCACAGCCACTATTCTGCAAACCAGATCTAGACTCAAAATTTTTCCTTCAATGGCTATCCATCTCTCTCCAACCTGATGAGAGGCTTGAAGAAAAAAATCAGAGCACCAGGAAACTAAAATACCACCTCTGTTACCCTTTACCTTCAACTCAATCCAGTCCACCTTCATGCTACCCCAAATACATTTAATATCTGCATCAGATATCCCTTACAACTTTGTCTCAAGCAACATGAGGAAGTCAATGTTATTTTTAACAATAAGAGAAGCCACCGCCTTCTTTTTAATGTGAAACCCGAGGCCTCTCGAATTCCAGCAAAAGAATTTCATAAAAACATAACAGGGTAAGAACGAGACAACCTAAAAACAACATCAATAGAGGAGCTAATTATTCTCAGCTTTTTTCGATAGCTGCCATTCTTCCTACTCCTTTATCTTTGATTCCATTAATTTTTCTAAGAAGGCTTCTTTGTTCGAAGGGTAGATAATGCCCAGCTGATCAGCAACTTCAAGAATCTTGATAGCTTCACATCTAGGAGAACCAGATTCAGCGTCCTCTTCAAAAGTAAGATGGTGGTTCACATTGCTGATACAACCATCTGAAATCGAATCTCCTACAATGTCCTCGGAGCAACTACCAGAGTCTGAAATAATGGCTGACGAACCTGCCTTCCCCCTCCCTTTCCTGCCTTGTTTCTTCCTCAAATTAGGGAATTGGAGAGATTACTTAACTGGGTCCAATTTATAGAAGGACCTGGTTTTTTTAATTTTCCTCCTGACCACCTTTCCTTCAAACTGGGCTTTTTTCATTTGATCCAATCTGGATGATAAGCTCGTTTGGGCTTGGGCTACTTATAATATCTCCTTGAAGTAGGGGGTGAAATAAGGTATCAAATCCAGTCCATTCAGGTTAAAAACTTCAAACTCAGGTGTAATAGGTGTACTTACTAGGCCAAAGCCTCTATCTCGTGTTTCTACGGGCCTAGAGTCACCAGCCCTTAATGTATCAATAGCTATAATTTGCAAAGATAACATATGTAATATCATAATATTATTTTATGACAATTGGATTCACAACTTAAGATAGAAATTTTATGACAAATTTTTCATAAGATAAAATTAAAATCCATTAATATATGTAATATCATAATATTATTTTATGACAATTGGGTCCCAAAAGTATATTTCACTTCCTAATTGAAAAAAGTCATAGAATTTTTTTATGAAATTACTATTCTATCCTAATAATAACTTATTCCAAAGAGAAAGGTGAAGTGCAAAAATGTAATTATATTTTTATGAATCAAATAACTTTTTCCTCCAAGCCAAATTTTGATTTTTCACCCTATATGACTTTTCAATACTTTTTCGTAACGGGAATTTAATGCTACAGCGTAAATGTGTCTCTCACTAAAATGAACTTTAATAGTTTTTTTCACTATACAAATATGAGTTGAAAATAAAAAAGGCCAGTAGCTTTCAATTCAATCCATCAAATTAATATATTTATTTTGTTAAAATAATTGATTTGCTCCCAATATACTTTTTAGATCCTTTTCAAATGGTTATTTTAAAATGCCTTTTCATGTTACTATAAAGTTTCATAATTATATTTTTACCTTAAAATTTTTTTCTATCAAAATTTATTTTTTATTTTAAAAATTCAAAAAATATATAAAATTACTCTAAAGTGCTTCTAATTAGACTTTATATACTGAGAATTTTCTTACCGTATCAGGTGATAGAGAGCTATTAATGGATCTTGCAATTACTTTGAAGACCAAAATTTTTGAAATTTTTAACTTATCTTAATTTTTCTTATTCATTATAGTATTATAAATTTGAATAGTATTGGAGCATTATTAGAAATATTTTTGAAGAAATTTTATAGATTTTGAACAAAATTTAAATGAAATAATAAAAATTAAAAATAGATGAGTAAAAAAAAGTGTAAGTGAAAGTGTATTTAAAGAAGAGTGTAATATAGGTTAATTAGTTAGGTTATATAATAACCCATAACCCACATGTATATTTTTAAAATGCTAGAATGGGTTATATGGTTTACAATAATCCACTATAATTATTCAATGATTTGGCCAGTGATTTGGCCCTTGTGTTAGGTCTACAAGGAGTATAAATAAGATATCTTAATTATTCTAAAATAGTAGCATATGTAAGAGGTCAAAAAGAGTTAAGGAGACACCATATAAAATAGAAGAAAAGAGAGCAATTGTTCTTCTCAGACCAGTTTCACGAATTTATCATTTTTGGGAGATTGAACTGTTGGATCAAGTTGATTTTTGGACAAATTTTTAACACCTTACTCTTCATTCTCAACGTTGGAGATCGATTTTTGAGGTCCAGAGGTTATTTCGTGGCTGGGAAAGATGACCTATTTCTAGCTGTTAGTTCTCATCTTTTGTCTTTGATTTATTTCTGTTTTTTTTTCAAGATTATGATGATGATTATATGCCTCTAGTTTTATCTGGAAAAGACCTGTTATTGTGTAACACTATAATTCAATAATCCATTCCTTTAAGTATACTTAAGACATTGATCATGACTAAACTCCATGAGAAACTATTATAACTAATAAAGATAACATAAACTTTCATTGTATCTTTTCAACTCCTTATTACATTAACTTATACAGATAAATCATAACTACAAAATCTACGTGAAACAAAATTTCAAACTCAAATATCATCATAATACTCTTCATCTCTTCCCAAAATCCATGTTGACCAACTCGCAACAAAAATCAAACATGAACATAAATCCTAACCTGAAAACCTGTACGGATAAAATCTGTGTAAGCTATAAAGCTTAGTGGGGAACAAATATTATATGGGCAACTTCCTTTTAGAAATAAGTTACACATATGCATTAATCATGAGCATAACAATCAACTTATAAGTTTACCATAATAAACAATAGTCATAGAGTTTACAACATTTCAAAACTTTAGCCAAACTCATCTAATTTCAATAAACCTTTATCTATTAACAGCACTTTACTAAAACAATATATTATTTTAGAAATATTCTTACAGCATCTAAAGATTATATATCTCAAGTTTATTCTCTAGATTACTATAGTTTAATCTTGATTAACCAATATAGCTTAAAAACTCTCATGTTCCTTAAATTATAAGCATAAGTATCGTAAGTATCGTTAGCATATAACTATAGTTTTGTACATCCAATCATATTAGGTATATAAGCTGTGCATTCAATATCCAATCACAAATATAAGAGAAAGTTTACATATCATTTAACATAGGTAAACAAGAGTTGAATAACCATGGAAATTATCCATCACTAATTTTAACCACAGAAGATATTGTTGGACATAATTATTTCACATATATATTACAATATAACATGTTGTCCTGTATACTATGCATAGATTTATAACAGAGTCATATACATATCAGATTAAGTAAATAGTATGTGACTATAGTGAACATGTATGTAATAATATAATTATTAAAGAGATATCTGTAATGTGCAAATTTATATGCATAAATTATAAGCTCAAAATGGACATGTAATACTAAGGTACCATATGTTTAACTATGCTATAACTTCCTCTTTATGACATGTTTTCTACATGCTATGGAATAATAATATAAAGATCGATTTGAGAATTGCCAAGTTCTTTTATCTCTTAGTTCAATATAACATTTTCTTTTACTGTGTATTATGCCTGCACATATCTAAAGAAGTGGATAACAGACTAACTATTGTACCCAGAGGTACCAGAACATACTCGAAGGTATGAAATCAGAACATATTCGAAGATATCAAATAAGAACATAAATGAAGATATAATATCAAAACATATCAGAAGATATAAAATTAGAACATATCCAAAGATATGAAATCAAAAGATCTAAACAGGATCGAACAGATACCATAGACCCAAATAGGGCCAAACATTAATATAGATAGATCAACTGGACCTAAATGGGGTTAGCTACAACCTAAATGGGACTATTAATAGGATCAAACAATACAATAGCAGTTAAAAATTTCCTGATAGGCATGCCTATCTATCCATAATCTAGGCATAGATGCAGGCAAAATAACCTTTTTTTCATTATATTTTTGTACTTTACTATTCAATTATATATTTGCTACTGTATAGCAATAAGCAGAATATTAAGTAATATTTGCTCAAATATCAATATTTTGTGAATCGGTTAGCTTATACTTATTGGAGCATAAGCATTTAATACTTGAAGTCCTTATAGAGATATATTCATATTTAAATATATGTGCAACTTTAAGCATAACATTATATACTTACTCATATGTAAACTATCTGCGAACATGATAACATCTTCACATATACAAATACATGCTTGTATATAGACAATATGTACTTGTTATCATATATAAGCACATATTTGCTATATACTTACACTACTCATGCTTTCTTAAACACTATATCATTATACCCGTTAAAATGCAATCACATAAATTACAAATGTATAGATATCTCTCAAACACATTATCAATTCGTAAGAGCGTACCTTGGTGATCCATCGAGACCAACTTCTATGCATCCTTATACTTAGTTATACCATCACACATTCATTTTGATCAATATATCAAATACATGTAATCAACATTTTATCCTAAGTGAAAGTATCTCCAATTAAAGATTAACACTTATTTGTACCATCTTATATTGTTTTAATATCTATTTATGCATATATGTTCAATACCATATTTGCCTATATAGATACACAATCTTAAGTACACATGTGTATGTGCAAATATGTATAAGTGCATAACACTCTAGCTGTAGGTTCTCTCATGATATTATAATAATATAAACATACAATCATATCTAATCAATTTCGAATAGTAATATTCATTATAATTAATTAAGTATTAAATATAGATGTATATAGGTATTTGCAATTTTCTCAGTAATTCTCAATTTATTTTACTGTAAGGTATTTCCACTTCTTTACATATTTGTATGATAATCCAAATCAATTCTTTATGGTTCCTTTAGCTTACGAATTTTAAATTCCTCTTTCATAACATAATAATTAGGTTCTTAGAGGAGCGGTCATTTTGATCTTAAACTCAAATATCAATCTCAATAACTGTAAATGTGTATTTACTTACTTACACACACACACACACAAACACACAAAAAACATCACAACATTATACTCTAACAGGGTAACATTAAAACATAGGCATGTAATCTTTCATGCAATTATATTGCTATGGCTTCCTGAATTATTTTCTTTGTTAATTCGCTCTATAATTATACAATCATATGCTAATACTTTACAAGCTTAATTAGTTAAGAAAACTATATTTTATACTAAACACTAAAGGTTATCTAAAAATCAATTGGATAAAATTTTGATAAGTTTGGGTTTCCATTACTTACATAAATCATTTACTTATCAATACAATGGGCTTCCACTTGGTAGAGTGGTGTGTGGGGCTTGACAGAGTGAGGGAGAACCCGATAGAGTGAAGGGAAGCTCAATTGAGTGGTTGAGGAGCTCTATAGAGTGACTGGGAAGCTCGAGAGAGTGGCTAAAGTGCTTAAAAGAGTAGGTCTTCTCGACCTAAAAGATTCGAGACCTGCATTTCCCTATCTCAACCCATAAACTCACTTGCATGAACTAACGACTAAATAACAACCAAATTTTCAGAATTATTTCTTTTACAATCTATATGATTTTACTTTTTTTTTTAAATTCAATTACACTCATTTATCAAATTAATTCTAAGAATTAATTAAATAGGGTTATAAGCTTCAAAAGAGAAATGAAGATTTATATTGTATTTCTACAGTTTTTTCCTTTGCTGCACTAGAACCAAAATCAACTTTTATCTCATTAACAGATAAAATTATGTATTCCTTTATTTAATACATTGCTTATCCTGAAATTTTAAACTCCAATTTTAAAGCTTTTATTCTACCATAAACCAATACAACTTAGGAATTTTATATGCAGAACTTTTCTATCACTATGACTTTTAGATGATTATCAAATTCTAGCATTAAGTCTAATACAAGCAAATCCAAATGTAACCATAGTTCCCATACTTGATGCTGAAACTAGAATTCCTTCGCTCTTACAAAACCTCTTTTCCTTTGATCTTACATGCACTTCCTTCTTTGAAACACCTACAAATCAAAACCATATATTTATCTTCTTCCTAACCAAAACCAGAGAGAGATAATGCCTAAACTTTTTAGAGAGGAGGAAGACAAGTTGTATCTTATGTTTTTCCTTTCTTTTTGTTATTTCTGGCTGATCCCTCTCTTTATCAACTCACTTTCTATTTATCTCTCATCCACGTGAAGCTTCCAAAGAAGAGATAGGGGAGATTAAATTCCCATTAACTCCCTTTCAATATTTACCTTTCAACCTTACCCCCCACTACTTCTCTAATATAAATTAATCCTAACTCTTATTAGATCCTAATTGTCACTTTATTAATTAATTAATTACTCATTAATTAACTGTATTACCATCAAATTATTCTTATTTCAATTAGGATCACAATTGGGGCCTTACATGTTGTATTTGCCCATTATTTTGATAGTGAAAGATTTGAGCAGCCTAAGGGTCTCATGGTTTTTACTCCTTACATCAAGTTTCCATGTAAAAGTTCTTGCTTGTTCTTGTGTTGTTGTGGCTAAAATATTTTTCATTTCCAGTAATTTCTTGTTTGGATATTGTTCTACTTGTTACTTTTCTTAAAGGTTTATTTGAGTCAAAAAAACATTAACAACGAACATTCATTCCACACATTTAGTTATTTTCGTTGTGGTCTTTTTCCCATCAAATTGATATCAGAGTTAGCTTATTGTTGTTAGACTTTTTTAAACAATGGAAGCTAATATAAGTAGAATGGTTAATTTAAATGGTTCAAATTACCATATATGGAAAGAAAAAATGAAGGATCTTCTTTTTGTGAAGGATTATTATTTATCGATGTTTATTGAAAATAAACCTGATACTAAGGCAAAGGCAGAATGGACTATTTTGCATCGATAAGTTTGTGGGTATATATGGAAATAGGTGGATGATAATATTTTAAACCATATTAGTGGTGAGACAGATGCATGTAAGTTATGAAATAAGCTTGAGCAGTTGTATGCTCAAAAGATAGGGAATAACAAGTTATTCTTGATTAAGCAAATGATGAGTTTAAAGTACCAGGATGAAACTCTCATGTCAGATCACTTGAATGTCTTTCAAGGAATTATAAATTAGCTTGAAGGAATTGGGATCAAGTTCGAGGATGAGATATGAGATGCAGGCTTTATGTGTAACACCCTACTCTTACTTATTTTTTTCTACTATTTTACATGATCATCACACATTGCTCACATATAAATATTATAAATGCATATAAATGCCACACTATAATACTAGTCTAGAATTAAATCATAGTAACAAGGCTACATATATGATAATTACTTAAATACAACTACTAGGCATTGCAATCACGATCATTCTTCATATACATGCCATGTCGATCCTCCTTCATCATGTCCTCAACTACATGTCACTACCACAGTCAACAACCACGTGCTAAACAACATTATCACTTAGTGGTGGATACATCTACATAAAATTTCATTCAGTTTATCTTATTCACTTTTATTAATTTCTTTAACATTAATTTAGTTTATCCTAAAAAGCCGAATAAATTTCAAATTCATTCCTTTAATGCCCAATTTCTCTTTATTTACTCCAAAGATTTTTTTTCTTTGTTTTTACTAATTTTAATAATTTGCCAGTTCGAGTAAACAATTTCTATGATGACTTATTTATTATTCAAATTTTCTTTATTTGTAATCCAGTAACATATAGCCTTATAATCTTGCCCCTGCATTTTTCCCATAATTTCATCTTTAATTATTGTGACCTTGCTTAATTTTTTTTGCGTTACAAAACTCTTATTTTCCTATTTTAACTGTATTAAAGTTTTAAATCATTAATTAACTAAATATGTTCGGATATTATTATTATTATTATTATTATTATTATTATTATTATTATTATTATTATTATTATTTTCTTAACCTTATGCTTATCATCTTCTTATTAACAATTTCCAGTCCGGTCCTCGACCCCTTTTTATTTCTTGATATCTAATCTTTCCGAATTTTGATTTTATTTCTTATCTTTAATCTCCTATATATATTCAAATATATATGATATCATTATATTCCGTCAGATTTCTAATTAAACATAAGATCATAATTCGGCCCCTGTTTTTGTTGATCGCTATCAAATTTTCATTTAATTTTCCTCCTGTTTATTTAACTTTCTAGTTTCCTTTCGTTCTGAGCACCGGCCTTCACTATTCACTTTTATGGGATATTTTATTCATATAGAAAATTTTACTTTATTTTCAAAATTTTTTCTTTGTTATTCAAACTCTTACTTTATTTTTATTATTTTATAATTTTCTTTAAATCTTTCAATCATTTATTTTTCTCATTGAATTTCGACTATTTTCTTATTTAAATTGAAAAAAATTAAATTAAATTGCTAAGTTTGGCTTTTCTTTACTTTGATCAATTTTAATCTCAATTTTTAATTTCCTTTGACTTTTATTTCACTAGAAAGACATAATTTACAATTTAACCACTACCATTATTTTTATGTTGACAGTTACATTTTTGCCCCTGAGCTTTTGCTTATTTACAGTTTTATCCTTCTTTAAATTATTTAATTTTCTTACTTCCTCTAGGCACTATATTCTTATCAATTTATAATTCTACCATTAAAGTTGACTTTTCCCATAGGTTGACTAATTTTTTTGACCATTAATGTTTATTTTATCCACTTAACTTAATTAATTTACTAGTACTTCAATTAAATTATCTCAACAAAATAAACCCAAATTTATTCTTTTAAATCATTAATTCACTATTACTTTAATTACTTCTCGTAACTTCATAATTTCCAAATTTATTCTTTATTTATCCAATTATTTTCTTGACTATCCCAAAAATTTTCTTTCTTGTTTAATTTCACTAATTTCTCTACTTGGATAAAAATTTTTCATTTTGCCCCTACAGTTGACTTTATACTCAATTTTGACATGTTTGACTTTTAAATTGACTTTTTCTATTTTTAGTCAATTTAATTTCAATTTTGATCCAATTACTTTCCTTTGACTTCAAATTTATTTTTAAATTGTAAAAGTTACCTTTTAGTTCTTAAAAGTTTTCTGGGAATGGAAATTTTCAGTTTGGTCCCTGAACTTTGTTTCATTTACGGTTTTGTCTCTTTTGGTCCAAATGACTATTTTGCAATTTATTATCATATTTTTCACATATTTGGACCATTTTACCTCTGGTTACTCGTATAATTATATTTTTGCCCCCTTATTCACTCTTTTAACCTCATTTTTCATTCTTTTCAATTTCATTTACACCAATGATATTTTTATTACAATAATTATTCTTTTTACCCAATTTACAAGTAAAATTATAGTTTTATCCCTAGAAATCAACAGTGGACCACCATTAAAATGGATAAGTGGATAAGTAAATTCAATCATTGGGAGTATCCATACCACAGAGGGGTATGTGACTACTTCTGGGAGTGTCCATACCACAGAGGGGGTATGCGGCTACTCCCGATATATTGATAATGAGTTGGCTAACAGAATAGTCCACACTGTCTTAGATCAGTAACAGAAAATAACTGTATAGAAATAGAACAAAATAGAACACAACAGGATAAATGTCCTTATGGCTAGCCATACTATCCTAAGGTCCTAGTTTCGTTTAAACTAACAAAAATATTGACAGAGTTCTAACATTAAAAAGTGTTTAAAAGTTTAGTGCTTGAATTGTAACGAAATGAAGTTTAGTATAAATATTGAAAAGTACCCTATAATTGGGACCTTTTGATACCATGTGGAATGGTTTATTGTTTAGTGCATATTTTATTCATTTAAGTAACTAAGTATGTAGTATTATATATATATATATATATATATATATATATATATAAGGTGTTTTTGCTTAATTATTGTGTTTAATTGTAATTATAGGATAAGGTGAGGTGCTTCACGAGTGGAGCAAAGAAGGAGGATATCTTCACAAGTCCCAGCAGCAGTTCACGAGTCATGAGGGCAGTTATGATTTAGTAAGGAGAGCAGCACAATTCACGAGTCGAACAAGCATTCACGAGTCGGCATGCAGTCACGACTGAATACAGTTTGATGGAGTTCACGACTCGTGAAGATGTTCACGAGTCGAACATGATGCCTGCTCCCAAACAATGCCATCTTTCTGCACATGATTCTTCAGCCAAGCATCATGAATTTTCAGGGCAACTTTTCACAATTGACAACTACTCGGAAGGGATATATTTGTAGAGTTAATCTCTATAAATATGGCAGTAAAGCTCTGAAGAAAGGGGGGAATCAATATTTTGTTCTTAGAAATATAGTTATTATTTTGGATAAACATTTTTACTTAGTTTTTTTTAGTAGATGATTACAAAGGGACAAAGTCAAAGGAACATGAGATGAGTTTCTTTCTTTTGTTTGTCTTTAATTCAATTATATACTTTGGCTAGTTTCATTTGTACATTATAAATATGCTCTAGTATTTGTTTAAGACATGTTTATTATTACAATGAATGAAGTATGATTTACATCCATTTGTGTGCTTTGATTTGCTATGTATGATTGGCCACCATATTTGGCATATTAGTCAATTTATTCACAATGAGAGTTGGAATTCCTTGATGGAAAAACAAATGAATGTACTTAAAGCATTGAATTCCTTTAATTCGACTTAAAGGAATCACTTTAAAGGGTTAAAGATTTGGTATAGAGCTTCATAATTTTTGTTTATCTCTATAATGACATGAGAGTGCTTATAGACTCTAAATGAAAACATTTTTACTGACAACGAGAGTTATTTTAAAGAATCTTGGCTAAATTCTCCAGTCACTTTATTTATACAATTACCTGTACTTGTTCTTAAATGAATTACTATTTCATATTTTTAATGTATGTTCATACTATCAATTAAGTCATCTTTAATCCAATTTGATTTAATATATGCAAAGTAGTTTAGATATTTAATTAAATAAATAATCATCATTTTATTCGTTACCTATCCATCTACTCTTTGTAGTTTCAATATAAAATTTACCCCATTCCCTTTGGAACGATACCCTACTCATCCTATACGCAGTCTAGTGAGACTAAGGGTTCAAATAAATTTCCATCAGATTTTGGCACCGTTGTCGGGAAACGGCTTGAATAAATTTTTATTGATTGATACAAAAGAGTAGATGTTTTAGGATTGTATGATATAAATTAGTTATTAGATGTATGAATTCTTATATTGTGTTTTGTTTGCTTTAGAATTAGAGTTTTTGTTTATGATTTATTTTTTGTTAAGTTTTAAGTAGTTTATAGTTTTCTTTCTTATTGATTTATTTATCTGTTGTAATTTTAACTTTTGGCTAGAGATTTGTATGATTTTGCAGAAAAATTGTAACACAGTATCATGTTCACGAGTGTAGTTCGACTGGTGAACATGTTCACGAGTGTTCCTAAGGCAGCAATTTACTCAGTCGTAAAGACTATACCGAGTCGTGAAGAAGATCACGAGTAGCACAGAAATGAAATGATACCAAGTCGTGAAAGGCTGTCCGACTCGTGAACATTTTCCTCAGTTGCCTGCATTTTGTTTTTCACGAGTCGTGATTCTTATGCCGACTCGTAAACATCTCCTCTTGTGCCACAAATGCTTCATTCTTCACGAGTCGTGATGCTTATGCCGACTCGTGATGCACTGTTCCAAGATTATCGAGTCGTGATTTTTTACTTCATGTTCTTATTTTTAATTCATTTTTATTTCTTTCTTTAACTCTTATTTATTTTAATTAGTCATCTTTGCAGTTTTAATTTGGATTAACTGCCCTTAATTAACTTAAATTTAATAGGGGGAATGGTTATAAATCACACCCAGGGTTTGTGAAACGACATTTCTTTTCACTTTCTCCTTCATTCTTCTATAAATACTGCAGTTACTATTTTCTTCATTTTTCACATTTCTTTTCTTTTTACTTTCCTCGTACACTTCTTTTCTCTTTCACTTCTCCATACATTCACGTTTGTTTACTTGGTTTTCTTTCACTGCACCATACATTCACATTTCTTTTCTATACATTCACGTTTCTACATTTCTTTCTCTGCCTCATTCTCTTTACAACTATGGTGAGAACTAAGAACGTCTCAACCTTAAGGGGTTAGCAAGGGGGAGATGAAGCATAACTAGAGAGTTTACAGACAGATTTTGGTGCACCCTTTCCCCTTTCCTCTATCCATGAAGGTAATAGATTCCTTGTTCTTAAGGATAGAGCAATTTCTCAATGTAAGTATTTCCCAAACTCTTTGCTTGAACAAGTGGGTTTGCTTGATGTAGTAAATGAAATGTTATCTCAATGTGGCTTATTGCATTTTGTTAATATGCATGAACAATTTTATACTGATTTGGTCTTGGAATTTTACACAAATTTGAAGGAAAATGCTGAAAATCCTAGGCTAGTGGACTTTTGTTTGAATGGGATTGATTATACATTAACATATTTCATGATGCATCACATTTTTGGCTTTAAACAATCTGGATTATGTGATCCTCCTAAGAGTTACCGGCCTAATGCTTTTTGAAATTTTCTCACTGGCTTAACTACACCATTTAGGACTAGAGAGGCTAAGTCTATGTTTATAATAGATTTGAAATATTGGATTTTGCATAAGATCCTTACCTTTATTGTCTTTAACAAGCCTGAATTTAATCGAGTTTCAAGTCATGAACTTTTCTTGATATGGTGTGTGCATAATCGCAAGTCTGTTTGTTGTTCTTTTTGGATTTTCAAATAGTTATTGAATTGTGTTGGTCGTCCGGAGTCTCCTATCACCCATGGACATGTAATAGCTGCTATTGCTAGGAGTCTTGATATTGATTTGCGCACTTATGATACTGCACCTCCATGCTTATATTTTTCCAATCATCTTTTTGTTAGAGGTGAAATTGTCAATAATTCCTTTCAATTTATTCTCCCACTTTCACGTTCTTGTTAGAAGGATCTTGCAGGAACCTCTACTCCACAAGAAGTGGATGAGGACAGCACTTCAGATGAGGCAGGGGATGAGGCACAGGAACAAGGAGATGTTCTTATGGAGGATGTTCCTAGAGACGAGGTTGCTATTTCACCACCTATTACTGGATCTTCTTCACATTCCATTCATTCCATGTTCAACCAGTTGTTGTAAAATCAATCCACCATTCAGAATCAACTCACATCATTGGAGCAAGTTACCTCCCATTTGGTTCGACGTCAACACCGCCTTGAGCACAAGGTGGACGCCTTCATTGCCCAATCGGGCTATGTGGTGTCTTCGCCTCCGCCTTCACTATGATCTTTAGGGGAGTTTTCTTTCCTCTATTTTCTTTAGTTGTTTCTTTTTGTTTTTGTTTTTGTTGTTTATGTTTTGTTCCTTCACATTGAGGACAATGTGTATTCTAAGTGTGGGGGAGCATCATAAATCTTATGTGTGTTGTTTGTTTTTATTTGTCTTTTTCTTTATTTAGACTAACCTTTTTCGTAAGTTTTATTAGAAGTATTGTTCATATTGTATGTAATATAGGTTGTTATGAAGAGTCATTTGCCTTTTATGCTCATTTGATTAGTTTTTCAAGGCTTTTGGCATGTGTTTTATGTTTTCAAGTTATCTCTTTTTACTTCTTTCAACATTTTAGGTTATTTAGTCTCTTTACTAACTATGCTTTAAGGTTAGAATTTGATCATTTAGTTTAAGATTTTAGGATTTTGTTGCCTCATGGAAACTATAGCCCTAATACTTACCTTTACCTTTCAATAATGGATGAGAGCTAGCAAAAAGAAAATAAATGATGCTATTTTATAAAGCAAGATGCATATCCAAAAATTTCAATAAAGTATGGGATGGAGCGTAAAACGCACCCAATACTACATTCTCTTGCTATTTTAAAATTCATGGGATAAAGTCTACAAGTATACCCATGCTTGAAAAAAAAAAAGAAAAAAATGTAGTCTAAAAATGCCATGAGATTGGTTTAAAGGTATGTGTGCTTGCAATTTGTCCTAAAAGGTAACTATAGTCTTAGAACCTTAGGTTTTATGAACAATATTCTCCCTTGAGCATGGTTAGTTTTGAGACTTTATTATTTTGATGTTGGGTTTAGTAAACTTAGGTGACTTGGTAACTAAGAATATATGTATTAAGATTTGATTTACTGAAATTTTGAGTGTTTAAGGTATTTGACTTCATTTAAATCTTGTTTAAAGTGAATATTGAGCAATGCTTTATAATTTAACTTACTTAGTTTAACTTGGAATTAGATTTTCTCATTCTTTCCTTGATTAAGGACAAGCAAGGTTTAAGTATGGGGGAATTTAATACCATGTGGAATGGTCTATTATTTAGTATGTATTTTATTCATTTAAGTAACTAAGTATGTAGTATTATATATATATTTTAGGTGTTTTTGCTTAATTATTGTGTTTAATTGTAATTGTAGGATAAGGTGAGGTGCTTCATGGGTGGAGCAAAGAAGGAGGATATCTTCACGACTCGGATAGACTTCACGAGTCCCAGCAGCAGTTCACGAGTCGTGAAGGCAGTTATGATTTAGTAAGGAGAGCAACCCAATTCACGAGTCGAACAAGCATTCACGAGTGACATGCAGTCACGAGTGAAGACAGTTTGATGGAGTTCACGACTCGTGAAGATGTTCACGAGTCAAACATGACGCCTGCTCCCAAACGATGCCATCTTTCTGCACATGATTCTTCAACCAAGCATCATGACTTTTCAGGGCAACTTTTCACAATTGACAACTACTCGAAAGGGACATATTTGTAGAGTTAATCTCTATAAATATGGGAGTAAAGCTCTAAAGAAAGGGGGGAATCAATATTTTGTTCTTAGAAATATAGTTATTATTTTGGATAAACATTTTTACTTAGTTTTTTTAGTAGATGATTACAAAGGGACAAAGCCAAAAGAACATGAGATGAGTTTCTTTCTCTTGTTTGTCTTTAATTCAATTATATACTTTGGATAGTTTCCTTTGTACATCATAAATATGCTCTAGTATTTGTTTAAGACATGTTTATTATTACAATGAATGAAGTATGATTTACATCCATTTGTGTGCTTTGATTTGCTATGTATGATTGGCCACCATATTTGGCATGTTAGTCAATTTATTCATAACGAGAGTTGGAATTCCTTGATGGAAAAACAAATGAATGTACTTAAAGCATTGAATTCCTTTAATTTGACTTAAGTGATTCACTTTAAGGGGTTAAAGAATTGGCATAGAGCTTCATAATTTTTGTTTATCTCTATAATGACATGAGAGTGCTTATAGACTCTAAATGAAAACATCTTTACTGACAACGAGAGTTGCTTTAAAGAATCTTGACTAAATTCTCTAGTCACTTTATTTATACAATTACCTGTACTTGCTCTTAAATGAATTACTATTTCATATTTTTAATGTATGTTCATACTATCAATTAAGTAATCTTTAATCCAATTTGATTTAATATATGCAAAGTAGTTTAGATATTTAATTAAATAAATAATCATCATTTTATTCATTACCTATCCATCTACTCTTTATAGTTTCAATATAAAATTTACCCCGTTCCCTTTGGAACGATACCCTACTCATCCTATACGCAGTCTAGTGAGACTAAGGGTTCAAATAAATCTCCATCACCTTTTTTATAATTAATCCAAAAAAGAATTTGGAACGAAAAAAATTATGGGCAATTTCCACATATAATCATCATTTCAAGGAAAAACACTAAGTACAGTGCATAGACTTTTTTCTTTTTTTCAAATATAACAAAAAAGCTCTTCACATGTTAGATATATTCAAGATCAATCCAACGTCATTAACACATACATATTCCGACTTCAATTCAACAATAAGTTGAAGTTGAAGCAAGGGAGTAATCGTTTTTTCTCATTCCATTTTAAAATTCTTTTAACTAGAATAAATATGAAAATTAATAACACAATTAAAAACATTATAATAAAAGCTTCTTTTATTTATATTTTGAAAAGTTATATATAAAAAGATTAACACTTTTGAATTCTGATATTCATAACTCTTTAATATTAAAAATAAATGTATTTTAAAGAAATTATTTTTTTATTTTTATAATATAAATAATTGCATATTTTAAAATAATAGAAATGTTTAGAAAAGTTAAACCAATAAATAAATGAATAAATATATAAAATATATATTTTACAATTTGAAATTGAAATCGACGGTCGATTTTGTAAAGATAAATACACAGGTGATGATTGAAAATTATATTTCTTATTGTATACATATGTTCACTTGTACAACAATATATAAGAAATATACAAGGATAAACTTGAGAAGAAGAAGAGTTTGACTGAAAAACAAATACAAATAAAAAATAGAGTATTTGTTTAATATAGGCTGTCAACATTATCTAACACCCCCTGCAAGTCCTTTGCCAAAGATAATGACAACTAGTCTCAATGAAGAGAAAAGTGGTTGGAGGAAAGGGGCTTGGTAAATATATCTGCAAGCTGATAAGGTGATTTAATGATTGGACACGGAGAGAACCATTGACCATTTTTTCACGGATAAAATGATAATCTAATTCAATGTGCTTCATATGAGCATGCATCACAGGATTAGATGACAGATAAATTGTAATGGTCTCAACATCAGGTTAGCCGTAAAGAGTATTTTTCGATAGTAAATAGTATTTTTCGGGCTGAAAAGTACACCCGAAAGTGAAAAATATTTTCTTTGACCATAAAAAAATATTGGTCATGGTGAGTTTATAGTTGAAATTTGAAGTAAAATCGAGGTCAAATTGGCCTCCAAAAATCAAATACGAAAAAAATAGCGAGTCAATTTCTATTATAGGGAAACTGACTTAACTTTGGATAAATATTTAAAAATAGAAAACAGACTCCAAAAATTATCAAAAATTGAAGTTAAGCCGAAAATAATATGTAGATTATTTTGACTGCAAAAAGTAATTTTTTTTATAATACCGGTATTTTTGGATCGGACTAATTTAAGTGAACTGGATTGAAAACGAAGTCCGATTGAGTTAAAAATTTGTGTGCAGCCTATTTTCGGGGTGTTAAAAATTATGAAATTATTTTTGAAGTAATTTGAAGTTGGAAAGTGAAAGAAATGAATTAAAATTTATTATTGAGTAGTTAATGGGCTTGATTGATTAATTAAGGCCCATTAAACTTAGCCAAGCCCAAGCCCAAGTGAGAGAGACTATAAAAGGGATGAAATCTCTTCAATTTTCTAGAAACTTCCACGTTGGTTCCAGTAGCTCTCCCTCCTTTGGTGGCCAACTTCTTTAGTTCTTCATTTTTCACCATTTTCTTCCTTATTTCTTAAATTTCTTACCTTGATCCAAGCATAAAAAATGTTTTTTAGCCTCTCTAGTTGTTAGATCTAAGCTCAAACTAGATATTGAAGGGAGAAAAGCTAAGGAAAATAAGGATTAAAGGTATGGAGGTAAAAAATACGTAAGTGAATTCTTGGATTTTAATTTGATTTCAAGGCATCTATAACTAGATTTAGGTGTCTAGAGTATTTTTTGTGCTTATTTTGAGCTAAAATGATGTTTATCTTGGTGAAAAGTGAGGTAGGAATTTCGGCCAATTGAGGATGTTTTTGATGAAGGATGTTTTTCATGCCTTCAAGTGAATAAAAGGAAGCTCAAAGGAAGTTTATGCATGGAGTAAGGTTAGTGACTACTAAATCTTAGTAATTTTCATTTAATTTAATGATTTTTCTTAGGATTTATAAAGGAAAATTTTGTATAAATAATTGTATAATAGTGTAATTAGATCCTAATTAAGTGTTTTAGAATGTTTTATTTGCATAAAAAAAATTTATAGGAAATTTTAGTGAAGTGGCCGAAATTCTTGAGGAATAAAAAAATATGTATGTTAAGTATTTTAGTGAATTTAAGTCCTAATTTAATAGTATATTTGAAATAATACATGTATAAATTTTTGTGGAATTTATAGAAATTATATAAATATTTTTAGAATATTTATTGAATATGTAAATAAGGAAAAATTGAAAAAATGTATGTATATTGCATTTTCCCTTAATATAATACAATTGAACCTTAATTAAGCCTAAATACAAGCTTAATTAAATTAAAATAAATTTTTAAGGAGAAATTTCTTAAGGGACAAAATTCATTGTTAAATAAAAAGAATGTGTACAATAAGCAATTTGATGAAATTAAGCCATAAAATAAGGTACAACATAAAATATAATGTCCATGAATTTTTAGAAAATTTATGAAATTTATTCAAAAATTTTGAAGCTAAGGACAAATATAAGTATATAATGTAAATGATGAATTATGATGAAATAATTCATAAAAAGAGTAAAAATGATAATAATTGAAGAATATTGTTCACATAAATTTTTATAGAATTTATGTGATTTATGAGAATATTTTTGAAAATAAATATTCAATATGCTTAAGTGAAAATATTGAATTATTGAGAAATAATTCAGTAAACAAGCAAAAGATAGTAAATTAATGTAAATTAATTTATATTCCCTATAAAAAAAATAAAAAAGTTTAATGATGAATTTAAGGAAAATAAAAAGTATAGTAAATTAAGTAACCGTATTGAATTATTGCAAAATAATTCATAATTCGAATAAAATGGAGAATTATTATAAATAATTCACAACCTGTATAAAAGTATTATAATTACCGAATAATCGCAACTTCAGATCGAAAAAGTAAAAGATTAGCTAAAAGTTAAAAAGTAAATAAAATGACCGTAAAAGTAACTTTTTTTTTGAATTATAAAGAAATAATTCAATAAGTACCAAGAAATAAAAAAAAGTGAAATATCTTGACATAATTCACAAATTGTGAAAAAAAAATAATAAATATTTAGAAAATAATTAATTAAAAATCGAAAGAATAATAAATGCTTATAATGAATTATTGTAAAATAATTTACACAAAAGTGATCGAAAAAAAAGTAATTATATTGTCAATATCACTAAAAAGAGTGCGATTGACAAAGATGTATCGTTTAAAGAAAATGAAAGAAATTAAAAATTATTGAAGTGTGAAAATTATCCTGAAAATTTATTTATTGTTTTTGCCCTTAGCAATAGTCAGGTAGTGATATTCTTATTCATGATATAATTGGCTTGCCATAGAAAAATTCAATACCGCGGTGCAAGTCATGGCGACTTGTTTTGCTATGGGTAAGACCTCTGATCTCCATAGTTTCAGTGTAAAAGTGAAAGTGTTAGTGCAGTACTTTTTAGAGAAATGGGCCCCTTGGGGGTCATTTCTCTATCAGTGGGGCCTTTGGGTTTATGTCCCGCATATCTTATTTGAGAGTCCTTACATATTGCATTAGGGGTATAAAAAAGTATAGTGCTAAAAATGTAAAAACATAATGAAAATTAATGATTAATCGTGAAAAAGAAAGACTAAAGTGAAAGAAAATACATATTCAGGGGCTAAATAGTAATGTTCCCAAAAAGTGTAAACAATGAGAAAATTAATTAAGAAATATTTATAAAATGGTTTAATAGTTATTTGATAGCTAAATAGTTTAAAAATGAAGTTTTGCGTTTAGCAGGGACTAAAGTATACTTTTTCACAAAAATGATAAAATTAGTGTAAATTGATGTAATTTACATCGACTGTTAACTTAAAAAAGTAAAAATAAGTTTATTAATAATAAATTAGTCATTTTGCAATAAATAAAGTCAGAAATGAAATAGTTATAACAAAGACCAATTTATATATTGATAATGTATATCAATTACTGTTTTGAAAATAAAAATTTGTAAAATAAAGCTAAAGTGTAAAAGATTGTCTTTTGCTAAATAAATCAAAAGGCCAAAGTGATATAAAGTAATAAACAACAGAAATTGTAGGGTTGATAATAAAAAGAATAAATTGTGACTAATGAAGAAATCAAGTATTGAATAGAAAATTTGCCATTACAGTGGCAAATAATAATGTAAATTATCAAAGAACTAATATTTGTATTGACCTGATTAAATAAGAACTTGAATAGAAAAAGTCAAAGTTAAGTCAAGTAAGAGTAACAGTAAAAGTAAGAAAAGAAACGTAACTTTTAAAAACGAAATTACAAAATAAAATATTTTGAAGTAGATTGAACTATTTAGAATCAAAGTAACAAGCCTGCCAAAAATGTTGTCAATGAACTGGAAAGGCTGTCAAAATCTTTTAAAAAAGAATGTTGATAAGACAAAATAAGAATTGACAAGTTAACGTAAAAATTAGCATAAACATGATAATTATACGTAGCTTGGAAATTCTAGGATTGGTAGTCACCATTGAGCATATCTAGTGCTCAGCACGTAATTTTGCTGCATACAGGTTCTGAAGAGGAGCCGAAGCATAGTACACAGTGGAGTGAAGCTTGAAGAAAAGAGTTGTATATACTTTTAGGTATATTTAGCATGTATATACTCAGCTAATGGTAGTAGACTTGATTTTATTTTGGATTATTATTATATTAATAGTAATTATTGTTATGCCGGTAAATGTATATGATTGGTATGCGAATAATGAAAATATTATGTATCTATTGTCTATGATAAATTATTATGCCTCTTGGAGGCTGTGTTATTGTTTGATTTTTTATAAGGTCATTAAGTGGGTAGTCATTATACTGCCCGATTTCTCAATGACTTGTATTTGTATAAGTTGGGTATCGGTAAAAAAATTTCAGGCAAGTCGTTTAAGTTCATATCGAAAAGAACTGTTCCATTAAGGGTGTTACATAAATGGTACCAATATTGTCACACCATATAGTAGCAGTAAAGATAAGAAAACCAAGCTCATGAAGTAAAGATTTGAGCCAAAAATACTTAAAAGCAACATTGGCAATGGCTTTGTATTCACTCTTAGTGGATGAACAGGCTATAATAGGCCGCTTCTTAGCTAGCCATGAAATTAAATAAGGTCCAAGAAAGATACCAAAGCCATTGGTGAAACGTCGATCATCAAGATCACCTCCCCGATCACTATTGGCATAACAATGAATATCCAGGGATAATTTCGAAGAAAGAAATAGCCTAAGGGAAGAAAAACCTTTTAGATATCGAAGTAGCCTCTTTAATGACTTTCAGTGAACATCAGTGGGTGAATGCATAAACTGACAAAGTTTATTGACACTAAGGAAGATGTCTGGATAAGTTAAAATGACATATTACAGTGCCCCAATCAATTTTTTGTATAGACTAGGGTTTGAAAATGAGCTACTTGAGTGCTTAGACAATAATGGCGAGGCAAACATATGAGTAAGATAAGAATTTGCATCATCTAGGCTAGCCATTTGTATAATATCCCGAATATACTTAGATTGAGAGAGCAAAATTCCATCAGAGGAATGGAAGATCTCTATACGTACCAAGAAAAAAATATAAGTCACCAAAATCCTTGACGAGAAAATCCTTTCGTAAAATAAAAAGAGTCTGAAAGATTAAATATGAAGATGAACCATTAATGATAATATCATCAACATAAACCAACACAAAAATCACATCAGCATTTTTATAAAAAATAAAGAGAGAGGAGTCAGCCTTTAATGGAACAAATCAATAAAGCAGGAGAAAGGAGGCTAGGCATGAAAGCCAAGCTTGAGGTTCCTGTTTGAGACCATAGAGAGAGTGATTCAACTTGCACACTTGGTAAGGATGTAGAGCATTAACAAAGCCAAGAGGTTGTGTCATATAAATAGTTTTCATCAAATACCCATGAAGAAAGACATTAGAAATATCAATTTGCTTGACAAGCCAATTTTTCATGCTAACAAGAGAAATGATAGTGCAAATTGTGATGGCCTTAATGACAGGATTGAAGGTCTCCTTATAGTCAATACCTTCTTGCTGAGTAAACCCTTTTGCTACAAGACGAGCTTTATATCGCTCAATAGAACCATATGCTCTCCGTTTGATCCTATAAACCCACTTATTTGAGATAATATTAGCATGTAGTGGTTTGGAAACTAAGTCCTAAGTGTTAGTGGACTTTAAGGCAAAAATCTCACCTGACATAGCAGACTTCTATTCATTAAACATACTAGTTTGATGATAAGTTGTAGGTTCATGTTCAAGGAAATTAAGAGGTTGTTTAGATTTGATAGAGAAGTAGGCACATTCGGCCATGGTATTGGGGTAAAGTCTCATCTCATGAGTATAAGATGGAAAATTGTGTATGGTTGGTAGGGCAACAACATAATCAATAAAATCAATAACTAAATCAAGAGCTAGCATAAGAGAAGAAGGATCACTACAAGAAAATCTCAATTTAGCAACGGAAATTTCGATTGCTATTTTTAGCAACAAAAATTTTATTCCATTGCTAAATTTAGCAACGAAATTTAAATTCCGTTGCTAAATTCAACAAGGCACGATTCGGTGAATTGGTCAATTTTAGCAATGGATATAAATTTTCGTTGCTAAAATTAGCAACGGAAATTTAGATTCCGTTGCTATTTTTAGCAACGGAAACCATTCTCCATTGCTAAATTCACCATTAAGTAAAAAAATTAACGACGGTACTGTCCGTCTCTAATCCATCGCTAAAAAATTATTATAATTTTTTGATATCAAAAACCCATGATTGACAGGAAAGAAAGCTGAAAGACACAAAGTTAAATAGAGCTTCTGGACATACTTGGAAGAAAAGGAAGTGCAAGCTATATCCTGTGGTGCACACCTGGTACTTTAAACCAGCACAACAATTACCAATCCATCATCAAACGGTTAAGAATAAAAGACTAAAGATATATATAACCCCTAAGAAACATCTGGTATTTCAAATCAACAACATATATAGCAACAAAGCTTCCTCAATTATATACTCAAAACCATAAAATGGAGCTTTAGCAAAAAAAAAAGGGATTATTATTCCTTTTCTGCACTTAGACCTTCAACAGACACGACCAAAATCAACCCATCATCAAAGTTTGAGAAAAAATGAGATTCATCTTCTCAAGCCAGAAAACAACTCCTAACCGCAGTATACAGGTGAGAATATAAGAACAGTATACAATACCAAAATTGTAGGAAATTCTATAAAAGATCAAGTAATTTTAGAACATTATCCAACCCACTTTAGAAAAAAAAGAGATGACAATCAATATCAAAGCAAAGGACTGATGCACTGATCGTTATATAATTCTCCTTCTTAAACTCCTGCCAAACTCCTAACAAAAGTGAATCCAGCTTTTGAAGGGTTCTTCCCAACCAAACCTGTATTAGTATTCAAACAATTCAGTGAGAAGAAAGACTGCAGATCCAACTATAAATTTTTGAAACATAAATGAGCAATGCCAAATAGAAAAGCAACAAAAGCACAAATTAAAAAAAAAGAGAGATATAGCACTTTAAATGATAAAAGCATCTCAAGTGCTGATTGCATGTCCAATGCATGATGAAGGTCAAATAATATTGGAAGCATGTCCTACAAGTGCAAATGGTGCCACATTTTAATTTAATTGAGACTGAGAATCAACATGGACCCAGAAAAACTGATATATCATAGATACTTTTTTGTGGCATAATTGGCACCACTGTATTTACAAGGGAAAGTAGACATTTACATGTTTATTTCAATTTCTTCACCAAATTTAATTTCTTACTGAATTTTGCACAGTGACATGCAAGGTACTTGGGATAAAGGCACCCATATTAATTCACAAGAACATGCAACATCAAGCATGCCTCAACTTATCCAAAGGTTTTAAAATATGGAAAATTAAATGGTCAATTGTCAGGCTAGGTTCCATATTTTGGAATTGGAAGATTCTATAGTCATTGCTATAAAGTTTGAGAAAGTACATGTAACACGGGAAGCAAATGGAGCACAAATCCCAAAAAGGCCACATAACAAGATTAATGGCCCATGATTTCTGGGCATTTAGCAAGCTTAATAATCCATATATAATCTGAGAACTAAAAAATATGAAGCAGAGTAACAAAACTCACAGAAGTATTTTCTTATTGCATATCAGCAGATTGCTCTAGCTTTGCAGGGTAATCCAAGTCTTCATCAGACGAAATGAAATTAGCAATCTGCAAAAGAAATAATCAAATCAGCTCCATTTATTGTAAAGTATTGCCCACTTATCCAATTCACTAGAGAAATAGTAATACCAGACCCATACTTTGAATTCCTAAAACTTATCTAAATTGATGCCTCTTAAACTCCATAAGTGCTGTCAATATCTAATAACAATGTCAAACAATGAGCATATATTCCAAAAAAGGACGGGATATTTCATGTTTTAATAAAAATGTCAGAATTCTTTTGGTATTTCTGTTTTTAATCTCCTGATCTGATGTACCAAAAATTAATCCTAGTAAGCAGAATAAAGTACTTTTTACTATTTTAGTATAATATATTGTTGAGTTTGCCAGAAAATTGTAACTGTGGTTGGATAATTAATGAACTCTCTTTCACATTGATGTGGAGGAAATCAATTTTTCCAGCTATATTCACGGTAAAAGAGAGAGGGGATCCTATATAGATATTCACTGAGCAGGTATACATAATTTTTTAAGAACCACAAGAGCAGGTATACGCAATTTTTTAAGAACCACCAGCAGTCACTTGGAAGAAAAAACACACCTCATCACGGATATGTGTTCGTGCACGGAAGGTCAGTCGCTCATAAACGTCTGCCAAAATTCTTTCTAGTGTAGGATGTAGCCCTGCCAAAGACTCCCTCCGCCTGATAAGCTGTTCTCCCAAGACTTTTGCAGAATAAAAATTTGTAGCAATCTGTACAGAGATGGCCAATCAAACTAAGTTAATTTCAAAATTATTTATTTGAACATCAATTTGTGAAACTTTTTCATTGCATGCAAATAAATCAAAACACAGAGCTATTGAGAGAGCTTCTAAAATCCAAACTACATAGTAAAAATGAATACATAGAGGTTCATTATCTAATCCACACCTTTAGTTTTGTATTCTAACACGCCACTGCAATTAAGTGCTTTCTAGCAAAATCGAGTGTAGTTTCCAATGGGCTAACTTGGAAAAACTATTGCTGATCAGCCATATTAACAGATTTTAAGACAGACTTGATGTCTAAACTCTCAGTTATTAAGACACAGTAGGCCTGTCTCACAACCCGGTGGAAATAATCCCAAATATTATGGTTGAATCAGTTCAAGCTACACAGACATGAACAATGCGGTTTCAAACTTTAAAACATGCATTACATATTACTATGATACAACAACCTCAACTTTATGTCAAAAAGACATGTACTGATTTGTATGGTCTTTCCATATAGAGGCAGGTGTAAATATATAGCAGAAAGCAGAAGTAACATACTAGGTGCCCTACATTTAAAGCAGTAACATTTTGACTGTCAATCAAAATCATAGAAGCATGCAGCAAACACAAAGTTCTAGGAAACATATAAACAAGCACCAATATACCTTCATCTCATTAATTTTTATCTAAAAACCAATTCAAACCTTTTCAAATAATAATAATAATAATAATAATAATAATAACAACAACTAATCACCTGCATCCACAAGCAAGGAACAACCATAGGAACAACAAGAAGCAAAACTTGCCAGGTAACCTTGGTCATCACACTAACAATTCCAAGAAGCTGTATTGTTGTTGAAGCAAAGCCACCAAGTCTAAAGGGGATATCAAGATCCACAACACTTTGATCTATAGATACCTGTACAATCATATATAATCAATAATATATGAATATTGAAGAAAAGAGGAGGCAGGCATTTGCTGCACAAACCCACGTAAATACTGGCGAGATGTTGTTCCAGCAAAAAGAAAGACATTGGTGCCTGAAACACACTTCTGAGCATCTTTTTGAACAATTTCTGTGCAGCTGCAAGAGCAAATGTTGCAACTAGAACAGCCCTCACAAATATAAACCAAGAGCTCCCAAAAGCAAGATCCATATAAACACCAAGAAGGACCATAGAACTCACCCTAGGTTGACCAGCTTTGGTTTGGGGATTCGCCCAAGCCATCCACCAATTACTGGCTATTTGAAGAAACTAAAATAATGCTTGTGCGAGGATAATTAGTGGAATCAATAAGCCTTTATATGCTGCAGCCATATATGACAGGTAAACCTTCATGCTGACTCTCCCTCTCACCCTTTCCTCTTTCTGAACAAGTTGCTTTTTCTTGGCCATTTTGCTTTCTTTTTCTCTTTGATTGCTTTCTGTTCTGAAGCAGATGAACTCTCTTGGACTTCCTTGGCCAAACTGTCAAGGTTACTTCCGGTTGAATCACATTTTTTATTGATATATAAGGTAGCTTAAAACCTTTAACTATTGTTACTAATTATAGCATAATTAATATTAGTAGTAGTCGAAGAAGAACAAGAAGTTACACATGAAAGAGAATCAACATAATAAGACAAAATAAAAGCTTAGCATATTGCAGTTTAAATAAGAAGAAGAAGAAGAAGTAGCTTAGCGCACTAGGGAATATCAAAACTGAACTGCGAAGTTGATGAATGCAAAAACAGAATAACCGATGGCTACGACTTACAATGAAAAAAAGTTAGCAAAACGAGCAAACTCCTCATTCAAATGCAAGACATATGTGAGAAAACACACAATGGGAATTGAAATTCTATATTCAATTGATTAAAAACTAAGTTTACACTCCTATTTATACAAAGAAAAGCAACCAAATTAATAATTATAGTTCCCTAATTAGCTCCCTAATTTGCTCCCTAAATTGCTCCCTAAATTACTTCAATCACTTTAGATCTATATTCTAACACTCCCCCTCAAGCTGGAGCATAAATTTTAATTATGCTTCAGCTTGTTACAAATTTATTTCTTTATATAAACTTCAAAACATAAATCCGAGCTTCAAAACAAAATGGAAAACAAATGTGAAACCCTCTCCAAACGAAGTCTACTAATAACCCATGCCGTAAGCTTCAACCCAAAACGGAGATCAAGTGCAACTCTCTCCAAATGAAGCCTAAACAAATAACCCATGAATAGGCTTTAACACGAAACGAAGATCAAGCGCAACTCTCTCCAAACGAAGCCTACACATATCCTGTCATGTAGACTTCAAAACAAAATGGAGAATAAGTAAAACACACTTTCCAAAACAGAAGCAGAAATCACAAAATAGGAACACCAAGAACTAGCCACAAACATTTAGAAGCAGCAGAGGTAGGGGACAAAACTGACACTACATCCATGCCGGAACAGAAGCAGAAACCACGAAGCAGAAACACCAAGAACTAGTAATCACACCTAAGAAGAAGCTGGGGAGCAGATCTTCGAAGAAGCAGAGGATAGCCACCACCGGAAAAGGACACCGGAATATGATCGAAAATGGCCAGGCGACGCTGGAGGTGAAATTGGAGGACCACCGGACGCTGGACGCTCTTCCACGAGCCGGCGCGTGAAGACGGAGCGGATTCTTGTGGTGGCGCGTGAGGGCCACTTGCCGGCCTGATGGTCGCCGGATTTTGTGGAGAGGCCGGAATGACGCCTGTGCACCTTCAGATGTGGGCGGTGAAGCAAAACGATCACCAGATCCGGTGACCCAAGACTGGACAGAATTTTCAACCAAAAATGAAAAACCCAGGAACCTGAAAGCCGCAGAAAATCCATTAGAGAGCCCAAGGCTCTGATACCATGTGAGAAAACACACAATGGGAATTGAAATTCTATATTCAATTGATTAAAAACTAAGTTTACACTCCTATTTATACAAAGAAAAGCAACCAAATTAATAATTATAGTTCCCTAATTAGCTCCCTAATTTGCTCCCTAAATTGCTCCCTAAATTACTTCAATCACTTTACATCTATATTCTAACAACGTAAAACCCCCAAAAGATTGGCTTCCCATTGAACAAGCAATACACAAATGTAAACTGCAAAAAGCAATCTCATACCAGTATTAAATCAGTAGCCGGTAAAAAATCAACTTGATGGGTTACAAAAACAACAGTCTTGCTTACCAGTACTGTCAATATGTATTCCTGCAGTTCCACACCATATGATCAGCAAAATTACATTTAAATTGAATAGAGAAATTGGACAAACATAGGGTATGTCTAACCTTGAACAACTCTGAACCAGTGTGTGCATCAACAGCACTGAAAGGATCATCGAGTAAATAAATATCTGCACCTTGATATAGGGCTCTAGCAAGCTGTACACGTTGCTTTTGGCCACCACTCAGATTTATACCTCTATCACCAATGATGGTCTGATCACCATGTGAGAATTGTTCAAAGTCTTTTTTGAGTGAACAAGCATGGATAACATTTTTGTACTTTGCTTTATCCATTGAACTGCCAAAAAGAATGTTTTCTTCAATGTTTCCAGATTGTATCCATGCAGACTGGGAGACATAAGCAGCAGTACCACAAATTCTTACCTGGGTAAAAAAGAGAGAAAAGAGACAGAGAGGCAAACTTCAGGAATTTTTAACTCTCAACAAATATGAGAGAAAATCATCATAGTTGACAGAATAACATCAATTGTACATAAAATAGGTCAATAAGCTAACGTACTTCACCATAGATTTTGGGAATCTCTCCAAGTATGCAAGAAAGAAAGCTTGATTTTCCTGCACCCACCATGCCACAAATAGCTACACGCATTCCTTTCTGCACCTTCATTTGAATGCCTAATAAAGTAGGCCGTGAAGAAGAAGGGTCCCAACAAAATTCACCATCTTTGATTTCTAGAGCCAGGTTTGACATTCCACGTGGCAAAGCAGAGTTAATCATACTGATTTCAATTGGGATTTTCGAAATCAGAGAGGTGGACAAGAGATCAAGAAACGAAAAAAGATTTCAATAGAAAATTTGATATGGAAAGAAAGAAATCAAGAAGAAGAGATTCAAGAAAAGGCTTCTCTATCTCTTCTTCGAGTTCGTTCCAGTGAGATAAAGATGAAAAAGCATCTGGTTTTGGCTCTCATAGAGAGACGTAGCAAAAGGAGGGAGAGGGGTTGCTGCTCCCTTGCTGCGCTCGCTGGAGGAGAGAGAACCGAAGGTGATCGGTGGCTGTTGCCGGCGAAAAAGGGGAGAGGAACGACGGAGGAGGGTGGTGGTTGAGATGGGAGATTAGGAATGGGAAAAGAAAATGGAGGGTAAGGTCACGGGAAAAAGGGACAGAATTAGGGAAAGGGATACAGAGTTAAGGAAGTATATATACCTAGGGCAAAAATAGCAACCAAATTGTTTTCGGTTGCTAAAATTGCAACCGAATTATTTTTCGGTTGCAATTTTAGTAATGAAATTAAATTTCATTTCTATTTTTAGATATACATTTTTTCTCCTTTAGAACCAAAAATACCAACGGAATATATATTCCGTTGGTATTTTTGGTCCCAAAGATTTTTCACATGCTCCGCAAAATACCAACGGACTTAATTTTTCGTTGCTAAAATAGCAACCAAATTTAAATCCGTTGCTATTTTAGCAACGAAAAATTAATTCCGTTGGTATTTTTAGACCCAAAGTTATTTCACCTTATTGGCACCAAAAATACTAATCGAATTCAGTTTTCGTTGCAAAAATAACAACGGAATTTAAATTCGGTTGCAATTTTAGAAACGAAAAAATTTTTCTGTTGCTATTTTTCGTTCCAAAAGTTATCCGCCAAACGTTGGCGCCTTTTTAGCAACGGTTTAAGGGTTCCGTTGCTAATTTTCGTTGCTAAATTTTTGAGCTAATAATTTCCTCCACTTTTAGCAACGGAAAATAATCAAATATATTTTTGTTGCTAAATCTGAAATGTTTAACCAAATTTAGCAATGGAATATATTTTCCGTTGCTAAATAGCAACGAAATTCATTTTTCATTGCTAAATTATTAACGGAATCAATTTCGTTGCTATTTTCAGATTTTCTTGAAGTGGATCATATGAATTAAGGGGAAAGGGGCTAAGGAAGGGAATAGGTCAGTGAGGAAGAGGGAGCAACAAAGGAAGAAAGAGAGGAAGACATACCTGATGAGAAATTCGTTGGTAAGAAAGAGTAAAGAAGAGTATGAACTGTGAGCCATAGTGTAGAGGAAGAAGAACATGTACCAACAGAAGAAGAACAAGAAGGGTGGAACTTGAAAGGAAATAAATTTTCATCAAATGTAGCATGGCAAATAACATAGATACGATTAATTTCAGTGTCTAAACAAAGAATGCCATGATGATTAGGGGATTGCCCAAGATAAATATAAGGTTTGCTGCAAAAAAAAAAAAACTTATGAGAATTATATGGGCCAAGATATGGATATACCATACACCTAAAGACACAACTTTGTAAAAAAAAAAGAGGAGCTCGACCATGCAAAAGTGAGTAAGGAATTTTATGTTGAATGCTGGAACTAGGCAAAAAATTAATGTGATTGACAGTCTATAAGAAAGTATAAGGCAAAAGCAAAAAGGAACGAAAGCATGATCAAGTAAAGTTAAACCAGTATCAACTCTATGTCTGATTTTTCATTCAGAAATCCTATTTTGTTCATGAGTATATGGACGTTCAATGCGATGAATCATCCCATTTTGTCTAAAATATGAATTTAACCTTTGATATTCACCACCCCAATCAGAATGGAAAGCATGAATTGAAGCTTTAAATTGGAGTTTAACATAAGATTCAAATTGCTTAAAGGTATGAAAACATCACTTTTATTATGTTAAGGAAATAACCAAGTAAATTTGGAAAAATCATAACAAATAAGATAAAATATCTGAAACCTAAGTTGCTAAGCACAGAAGACAGATCCCAAACATCGGAATGAATAATATCAAAAAGCCTACTACTAGAATGATCAATAGAAGAAAATGGTAACTTAGCTAATTTTCCTAAATGACAAGAAGAACATGGAGGAAGATGGCTAGAACTAGAGAGAGGTAAATGGTGATCGGTAATGATTTTGGAGACTATTGAAGAATGAGGATGACCAAGGCAGGCATGCCACGTTTCAAAAGAGACATGTAAACTGAGGAAAGCTTGAGGACGGGGAGAAATAAGTTCATAGAGACCCCCATTACTCTTACTTTGCAACATGATTTGTTGTGTCTTCAAATCCTTAACAAAGAAAGAAGAAGGGTAAAATTCAAAATAACAATTATTATCAGTAGCAAATTATTGAACTAAAAGAATGGGCTTTGTTAAAAAAGGAATATGAAGAATATCTTTAAGCATCAAATTAGTACATTTAAGTGAAGGAAAAAAAACATGACTAGTGTGAGAGATAGATATAGAGTCTTCATTACCAATAGACATTTGATCACCACCTTTATAAGCTTGAAGATTAGATAAGGATGGGTAGTGAGAGGTCATATGATGAGTGGTGCTAGTGTCAGGAAACCAAGGTTGAGGGGATGGATAGTACATAGATGGTGCAGGGTGAGGCAGCATGAAGGTTGGAGAAGGATCTTGGCATCAAGAAAAATTGGCCTGGGATCGAGGAAGATATAGAGATTGGCGTAGAGCATAATGTCAATGGCATTTATTAGCTATATGATTGTGATAACCACAGATCTGGCATTTTCGTTTGTTGCTTTTGAGAGAGGTATACTGGACAGCAGTGGTGGATCGTTAGGTAAAAGGAGTTGGTGCAGAAGGCCTGGTAGTAAGATTGGCCATAAGGGCAATATGCTGACTCTGAAGTAAGATTTCATAAGATAATAATTGATTGTATAACTCAGAAAAAGGCACAGGGTCAGATCTAAGATTCAAAGCATAAATAATTAATGGGATGAAATTCAAAACCAATATTATGATAAATAATAGCATTAAACTCAGCTAGATTAATTGGTTTTCCAATAGCTTGTAATTCTTTTGCAATTGACTTTGACTTTTGAAGATACTGAAAAGCAGACATGTCATTCTTCTTCAATTCTTGAAGCTCTATGTGTAATTGAAGTTGATGATTTTAGGAGACAGACCCAAAAGCACTTGCTAGCACCTTCCATGCTGCAATAGATGTAGTACATCCAATGATATAAGGAAATACATCTTCAAAAAGAGAAGACAAAATCTAGGAAAAAAGCAGTTGATCCTGTTTGAACCAGGCAGAATAGTCTAGGTTAATGATGATTTCTTGGCTGCTCGAGGAGCAAGAAGTTATTTGTGGTGGGGAAAAAGTGTCATTCAAGAAGATTGTTCATCCCATGGTAATTACAAGGAGAAAGGAATTGAGTTTTCCATGAGAGATAATTATGGAAGGTAAGTTTAATGGCAAAGTTATAGCTGACTGTTGTTGGGTTTATCGTAGAGACAGTAACAGTAAGGGTAGAAATGATAGGAGTAAAAGATCTAGAGGAAGGAGTAATTTTTGACATTATTGCTCTGATACCATGTAAAGATAAATACACAGGTGATGATTGAAAATTATATTTCTTGTTGTATACATATGTTCACTTGTACAGCAATATATAAGAAATATACAAAGATAAACTTAAGAAAAATAAGAGTTTAACTGAAAAACAAATACAAACAGAAAATAGAGTATTTGTTTAATATGGGCTGTCAACATCATCTAACAGGTTTCAGTTCAATTTTGGTTTTGATTTATAAAATGTAAAACTATAACAAAACTATCTATTTCGATTATGGCTTGAAACCATGAACCATTAACTGTATTTCGATTCTAATTTTGACCGATTTGATTTTAGTTCAAATTTGGCTTGAACCGCAACAGTGGTCACCCTCGCTCATAAGACAAACCATTATGCATAATTTATTTTCAACAATATGTTTAAAGTTTAATCACTAAACAACTAATGTGGATAAAGTGAATGTAGACTCCTCATTTTCCATTGAATTTTGCAATATTTTAATTGGATCTTCACTGTTAAATAATTAAATCTTTAACTATATTTATTGAGTTTTCACTTCCAATTAATCTTCAACTCTGTCCATTTTTTTGGTTGAGCTGCTTGCTTTAAATAATTAAGATCAGTGACCAAATTTGGCGAAATGATTAATTATTTTAGATAACGATGCAATCTACATGTAATCCAATTGTATGTAAAAGCTTATGGTGCTAACTCGCTGCCACTCTTAATTATCAGGCCCCAACCTGATTAGCTTGACATTTTTTAGACCTGATCCCTTTAACTCGATTTATCCGAATTTATTTTAGTTCATCTTTTGAACACAATTTTTTGTAAGAAAATAACAAAGAAAGCAATAAATAAACATGGAAAAAGATAAGGAAATCAAAAGCTTTGCACTTTTCTTTGAAAACATGATTACAACAAGTTGGGCAAGTTGTAGATTGTCTGTTTCCACAAACCATCATTAAGAAACTATTCTTCAAAAGATCAAGTCGTAGATTGTTTGTTTCCACAAACCATCATTAAGAAACTATTCTCCAAAAGATTAAAGAAAACACGAACCAGCAGAGCGAGCAAAGGAATTCCAACGGCCTTCAACATGAGAAGCAATAATGTAATTGATGAGCTTGAAGTCTTTTTCAACAGTCCAAAGACCTTTTCTCAAGACGCTCATCATCTCTTCTTCAGTACTTTGTGTGGTGGTTGATGAATTAGATGAAGAAGAATTTACAGCAGTAGTCTTGTTGCAGGATGATGTTCTGCCTTTAACATGATCCGTCATCATCATATTACTTAAAATGGAGGGGCTAATTGATTAAAATTTGAAAGATTTAGAGATTGATTCTGATATGTATAGAAAGAGAAACCAAGAGAGATAAATTTAATACAGGAAGAAGATAAAGAAGATGGGGTTTAAAATAAGACGGGATTCAAAAATATCAATTTAGTCAAAGATGAAATAAAGATTTAAAAGATGAACTAAAGATCAAAAGATTTAAAAGATGAACTAAAAGAACATAGCACATACCTTTTTACTGTGAACGATGGAGACCAAAATGGAGGCTAGAGGGAAGAATGATTCACGAACGAGGCGAGAGGGAGGAACGCTAATCCGTCGCAAATAAATTAAAAAATAATTTTTTTTAAATTTCACTCACATGATTTATGTATATTTTCAAGTAATTTTAAGCTTAATTTCTCTCCCCTCACCTCTCTCCACTATTTCAATTTAATGCGTATATGATTTTAAGCTTAATTTATTATTTAATTGAATAAGAATTAATTAATTGAATTAACTTTAATTTTTAATAATTGAAATGTCTAGTTCTGTAATTAAATTATTTTTATTCGAACTTAATTGTAACGTCCCAAAAATTTGAAATCATGCGAGAGCACTTTTAATACGGGTGTACAGTATTTTGATACTGGTTCTAGGATTGATTTGTTTGCATAATTCCAAACTTTTAAAGTGATAATTTGAATTTATAAACTTTACTCTTATTAGTTTTTGTGTCACATAGGCGGGTTAGTATTCAAAATTCAACCATAAATATATAAGATATTCTTCTAATACTTTACCACTTCAATTCCTCCACGACTCTTATTTTAAGCAAATGAGTTTATGTCCATGATGGAACTTTGACAAGAACCTGATTTATTATCTTTAGATTTGGGTATAATAAATTCGGATCTAACTTGTAAATTGACTTTCAATACAGATAATAATAATTGTTACGAAAATGTACGGCCTAATTGTTACGAATACGTACAATCTCGTACTTTATTTAACAATATGTGAAACATGTTAATGATCATACCATGAATTTTATAATAAAAATACCATTTGTAGATTTGAGTATAATAATAATAACTTGTGAATATGACCTCATCAAATTGTAAATAATCCGTTTGTAATTCTTTAATTATATAATTATATGTGATGCCATTATTTTTTGTTTATAATATAAATATAAAAAATTATAACTTATACACGCATAAAATTTTTATTTGTAATGATTTTTATAAAAAAATCATAAAACTTGATATATTTATTATTGTACTAATTTTTTATCAGTTTAATAATAACTTATTTAAATTATTTTTTGATTTAATCAGTTTGAAATTTGTAAATTATTATTCATTTATGATTCAACCTGTTTGCTACCTTTACTAAATATTCCAAACTTTTTTTATCAACTTAAACCGGAAAAATATTTAAAATATAAAATAATAATTATAAACCATAGGATATTAATAAGTAAAAATTATGATAAATTAAATCAAATTTAATTTTATGGGCCTAATAGGAACACAGAAGGCCCACAAACATAATCAATTCAATCAGGTCCAGTCCAAAGTAAAAATTAGCTAGCGCTAGGGTTTATGAGCTTAGCTGTTATATAAATTTCAACCTTTAGCCGCTTCACCATCCTCGTACTAGGGTTTTCTTCATTTTCTCTGGTTAGTAATCGTCTCTCATCTCTTCTCGCTACTTGTATGAATCTATAAAATGCTCGATGCGTGACTAATTCATATAGTGTAATATTTCTTACATTTCGTGGATGATTTGTTTTTTATTTTAATTAAAACTGGTTGATGGTACGTTAGCGCATTAGTGATTTTTTGCTACCTTTGTTGTCTGTTGATCTAGAGCTCTATTGTTGAGGTGGTTTGCAGTTAATTTTTATTCCTGATTGGTTTTATTGTGGGGTTTGATTTATTTATATTTTCTGCTGAGTGTTGGGTTATTTTTTCTACTGCAGTAAGCTTCAGAGTGATGCATTGAGAAAGGCAATCACTACAATTATGGCTGCTTCTAAAGAAAAGAAGTGTAATTTCACTGAGACAATTGAGCTTCAGATTGGGCCGAAGAACTATGATCCCCAGAAGGATAAACGGTTTAGCGGCTCTGTGAAATTGCCCCACATCCCTCGTCCTAAGATGAAGATTTGCATGCTTGGAGATGCACAGCACATTGGGGAGGTATAATGTCATAGTCTCCCTCAAGAAATATCTAGGGTTTTGTTTATCATCTTTTTTTTTTTATTGTAAGTTTGAGCGTGTCTAATTCTTAGACTACAATTTGCTGTGGTTTGATTGGGCATCCTGATCCTTACATTGGTGAGTAATGTGATATATTCTTTAACGGTTTCTCCAAAAAAAATAGAAAAGAAAAATTCTCTTTTGAAATTCATTTATAATTATAGATGCTGAAATTGATCTTTTTCGGAAACCCATATCTAGAATTTGTGGGTTCTGTTGTGTTCGGTTTCTTGGGTTTTGGTTTTTTATCAATGATATTTCAATTTTTTCAGTTTGGGTGATTTTTCAAATTTCCATGCCCTGCCGTGAGTCCCTTGCGAAGTTCAAACTATAAGATTTATTAGGACTGTGGAAAAAAAGAAGAATTATAAGAGTTATTAGTTGGTGGTTTGTTAATGGCAGCAAATGCTGCTTTTATGTTTTCTGTGTATCCTGATGCTTGTTCCCATATTATAATAAAAATCCATTTTGAGTGTTAGCCTTGATTTTAAGTTCAGTATGTTACTTGAAATGGGTGGGGATGGACATTAATCTCAATAATTTGATCAAAGAACAGTGAAAAGCTATGTGCACATTTCTTACTCTAGCAAAATCGGTTTTTGTATATGTACACATTTCCTACTCTAGCAAAATCCAACTCACCTACATGTTGTGCGTGTATATATATATATATTGTACTTGTATCATGTATGCCTTTGAATTGATTCACATTTGGATCCATTCTTAACATATATGTTCTTAATCCAACATCATTAGTCTCCACCGGGTTAATCTTTAACAATAATTAAAACAAATCTAATTAAGAGGAAATCCACAACTGGTGTTTGATGATAGTGATGTATGGTAACAACAGCAGTAAAAAAAAATGAGGACCATATCTTTTATTTTTCTTTTGACTACTGCAGATTGGCACAAGTTCTTTTGGAGTATCAGCTCATTACACGCGGAGCTTTTCGTCAAGTCTCATGGTCGTATTTGAGGAAGATTTGGGAGGTATATTCTCAAAAATCATGGGGTTTTCTATGTTGATAACTGATATTTGGCATATTGACTTGTTTGAGATTTGTTTCATGTTATCATTGTATTTGATTAGTAATATTCGAGTAAAACTGGTTCTCTTCGTATATGGTCTTTGAATTGCCAGTGATCTCCGCCTCCTCTTAGTAAAACTGGAGACTCTTATTTTATAATTGGTTCTCTTCTTATATGCTTGTTGAAGACATTTTGTCTTTTGCAGGATTTCTGCAATTTCTACTCAATTTCATTTTGATTTCTGAATGGATTTTTTCTTCTCTTCGTTATTCTTTCAAAAGATTAATTGAACCCATAAATAATTTAATGCTATCACTCAGATCTTTATAATTGTAAAATTATGTACTTGATTTAATGCAAATTAGGTCAGCCTTTCCCATAGCTTAGTCCATACTATTTTAATTCAAGGTCAACTGTAAATTCAGATGACTGTAATTCTAGGACACTATTTTATTTATTCCCAGATGACCAAAATGCCAATGGAGCAATTTTTAATTTGTTACATAAATCAGTGTGAAATTGTGACCATCGATGTGCTATTCTTGGAACAGAATCCTCACTCTGTCTAGGTGGTTTGCTAGAATTTGATGTTTGTGGACTCTAGAATCATAAGCCACTAATGATCATCATTACAATTAGGTGAATTTTTGCAAAACATATGAATTTATTGACTTAAAAAATTATAATTGCTGCTATTGCTATTATGTTAGGTAAATTAGTTTAAAGATATAATTAGTTGTTGTTATTAAAGATAAATTAGTTTAAAGATGTTAGATAAATCTGTTTTATCTGCCTTGCTTTGTGTTTATTTTTTTAGCTCAACTCTTAGTCGCTGTTATTGAATTGCCTGAAAATCTAAGCACTCATTTTTCTTTTTTTTTTTTGTAGTAAATTGTTGTTTCTAAGAAAGAGGGACACTGTCTACACAAGGTCAAAACATCATCAGTTGATTATTTAGTTGGATAATATAAAGTACAAATTATTTAAATTTCTTTTTCTTTTAACTTTTTTGCATGTGCAGGTATCAAATCAGCAGGCTTCAGCAAGTTATCTAAAAGCAGTGAAAAGATTCCATTTCATTAGCTCTGATAAGGTAATAAATTTATTATTTTACCATAAATAGCAATTTAGATGTTTATTAGGTATACTAGGAACACATAATTCAATTTAGATTACCGCTAACGAAATCACGTAGCCGAGTGTAAATTTAGATCCAAATTGAGATTCTGGGTTTGTTGTTCTTGTCTTGGCCGAATTAGAACACTCAGCTGAATGTTTGATCCCTGCATCCATTCTTTGTCATTTCTTTTATTATTGTAGCACTTACCCAAGCCTAGATTGCTGTGACATTGTCAACTCTTTCCGTTAGCTTCAAAAAAAAGTCTTTACTCATATTTTAATTAGGTGTAATTGCTTTGAAATTTAGTGGTTACTTTTTTTTATTTGTTCCTGATTTTAATGCCAATAATTATATATATATATATATTCAAAGAAACTATGACCAATATATAGGCTAGTGGCTAAAACAAAAATATATTAATGAAAATGGTAACAAATTTAGATTTTTTAAGTGAGATTTTAAGTTTAATTTTGTCTTTACATGGAGTGTATGTTACTGGCATAATTGTCCAAATTATAAATTCGGCGGGGCAAAACTCTAAATTATTTTGTTAAAAAAATCGAATTGAATTACGATAGATCATATGGAGATAATGTATATATGTATATATGTATTTTAATTTGCATATAGAGACAATGTACAACTTGTTATATAATTTCAAAATCATAAGATGGTATGCATATCGTTCACTCATTTTCCATATGAAGCATACATACATATGAAGTAGAACTGGCCACATGTTCAATGGGATGGGTACTATTTTGGTTATCAAGGTTGGTTGATTAGCAAATGTTTTTATGTAGTATATTTACATCAATAATTATGAGAAACCTGAAACTTTTGTATATACTGATATTTACATCAATTATTTTTAGCAATTAGCACTCTGCCTACCTTCATTATTTTTTCTGTCTTTTCTTCTTTTTCATGTTATGTTTTGATGCAGGTAAGCGACTTGATAAATTGTGGCGTATATGTATTTACACCAGAGATTTATATTCATCTAGGGTGTTGCTTCACAACGGAAAGATAGAGGTCAGGGTTATGTTGATAGGATAATGACTACAGAAAGTTGCTGGGATGCTGTTATGCTCCATTTTTGTGAGAAATTAGTTAAAAAAAAAAAGAGAGATGCCTTGATTTAACTGCATTTTGTTTTATATATTGTTTTTTCATATTGGCTATATTTATAATGAGTTCATTACAAATTATATATATATATATATGAAAATATATTATTATTATTTATATTTGTATTTATAATATATGAATTTTCTAATATATTGTATATGGGATGAAAATTTAAAAATGCATTAAAGAAAAAATTAAATTATGTCATAATTTAGCGACGGATTCGCGACAGAAACTATCGTTACTGCACAAACGTTAGAATTTAAGAAATAATTAGCGACCATTTGTCGTTAACTTTTACATTAAATTTATAATTAGCGACGGAAAATTTAGTCGCTAAATATTATTATTATAATTCTGCAACTAATTATGAATATAAATTAGCGGCGAAATTTTGTGTCGGTAAATTAGCGATTGATTTGAATTCCGTCGCTAATTAGCTTTTTTTTTTTTTTTTGTAGTGGATGGTTTTAAATTTTCAAATTCAATGCCGGTAATTGTTCCATTAAAGTAGGTAAACTTTATATTTATAATAATTTTTTGAGTTACTTTTGTAAAATTCAGGTAAACAAAAATATACTTACTAAACATATACTAAAAAAAAAAGAACTGATTGCTGGAAAATGTCTCGTCAAATTAATGTAACAATAGATTAGTTGAGTGAAAAAAATAAACTTTAAATTAAATGATATTAGGAGTAATTTATTTCAGAAGTGATGGGCGTGAAGGTGTAAATACAAGTGGACCTTCTAATAAAGGCAAAGCGTATCGTTTCAGTTTCTCTGCTAGTAGCCTAATACTTTTCAATGCTAAAATCGACTTTGACTAATGGGTTTGAAATATTAAACAATACTATAAAGGATTGACAATTCGTTGTCACTTTCCTTACGATAAACACTGCTTAAACTAATGTATATATTGGTGGTCTCTTGTACTGTAGTTTAATTAAGAAATTAAAAATCAATTGTGGTTGGTGTGAATGGTAAGGCACTCTCATCCCTTAAGTGAGGTCAGAGGTTCGATCCCCCTCACGTACGGAGCAACACATTGACCAGCACACTACCCCTTAATTGGGCCGACACGGTGCGAACGAGGATTAGTCTGGGTGTGGTACGGGCTTAAAGGTGCCTTCCACAGTTGGAGCCCATCCAGGATACCCTGTGCATTTCGCAAAAAAAAAAAAAAAAGAAATTAAGTACTGTTTCTGTTCCGGCCCATATGAATTTTGAACCTTTTTTTCTTTTTTCAATTTTCGCTTTCTGTTGAATCTTTAACTATAAAGTTTATGCATAATGAAAATAAAAAAATGGAAAAAAAATAGATAAAGTATAGATATCTTGCGTTCTACAATAACAGAGATATAAATTAAATAATCTCATATTCAAAATCATGCAATTTGGGTAAAATCTTACATTGCTAATAAATAGATAATCTTCTGTTACTAGTTGATTCAAGTACCACTTGGCACCTGAGCGTGAACAGTTCTCTTTCTCTGCCATGAATATAAACATTAACATTTGAACAATAACAGTAGATTTTGAATTTCACGGAAGCATGCATTGTTTTTTTAATCAAAAGCAACAATTAATTAAGATGATGACGCATGATTACATGTAAGCCACTGTCACTAATAAATTGAACTGGTCAATTTATCCATCTGTTTTTTATAATTACATCATTAAAATAGGCGAAAATAGAATTATGATCCATTAATTTCCACATTCTTATCTGTTTTATCTTTATGGATTTTGATAATAGTCATAATAGAATAGCCTGACTAATGGGTTTGAAATATTAAACAATACTATAAAGGATTGGCAATTCTCTTTCCTTACGATAAACACAACTTAAATTAATATATATATATTGGTGGTCTCTTTTACTATAATTTAATTAAGAAATTAAGTACCGTTTCTGTTCCGGCCCATATGAATTTTGAACCTTTTTTCTTTTTTCAAATTTCGCTTTCTATTGAATCTTTAACTATAAAGTTTATGCATAATGAAAATAAAAAATGCAAAAAAAAAAAGGTTAATTAAAATATTAATATAATGTTGAGACCAAATAAAAATTTCAAAGTTAAATAAATTTAATAAATTTTATTTTAATTTAATAAAATGAAATTTTATGTGAAATAATTTATTTTTTAAGACAATATACATGAAACAAGAGAGTATTAGTTTTACATCATTAAAATAGGCGAAAATGGAATTATGATCCATTAATTTCCACATTCTTATCTGTTTTATCTGCACGGATTATGATAATAGTAATAATAGAATAGCCTGTGTGTGAAAATAAAAATAAAGCTGACCAGGGGCATTATGGGTTAACGTTCAGTAATATTCCTTTAGCTTGCAGAATGTTTTCCACAAACAAAGATAATTAATTACGGCAGGAACCCTTCCAATACACCATTCACAAAATCAGATTTGGCTGCCCACAAACAAGCAAGAATTTTTCTATTTCAAGAAGGGCGGCAAATTAGAGAATAAATAGTATTTAAAAATGTAGATACGGATGCAGTATAAATACACAACAATCCTTCCTCAGCTCTCATCTCATCCTTAAACTCCAAACCACAAATATATATATATATATATATCACCTTTCTCCACACTAAATAAAACAAGAAGAAAAAAAAAATGGATCTTGCTCAGGGAAAATTGATGAACCCCCTCCCCAGACTTGCCGTTACACCTAAAAATACAAACCTAGGTCGTCCAATATTGGTTCCCCAGCTGGGTTCCAATCAGCAGATGACTTCCATTTCTCTCTCACGACAACGAGTCCCTCCAAACAAAGCACTGCCTGGCGTACAGGAATCATCAACTCCCTCACCTTCATCAGGAGGATATGATTTAACCAATCTACTCTCCCAAAGCAAATTCGGCCATATTATCTCATCCCTTCCCACCAGAGATGATTGGAAAATCATGCCCCTTCATCAATACCAAGGCTTTTGGTACTTCACTATCTACCTTGAAACTGTTCTAACTGCACAGCACACTTTCCAAGCTCACCCTTCTGATATTTTCCTCTGCACTTTCCCTAAAACTGGCACCACTTGGCTTAAAGCTTTAGCCTTCGCCATTCTCACTCGTAACCGTTTTGACCTTTCTTCTAATTCCCCTTTGTTAATCTCTACACCTCACGACTGTGTTCCTTTCCTGGAGATTGATGCTTTCTCTAAGGAAAACAATCGCCACCCTGAAACTCCCCTTCTCTCCACCCACATTCCTTACACTTCCTTGCCAACCTCTATTACTGAATTGGGGTGTAAAATGGTATACATATGTAGGGACCCTAAGGATGTGTTAGTATCGATGTGGCATTTCCTGAGAGGAAAATTGCCTGAAGGAATGGACAAGGATGCTTATGTTAGCATGAATGATTCCTTCGAATCTTTTTGTGAAGGTGCTGCTAACAATGGACCTTACTGGGATCATGTTTTGGGATATTGGAATGGTAGTGTACAACATCCTGACAAGGTTTTGTTCTTGGTGTACGAGGATTTGAAGAAAGACACAGTTTCTGCTGTTAGAAAGCTCGCTGAATTTATGGGATATCCTTTTACTCCCGAGGAAGAGAGTGAAGGTTTGGTCCAGCAGATTGTTGATTTTTGCAGCTTTGAGAATCTGCGTGATTTGCAGCCCAGCAAAAGCGGTGCATATGGCCAAAATTCTCCTTTTATTATTGAAAACAAGTCTTTCTACAGGAAAGGTAAGTCTGGAGATTGGAGGAATTATTTCACTGAAGAGATGGGTGCTCGTTTAGACCAAATTGTTGAGGACAAATTGAGTGGCTCTGGCTTCTCTTTTCTCAAATTTCACTCTCAGGATTGATGCCAATTATTTTTATTATTACTTTCCAAGTATATGTTTTTTTTTTTTTTAATATTTGTAGACAATGTAACATTTCTGTTAAACCTTGTTTTGTTTTTAGTCTCATGTTTATCTTCTAGCGTAAATGTACTTCTTGTTGTTGGTAATAACAATTTATGTCAAATAATAGTATTAAGCTTGCTTTTATATTAAACATATCATATTGAGCTTGCTCTTATCAGGGTTATCCGTCCTCATCATTTGGGTCAAGAGCTTATTCATCTTAAAACTATTTTCTATTAGAAATTCTTAATTAAGATTCAATCATTAAAACATAAATCAATCATTAATATTATACCCATTCGGATCTTAAATATAATAGTAATCACGTAGAAAAATAGATAGATCGCTTACCTTGTGCGAAATTTATCATAATGCGAGGGCTTTCAATGCGCCCATGGAATATTTGTCGTTTTTAGAGAAGAAAATAACTACAGAATTATCACAATGAATTTTCAGCGGCTTGTTTACTGTGTTGTCAACTCCAAGCCCTAATATAAAGTTTTGCAGCCATAATACATGAATCGTAGCCTCATAACAAGCCACAAATTTTGCTTTCATAGTGGAAGAAGCAATGATAGACTGTTTTTCACTTTTCCATGAGATTGCTCCCTCTACTAATAGGAACAAATAGTCAAACATTGACTTTCTACTATCAACATATGCAACGAAATCTGAATCTGAGATAATCTTAATAAACCTTCTAATCTCTTACAGAATATTGAAATTTCAATCACATATGATGCCTCTCCCATATCTATCATTTCAAAACACTTAGAAAGAAATGTTTTAGTCTTATGCAACAAACTCAAATCATTAGCAGCAAGCAAAATGTCATCAACATACAGAACTAGAAATATAAACTTACTCTCACTGATCTTCCGGTAAATACACCTATCAACAATGATTTTCTCAAAATTGAAAGAGCCAATGGTATTATTGAACTTAATATACTATTGCTTGGAAGCTTGTTTAAGTCCATATATTGACTTTTTCAATTTACACACCATACTTTCTTTGCCTTCAATGGAAAAACTTTCAGGTTGATCCATATAAACTTCTTACTCAAGATCCCCATTCAGAAAGGTTGTTTTCACATCCATTTGGTGTAACTCTAAATCAAATTGAGCCATCAAAGCCAAAATTATTTTCAACGAATATTTCTTTAAGATAGGCGAAAAAGTCTCTTTATAATCAATGCCATCTTTCTAAGTATAACTTTTGCCAACCAATCTAACTTTATATCTTTCAATATTGTTGTTCGAGTCATGTTTGGTCTTAAAGATTCATTTACAGCCAACTCATTTAAAATCTTCTGGCAAGTCTACAAGATCCCATACGGATAATTTCATTCTTAATTAAAAAGAGAAAAGAAAGAATATATGAAAATTGAAAGAAAATGATATACGGATAATTAGAATTATGTTTACTATAAAAAAAAAAAGCTCAACAGTATTAATTGACATAAATTGCTTTTACGAAAATAAATGTATTTATGCTAAAAGATAAATGCATGGTAACACTACAAACAAAACAAGGTTTAACAGAAATATTATGTTGTGTACAAAGAATTAAAAAAATACGTACTCAGATTAATTAGTTATTATTTAATTGGAAAGAGATAATATAAAGAATTTGCATCAATCCTAAGAATGAAATTGGCAATTGAGAAAGTGACGGAAAAAATAACCATAAGCGAAGCAAAATCAAGAGAAAATTTTGCTCTGATACATCTCAACCTTATGATTGAAAAACTGAAAGTTCACTCTCTTATTCATTAATGAGCTTATATGAACTTTGTATACGTGTTGCACCGTCAGCAGTTCATAAAGAATACACTATGAGTGAGAAAGTATGATGAGAGAGAAAGGGAAAAAAACTAATTATAGAGTCATAACAGAAAAAGAATCAACAAAGTAATTATAAATAAGGTATTATATTCAGCTTATTAAAGCTAAAGTATAGTTTTGCCATATGACCTTGAATTAGATGTATTCAAATATAATACTATTTCCTTCCCATATTAAAAGATTTTTTTTTTTTGAAAATAAAGTTTATTTTGAAAAAAATTAAAAAACAGAAGATATAATAAGCTTAATTAGAAAATAATGATGCTGAAACTAGTATACACGGATGCCGGTATCTGACATTGTGAGATCCGTAAATTTAACCAGTTGGGCTGACGAAAATTGGCAGAAAATCATGCCGGTATCTAATAGGCGAGCCCCATCCCCTGCCAGAAACCGGCACATTTAAGTTCCATTATTTGACACTGTTAATCCCTTGACTGATGAAAACCGGCATTGTTTGTTGCCTATTTTTGACAGTAATTCAGCCCTGGTTGACCGCTCCTATATTGCTAAGCTCTAGATTTTGTTGCTGCTGTGATTTTCATTGTGTTTGCTGCTGTATGCCGGCATACTGTCACTTGTGTTTCATATTTCCTATTGCTCCATCTGCTGCTGCGATTTTCACTTGTGTCTCAAATTTGATTCTCTCTTTAAAATCAGAGCATGTCAGCGTGCAAGAAAGTTATGTTTCATTATATCGTCTTTTACTTTTTCAAGCACAAGACTGTGGAACAAAAGCTTCGTCATTTTCCAAAAGAACTTGAACATTCAAAACAAACTCAGGATATTGTGAGAGTGGGATCTTTTAAGTTGCAACCCAATAATGGTATTTTTAAGTTGAAACAGTGTTGTTACTGTTTCTTACAGCTGAAGCATCCAGTTTTGTCATTCTTCAACAACTAATTCACCACTGCTATATTTGAACATCCTTTTTGATTTGCAGAATTTCATAAGAAAATACCATCCAATGGCACCCACAGCCATCAATCTACTAACCAAATAAACAGTCTTAGTAGCAATAGCCATAATCGGTACTAAAAACCCAGATGGAATCAAGCACATAATCACCAACTTTGGCAGCGTCATTGGAACCCTATAGGGCCTCTTCAGTTACAGGCAATTTCCATCTCAAACGAAAGAAAAGCTGCAAATTCTAGTAACATACCTAAACTATACAAGAAATTAGATACAAGAAATTAGCTGAGGAAATACTATCAGTAAAATCCATATATGGTACCCCATTTGTGATCAAAGTTCAAACAACTATCCCAACCCATGGATTGTTAAACCATTTGGATCTAACACCAAAAAACCTAGGCAAAAATCCTAACTCAGCCATACCGAGAACCTGATAAACACTGCTACTCAATTGAGCCTCAAATAAACCAATGGCAGATAGCACAACACCAATTTCAACCCAGATTTTTAGCCATTTCCCTGCAATAATTTCTACTGCAGTGGCATGAAATCCTTGACTCCATTCACTTTGATCAACAGAAGCAACACCAAATACGATGAAAAGAGGAATCAAATATGAAACACAAGTGAAAATCACAGCTCCTAGGAGCGGTCAACAAGGGCCGAATTACTGTCAAAAATCGGCAACCAATAGTGCTGGTTTCCGTCAGTCTAAGGAGCCAACAGTGTCAAATAATGGCACTTAAATAAGTCAGTTTCGGGCAAGGGATGGGCCCACCTGTCGGATACCGGCATGGTTTTCTGTCGGTTTTTGTCAGCCCAACCGGTCAAATTTATTGATCCCATAATATTAGATACCGGTATCCATGTATGCCGGTTTTTAGCACCCCTATTTCCTAGTTAAGTCTATTGTAATTCCTATTTTCTTTTTTTTTTTTCAAAATAAATCCCATTTTCAGAAAAAACCCTTTTAAAAATATTATTTTTCTTATTTTATTTTATTCTACTTTAATTTTTTTTCGAAATTTAAAAATTTTATTAAATATCTCTCTTTTTTATCACTATCTACATTTAACTAAAATTAAATAAAATTCTTGAAAATATAGAAATGCATTTTTGTCAATAATTATAATTTTTTTTATGAAATTAAAGTATTTTAATTATTTTCTTAATTTTCATAAAAAATAAAAAATTATTTTTTAAAGTGGGATAGAGGGAGTATTAAAATTTAATAGGAAGTTATTTAAAAATTGGTGGAGTTGTATGCTTTAATTTGATGTGTTGTATGTAAGAGACAATGAAATATGTGTATATATATATAGAAAGAACCAATTTACAAATCGAATGGTTCAATTTCACCCTTAGGATTGATGCAAATTCAATAGCCTAACACTTTTATTTGACATAAATTGTTATTACAACAACAAATACATCGACGCTTAAAGTTAATTAAGCAGAAGGTAACAATAAAACAAAACAAGGTTTAACAGAAATGTTACATTGTCTGCAAAGATTTAAAAAAAAAAAATACCATTTACTAAGAGATTACATAGAAAAGTAAAAATAAAAAGAATTGGCATCAATTATGCGAGTGAAATTTGAGAAAAGAAAAGCCCGAACCACTCAATTTTTCCTCAACAATTTGGTCTAAACGAGCACCCATCTCTTCAGTAAAATAATTCCTCCAATCTCCAGACGTACCTTTCCTGTAGAAAGAATTGTTTTCAATAATAAAAGGAGAAGTTTGGCTATATGCACCGCTTTTACTGGCCTTCAAGTCACGAAGATTCTCAAAACTGCAAAAATCAACAATCTGCTGGACCAAACCTTCACTCTCTTCCTCGGGAGTAAAAGGATATCCCATAAATTCAGCGAATTTTTAACAGCAGAAACTGTCTTTCTTCAGATCCTCGTACACCAAGAACAAAACCTTGTTAGGATGTTGTACACTAGCATTCCAATATCCCAAAACATGATCCCAGTAAGGTCCATTGTTAGCAGCACCTTCACAGAAAGATTCGAAGGAATCATTCATGTTAACATAAGCATCCTTGTCCCTTCAGGCAATTTTCCTCTCAGGAAATGCCACATGGATGCTAACACATCCTTAGGGTCCCTACATATGTATACCATTTTACACCCCAATTGTGTAATGGAGGTTGGCAAGGAAGTGTAAGGAATGTGAGTAGAAAGAAGGGGAGTTTCAGGGTGGCGATTGTTTTCCTTAGAGAAAGCATCAATCTCCAGGAAAGGAACACAATCGTGAGGTGTAGAGGTTAATACAGGGGAATTAGAAGAAAGGTCGAAATGGGTGCGAGTGAGAATGGCGAAGGCTAAAGCTTTAAGCCAAGTGGTGCCAGTTTTAGGGAAAGTGCAGAGGAAAATATCGGAAGGGTGAGCTTGGAAAGTGTGCTGAGCAGTTAGAACAGATTTAAGGTAGATAGTGAAGTACCAAAAGCCTTGGTATTGATGAAGTGGCATGATTTTCCAATCATTTTTGGTGGGAAGGGATGAGATAATATGGCCGAATTTTCTTTGGGAGAGTAGATTGATTAAATCATGTCCTGCCGAGGAAGATGAGGGAGTTGATGATTCCTGTACGGCAGGCAATGCTTTGTTTGGAGGGATTGATTGTCGTGAGAGAGTAATGGAAGTCATCTGCTGATTGGAACCCAGCTGGTGAACCAATGTTGGACGGCCTAAGTTTGTGTTTTTAGGTGAAACTGCAAGTGTGGGGAGGGGGTTCATCAATTTTCCCTGAGCCAGATCCAGTTTTTTCTTCTTCTTGTTTGATTGTGTGTGGAGAAAGCTGATATATATATATATATATATTTCTGGTGTGGAGTTTATGGATGAGATAAGGAAGGACTGTTGTGTATTTATACTACATCCCTATCCACATTTTTAAATACTATTTATTCTCTAATTTTCCGCCCTTCTTGAAATAGAATCTTTTAATTGCTTTTGGGCAGCCAAATTTTATTTTGTGAATTGGAATGGTTTCTGCTGTACTTAATTATCTTTCCTTGTGGAAAACAATATTTTAATTGATTGTTGTATAAATGTTTAGTACTTCAAATGCTTCCGACAAATTCAAAGTCTACAGGTATTACCTATGTAAGATTTTACCTAAATTGTATGCTTCAAATTAAGCCCTGACTTAGTTATCATGTCTATCAAATCTTGACTTAGTTATCATATCTATCAAGCATAATCTCTGAAATTTTAACATTTCCAGATGCAGCGGCGTAGAAAAATGCTGTATTATTCCCTTCTTCAGTACTTTGTGTTCTAATAGCTAAATCATCTTCATGTATCATACCGACCAGGTTTCGTAAAAAATCAAATTGATCAGCTGCAGTTGCTATGTGGAGAGCTGTTCAACCATTCATCACAATTCATAAACGTCAACAGTGCAATTGCCTCAATTTAAACAATTGTATTTTTATTATAAATTGCCCAAACGTTATATTTTTTTAGTTATCTCAAATTATTATATTTCATTGTTTAAACGAGAGAATATTTATTTCAATTCATACCGGATATCTAACGGTGTGCAATTTTATCCAAAGTAACAAAATAAAAAATATTCCAAATATGTAAAAAAAACTGAATTCTATCACAATATTTCTCGCAATAGAACTAAAATATTATCAAACACAATTAATTGCGTAGACACATAGAGAGATTTACAGAAAAGGTTGGAATGATATTTAACAAAGAAATACACTTTTGTGAAAGACCAGATTATGTACAACTTAATCTTGCATTTATATAAAGTCCCCCAACCAGCATTTTCCTTTTTTTAAATCCTTACACTTCTATATCCGAAGCTAGGAGTGTTCAAGATTTGGGCTGAACCGACCAAACCGACCAAACCAGTAAAACACGGTTTAGGTGGATTTATGGTCGGTTTGGTTTTTATTTTTAGCTTTCTAATTAACAAAAGTCGGGTTAGAGATTTTAAATCGGTTTATTTGATGAAACTGACCATTTTTTCTTCTTCTTCTTCGTTCTCTCCACCTGTCTTGTGCCCTAGGAAACCAATCATCCTCGCTATTCTTTACTTTCTTTCGCTATGGTGCCCTAGGATGAATCTTCTCTCTACTGCCGATTTGATCAGAGATGCCTCCTTGAATTTTGATTCCCCTGGAATATAGGTTAGCCATTCTTAGCCTACCGAGGAAGACATTGTGTTTTTAATTGATTTGTGTTTCTTTCTTTTTTTTTGCTTTTGTGTATGTGTGATGTTGCAGTTGCATTGAATGAGGTGGAGGCTTCTGCTTCTTCTCCTTTGGGTCTCAGTCCACCGGCACCACCTACAGGAAAATCTGGTAAGTGGAGATTGCTTCCTTTCTAAGGTTGCTGGCCCAGATGAAGGAAGATGGTACTTCGCTTGCAGAATTAAAAAGGTCGGTGTTTTTTCCTCTTCTATTCTCTGTTTGTGATTTTTGTTGGGTTTTATCTTGATCTCAATTATTTGGATCTTTTTTCTTTAATGGGTAATGCATATGTGGGTTTCATTCTCTGCAATATATTTAACACATAATTTAAGCTGGAAGCTAGTGGATGATACCGTGATTGATGTTATTTTGTTTTTAAGTCCCGTGAATGGAATAGATATTGGGATACCTGAATTAGCCGTAGGTTTTAGAATTTCCTGACCTTTCCAGTGTATGATTTTATGACCTGGAGCTGCTTCTGTGATTAGTTCACAATGGGGTTTTTGGGTAATTTAAACTGGACATGATAGGCCATCTTTCTATAATCTGAACTATTATATAATTCTGGGTTCACTGTGAAAGTGATTCTCATTTTGACCCCAAATTCAAGATTGCAATTCTTGCTTCAAAGCAAGTAGAGTTTTAGTTAATTTTTTCCATCTCTTGTGCTTTTATATTTCTTTGTAACATTTTGCCTACGAAAATCTATTATAAGTCATTGTTATTTGTGCTTCTCATGCTGATGGCAGTTGTTTGCTTTTTTACTTCATATTTTTCCGGCGTGGATTTGGAATTGATAAGATGACTGCTTACTTTATTAAGCAAAAAATAAACACAATCTTTGCTCGCATGTGCAAGTTAAAAGGAGTTTTCTAAGCAAAGTCAAGAGCACCATACTCTGAGAAAGATTCAAAACATATTGACATCCAAATAGAAGATGAGGAAAATGATTTATATGCTGAACGAATCCGTATAGAGAAGATGAAACTCAGGTTTTTATGTTGCCTGGACTTTTGTTGTACTTTCATTCTATTCAGTTAGTTATTTTTACATCCTTACCATAGCTATAGTAGAACTGAGCTGACATTGGATGAATCACAGGGACAACTTGACAAATATGTGGTTCCCTGTCACTTTGTTTTATTTTTTGTAATATTTATTAATTTTAAATATAGTATATAATATTTTAAATTTAATATAATTTAATGTAATTATTATTTTATTTTGTAAGTTAAATTTTGAAAAAAAATTTAATAAATACAGTAATTAATTTATTTTAAATCATATTTAAATTATTTTAAAATCATCCTAAATTATTATAAACTAAAATAAAAAAAAAATCGTCCCAAGCCATCTCCAAGCATCCATATTGATTTGGGTTAATTTTTTTTTTTTTTTAACCAAAATCAACCATGAACAACCCTATCCGAAGCTGCCTTTATACTAATGGTGACCAATCCCCACTCAGAGTCAACCCCTCATAATTAATCATATTCAACATTTGACTGTTTATACGGCGCGTCATCACTAACGTCACTGCACCGTTACTTCTCAAACTTGACCGTAAATGGGACCAAGAAAACGTTTTTGAATTCTTAACGCCATTTTGGCATAGATGTAAATACCGCATGAACAAGCAAGGAGCTTGTTTTCCAGCTGGTACTAAAATTTAATTGAAAATTCCCATTTTTTTTAAAAATTAATATATATATATATGGGACTTTTTTCAATAATATATTTTTTAAAAATTAATTACAAAAATAAAATATGTAAAAAATTATTTACAAAATTATAATATTTTTCAAAATCATTCTGACACATAGTGGTTAGCTGTTTCAAGCATGGAATCAACGTGAACAAATCTGATTTTTCTCTGAAATTGCTTCATTGTGTAGCGGTTTCAAAGAAAAATCAAATTTTTACCCTATCGATTATTGAATTAATAAAATTTTAATAAAATATAATTTATTTTTAATTTAATTTTTTAAAGAAAATTAAAATTAATTAAATTTAATAAAATCAGATTTTTGAAACCACTGCACCTAATATTTTGATCTCTTAATTATTAATTAGTTTATAATAATAATAATAATAATAATAATAATAATAATAATAATAATAATAATAATAACAGCAACAACAACGGCAGCAACAACAACAATACTATCTAATCACCCAATTTATCACGTGTATATTACTTTTGTCGTGTAAACTAAGGATACATTTTTCCTTTTCATCTTGAGCAACAACCTGATGTGGATTAATTAATTAAGCTTTCTGATTAATCATGTGCCATGGTTAATTAATAAAAATCACCTAAATAGAGGTGACAAATAGACGGATTTGATGGCTTTGGATTGAGTCATTAATAGATGGATCATTAATTAATTGAGTTATTAATGAATCAAAAAATATGGATCATTAATGGGTTGGGTTGATTTGGATCGACCTATGGATGATGAATTTTTCACAAATGACCTACTGTTCTCGTTGCTTCAACATGAAATATGAAACATATTTGTTAGATTCGTACGCACTTACTTTTCTCTAAGTGTATAAATGTTCATCATGGAATTGGAATTTGCCACGGCTCTATTCCAACACATATTCCTTCAAAAAAAAAATAATTAATTAATTAATGCGTTTTGTACTTTAAAACCAAGATTTCCTTTGATAGCACAGAGAAAACAATCTAGATAACATCCACTGTTTTCTTTGACGTATGCATAATTACATATAATAATCATATAATCATAAGATCTTAATCAAATCTCTCAACCCTATAATTACTCCTTTTTTGAGGATTAGGATGTGAAGTCATTAAGCTTATCGATAATTAAAAAATATTGGACAAAGCGAACAGAATGACAAAGATGATGCCTCAAATTTGAAGTAAAACAAGTGGTATAAACAAAGACATCACTTACCTGTTAAGTCCTTGTTTACCGATGCCGTCTACATACCTATCAAAGCTTTGCTTAGTAGAGTTTTTTTGGATAATAAGGTCTTTAGCAACTGTGTGTTGGTTTATGTCCTGATATTAACAACCAACAAAAGTAGCGGACCTATTTTATTTCGAATTGAGAAGAAGATAAAAAATGAAATAAATAAAATTAAATTTTAATAAGAAGTGACAGTTCGAATCTTGATAAAATGATTATTATTTTAGAATATATCATAGTTTTTATAGCTTTCCTCAACCTGTGGGGAATGGGTTTTGTTATTAATGTTTGATTGTGATTAAACTGAAGCCTTATCTTGTTTTCATACTCTCAATTAAACCAAAAATATATCGTCACAAATTAATAAAATAATATGAAACCATATTGTTTTTGTTTTCATATTGTCGCAAATGTGACAAATGTTCTACTTCCTTTATTATTCTTAGACATATACTGTTATTGTGGAAGTGGCACAAACATTGATTTAGCCACATAAAACACCCATTGGGTTAATACCCAATGGGTCAAGATTTTTAAATCTTGAAAACACCTATTGGGTTAATACCCAATGGGTTGGAAAGTAAAATGAAATAATTTTGGGCTGATCCATTGGGTATTGAGTTGGGTTGAAAAATAAAATGGATCAATTTTGGGTGGACCAAATTGATATTTATGTGAATTGAATTTGATTTGGATCAATTTTTTTGGGTGAATTTGGATTGACCAATGGGTTTGGGTCAATTTTGTCAAGTCTACACCTAAACACTAACAAAATGTCATTTTTTTCATAATTAACCATTGAATAGCATATATAATAATATAATAATACGTGTCTGCATGTGTTAATTAGCGATGGATGAAAAAAAAGAATGTTATTAAATTTTGAATTAAAATAAAGTAGAGCAGTCAATACATAAACTTCTTTTAATTCAATTTTTAATTTATTATTAATCATATAATTGATCTCATTAATCCAAAATTCCAAACTTTTGCTACAGTTGCACTTATTGCAAGATAGTCTTGCACCACTACAAGAAAATCTGAAAATAGCAAAGGAATGAAATTCGTTTTTCGTTGCTAATTTCGTTAAATTTTTTATATTTAGCAACGGAATAACAAATGATGGTATTTCGTTGCTAAAAAAGGGGAAAAATTTTAGTGCCAAAATATAGCAACAAAAATCATAACCGTTGCTAAATATGGTGCCATTTGAGGGTGGAAAATTTTTAAAACGAAATTTAGCAACGGAAAAAAATCCGTTGCTAAAATAGCAAAAGAATATCAATTTCGTTGCTAAAATAGCAACGGAATATAAATTTTTTTGCTATTTAGCAACGAAATTTGGAATTTCAATTCCATTGCTATTTTAGCAACCGAATTGAATTTCCGTTGCTAAATGTCATTTTAATTAAAATTTTATTTTCAATGAAAAATAGCAACGGAATTATTTTCCGTTTCTATTTTTTAATTTGCTTGTAGTGTAGCAATGAAATGTTATTTCGATTGGAAAACGATTTTCGTTGCTAATTAGCAACGGAATTCATTTTCGGTTGCTATTTTAGGGGCATTTAAGTATTTTGTATATATGTTGCCCTAAGTATAAAATGTCTTGTGTGTACCGCCTCTCCTTTTCTCTCTATCTTCAATTCTCTTCATTCTCTTTCACGTCTTGTACTCTTCTGGAACTGAAGGACAGAGGGGCTTAAGCTATGGCGTGAGACATTGGCTGTTCTAAGATGTAGAATATATCTACGCTTGAGCCCAGATGGAACTTAACACACCCAATAAGAGTCAAATTATCTCCACCCCTCTTTCTCAATTTGAGGTTTGTCATTCTTAAACCCTAAACATTCTCTTACCAAAATCAATTCCTTTGAGATGCTTTATATATATTGCAATCTCAATTTGTCCAGATTTTTTTCTCTTTTGCTGGTGTGGTTCTTCCTTCTCTGAGATTCGAATTTAGGGCTTTGTGTGAATTGCTTTCAGTATGGCCAACTTTTTCATTTCTCCTATTTTTGTTTTTTCCCCTCTGCTCATTTTACCCTTTTGTTGGCTCATAAATAAATAACTAAATCCTATCAAATTTCTATGGCTAATTTTAAGAAAGGAAGAGGAGAAAGGAAAAAGAGTGAACTGGGTCACATTTGTTTTTGATTAATTTTTTTAATTTAAATGCTTGAAGCTTTTTGCTTTCAACGTGTAGATCTAAAGATGGGGGATGTGGATACTGTTGTCCTTCTATTTTTCCTGTACGTTGTGATTTTTTATGATTATTGTGAGTTAATGGGTGCCTGCTGTTTGGTTTGGCTAAGGGTTTGATCGTCTATTTTGTCAGCCTGGGATTCACTTTGTTTTGTTTTGTCAGCCTGGGTTGCTTTTTGGTTTTTGTGGCCCTTATTTTGTTGCTTCGTTATTAGGAAGTGGCTCTGTTGTATTTTGTTTAGGATCTAGTTATGGTGTGGGGCTGAGTTACTGATGTTTTTGTGGGTTGATAGATTTGAAACTCAGCAGGCCTATTTTATCCTACTGTGCGTCTTATATCTATATTTTGGCTCCCAGTTTTCTTATTTTAATAAAGTTTCTGCTTATAAAAAATATGATGTTGACTGATATATATGTGTGTGTATAATGTTTGAATGTAATGGATGGGTTTTACTGCAATGTTTTGATGGCTTGTTTTTCTTTGTGGGGATTACAAGCTACAAATCAATTCTTGTTTTTGTTATCAATTTGTTTATTAGTTACTGAATTAAAGAATTTCACAAACATTTAAGCTATGAATTTTGTTTTATTTATCCTTCGCAGTGTTTCCTAATCTGCCTTTGTTCTATTTTCCACGGGTTGCTATTGTCTTGGGGTTGTCGCAACTTTGCTGGTCGTTGGTAACATGGGTACATAAGTTGGCAGCTCTTGGTGGGTACCTTTGCATAGGTCTTGTTTTCAGGTTGTGTCTTTTCAGTTTAGTTCTGTTATGTTTTTGTTTAAATTGTTGTACTCTCATTGATTTTCTTGGGGTATGCAATAGAGTTGTGTTCTTAAATTAACCTGTAAATATCATATAATTAGGCCTTGCATATTGGTGTTATAATTGTATTGAATTTGTAATTTTTTATGTTGTGGAGAATTTTTCTACAAATATAATAACAAACAAAACTCTAAAAACTTGCCTTTTCTATTTTTATTTATTATGAAAAGCACAATTAATAAAGAAAAAATTTAAAGTTAACTAGCATCTTTTTTCAGTTGTTTATTGATGATGTTTTTTGTAACAACTGTTTGTTGACAATTTCAGTTGAAAATTAGCAAAACAACAAGGATGCTTTCATCCCGAAAGACAAGTTATTACCTAATATTGTATTTAAAAATTATATTATATCCATTTGACTTTAATTTTTTTTTTGTTTTTTCTTTAAATTTTATTGTAGTGACCAAAATATTTATATTTATAATTTCAATGGATATTGTGCATTTTCTTACTTATAGCATTTGAGCCTGTTTACAAGTTTTTCTTAAGCTATTTTAGTACCTGCTACATTCATAGAAGTTATAAAGCATATCTGTGGTTGATTCTCCTACTCCCTGAATATGGAAGTAATTCTTGAAAATAATTTGGCCTCCTAATTGTGATGTTGTTTGTGGGTTGTGGCTTGCCAAGAAAGCTGTGATAATGGCTTTATATGATAAATTCTCTTCACTAACTAATGAAGTTTGAGACATTATTCTACGTACCCTTATAATTGCTGCTAATTATTATTTTTAATAGCTAAATTGTTTGGATCAGTTGGGAAGATATGGAGAGTTGATGAAACATTATTGGATGCAATAACTGGCCTGAGGTAAAAATCATGATTTTTAATCTTCTCCGAAAAAACAAAATAATCCCATTAATCAATATCCTTCAATGCTTCTAATATATATATATATATATATATATATATATATATATATATATATATATATATATATATATATATATATATATATATATATATATATATATATATATATATATATTTTCTAAAAAATTAACAGTAGCAGTGGGGCTAGCGTTTGTATATTTAGCAATTGAAGCTTCGGCCGATGGTGGAGTGGTGTAGACCTAGCCCGGGAACTTGCTCTCAATTTAGCTTCCCAAACAGTAAGTATGCTAATAATTTATTTTTTTAAAGTCATAAAAAATGATATTTTATTTAAGGAGAAATGCTAAATAGTCCCAAATATATAATAAAAGTGGTGTTGAATATATTATTTAGAATAAATTGGAAATTGAAAATTAATAACATTTCATTGTAATTAGACTATATTAAAACAATTGTGTGTAGAATAGAAATAGAATTTTAATGTGAATATCAAAACTGTTTTTCCTTAAAAAAAAAGAAAAAAGAAAAAGAAAAGACTTTTGATTACTTGAAAAATAAATTTGCAGAATTAATTAATATAAAAGTAATCTCTCTATAAGAAAAACTTGCATAATAGAAAGAAAATAGAGCACATCTAGAAATAAATAGAGGTCAATTTTGGGAAAAAAAAATGTCTTTTATTGCCTACATATCATCTCCCAAAACAACCCAATAGATATTTCCAGCAGATGATTGTGCGTGGCATCCTACACGATATGGTTAAAATAGTGAAAATGAAGGTAGCAATTCTCTCTTCAACTGTATAGAGATTTTTTATTTTCTTTTGTTATTATCTTATTCATTTTGTTGTTTAATAAATGTATATACACATATATTCTCTGCTTATTATTGTGCAGCCTGATTTGAATTTTAGAGAAAAGATATGTATTTTAATTGACACATGGCAAGACGCTTTTGGAGGAGCAAAGGGAAGTTATCCCCAATATTATGCTGCACAAATAGATAAATCCATCAACAAACGTTTCTAACATGTTCAGAATTCCATGTACTTGTACAGGTCAAGGACTCAATACCCTACGTCAATATACTAAGAATTAATTAAAGAAAAAGAAAACAACATTATTTTTTCTTATAATCATATAATGTTATGGAAGTATTATTTAATTATACCTGTCAATGAGGAACAGATTTGTGCCTGTTGATTATTAAATTATCTCTTTAATTAATTCACACTTCACTTATACCATGATAAATATTATTTAAATAGTTTCTTTTGGATCATCTTATGCAGTGCTTTTAGTTTAATTAATTAATTATGTCTAATTATAGTAAAATACAAAAGTTTGCTTTAAGCTTCAAAATTTTCATTACTGATCATGAGAGGTTTTGAAGTTTAATCTGTTATGATTTGAAGATCCTTTTGGTTTTGCTTCTTTTTCTTTAGGAAAAGAAGGTCCTCTTTGAATATCAATAATTCAGATGTCTTTGAATGCAGAGAGATGATTGATAGCATGATGAAGGTTGGTGAGGCAAATGCACGTTGGAAACAAATGGAGGTGGGGTTGGATGCTGCACAACTTGCCAATCAAAATGTTGAAACAGAGGCTGCAATGGCTAAAGAGAAGGCAGAAAGCTTGAAACTGGAGATCAATTGGATCGAATAGATGGTAAGTGTGGGTTTACCATAAATTAAAGGTGTTGCTACTCAAGTTGCCTCGTCCCTTCTCTCTAGCTGCTTATTTAGATATAGTTGAGGAATTCATCTATTTTCGTAGACGTATAAGAAGGATGGACTGTACAGCAAATAATTAGTGTGGAAATGGTTGTACTTACCATGTGTATGCATTTATTTGAATTTGTAATTGACTTTGTGATTTCAATGAGAATGTAATTGGAAAGTTTGTGAAATTTGACTATTTTTGCTTGCTTAAATGTTGTCTAGATATAGCGTGGTTTTGTAATGTATTATTTATATATATTTTGCATAAAAAATAATAATTAAAAAATTATAATAGTTTTTAGTGACGGAATGGCAATGAATATTCCGTCATAAAATTTTTTGTAATACTGGCTAAATTTAGCAATGGAACTTTCAATTCCATTGCTAAAATTAGCAAAAAAATTAATTGCCATTGCTAATTTTGACCAGTTAACCACATTCTACATTGTTTGAATTTTGCAACCGATTTGAAATTCCGTTGCTAAATTTAGCAACGGAAAAAAGATTCGGTTGCTAAAAATACCAACCATCAAAATTGCAACCGAATTTCCGTTGCTAATTTCAATTAGCAACGGAAATTCAATAAATTCGGTTGCTAATTTCTGTTACTATTTGCTAATTTTCTTGTAGTGCACGAATTCTCAAAGCTTCCATAAATAAATAAAATTCTTATATTAATATTAATGAAGTAAAATATAGTTGCAATATTTGATAATTTCAAAACCTTAATAAAATTTAATTTTCTAGGATATTATTATAGTATATGTTTTTAATAAATAAATATTAAAATTATCTTTTTATTACTATTACTTATTTATTAAATATGTATAATTATGATACTGTTGTTAGTTTAACGTATGAAAAAGGAAAATGATTTTGGACAGTTGAGACGTTGTCCAAACTCAATAAAGTTAAACTTGACTGCTCACTAATTGTATTTTTAATTAAGTGCTCACCATCTAATTAAATTTTTATGGCTTTTTTTTGTCGAAATTTTCTTTTACATTTTTAATGATGTAATAAAGCATAATTTTAATATTTTTTATTTTACATTTTTATTATTTTTATTAGAATTTTAAAAAATAATAAATAGAATTAAATTTAATATTAAATTATATAATTAAAATTAAATTATATTAAAAATTTATTAATTTAATAATTAGTGGACTCGAAAAATTTTGCACTGAAACCGCTGTACCTTCCAGCGGTTTCAGTGCAAATTTTTTCGCGTCTCCAACAATTTTCTGACAAAATCACTGTATGTGGCAGCGGTTTCGTACCGAAACCCAAAAAATGTAAATAGTTTCTGACATATATTAAAATTGTAAATAATTATTAAAAATACGACCCGTGAAGTGACTTGCATGTGAATTAGCAAAATCACAGTTTTGTTAATATATATTTAATATATTTTTATTTACCTGAATTTGAGAAAAGTAACTCAAAAAAATATTATAAATATAAAGTTAGCCTACTTTAATGGCACAGTTACCCTTATTGAATTTATATTTTATTGTTAATAATTATATTATAAAAAATAAAATTATGATCACGTTATAGATGAGGCAGTATGTTATGCTTGCTGCAACGGCAGATTTTATTTTATTTCACAAAAATATGCATAAGGAGATCTATTTAAATATAGATGAGAGATCCAAGGAATATTTATGATTATTACTATAAAAATTGCAAATTAATTTAATCGATGGGTGTAGAAACCATAAAAAAAAATATTACCAATTTTATATCCTAAGCAAATAAATTGTAAATAGAACAAAAAATTATCGAATTCACATATACTAGAATTGAATTAATTCTAAATAACCAGATTTCAATATCTAAAAATAAAAAAGGGGGATTTCTTTAGACTAAAAATTAAAATCAGTAAACTAAAATTAATTAAATAAAAATGCAGAAATTAATTAAGATGAATTCAATAGACAGTAAATTCCAGTTAAAGGTATTTGCAGTATATGATTCAATTACCTGATCATCAACAAAAAAATATAATTTTTAAATCAAACAATGAACCGGTTATAATCATCGGTGTCGCACTCTTGACCGAATCTTTCCATAATAGTGAATTAATCAAGTAGGAATATAATTAATTTCTAGCCAATAAATAACCATTTAACAAGCGAAAGAATTTAATCTATTGACAACATTACGAATTAGAAAGATCCAATCTAAGCCAAACTAATCTACAAGCGAGACTGATTTAGATCAAATCATGCATTTACTTAGTATAATAGCCCTTGTGAGGAAGCTATACTAATCGCTACTTGTCATTCACTTCAATGAACAATTATGGATTTAGCAAATTCAATTAGCAATATACTATTTAATTAAATACATAACGAGCTCTTATTGCACACCTAACAAATAATAATCAAGATATAGTTTTCCTAAATTACAGTAAATAACATGAACACTGAATGAAATTAAAAACAAAATTTAAGTGCAACAATCTCACTGTAAGAAATCCCGACCTTGAATTAATCTTTAACTGAAAATAACAAGTTTGCCACCCATAGCCATAGAGAATTCACAAAATAAAAGTTAAAAGCTAAGAAAAAAATACACCCGGTTACAAATTTGGAGTTACAGAAAATGTCAGAGGAAGAAGATCATCAAATTTGATCTCCTTACCTCTTAAATATTCTTCCAAAATAGGAAAAGAGAAAGAGAATCCTAATCAAACTTAGAAAATGAAATAAAAATTTCTAAAGTAATTCTAAACTCCTAAAAACACTGCATTTTACTTCTAAATTAAGGTCTTAATATTTCTAATTATCAGCTAGATCAGAGGTGGTGGCTAGATCAAATTTGCATAGGAGATAGATTTAAACCATAACTCTACACTGTCAACTCCCTTGGACAAGTACCTTGAGCAAGCCTCATGGGTAAGGCTTGAACCTTGACCTCGCATTCCTGCTTTAAGCAACGCTTCTGGGTAAGGCAACTATCAGACTTAAAAAATCAATAACTCTTTTCACCATGCCTCAACTCCAAAAATTAAGTGCTTCTCTAGACCAGCTCTATTCAACCTCAGAAGTATAACTTCTTTAAAAATTTCTCCTACAGTTGAAAAATTTAATAAACCAGTAAAAAGTTCCTAAAACTAACTTAAATGAACACAAAAAGACAATTAAAAGTCAAGCAAAAATATATAGTTTTAATGACTTAACAAATTCCACCACATTTGTTCCATACTTTTCCTTATAGCATGAATCAAACAACACAATCAATCCCATCAGAAACCTTTTCATCCTCAAATAAATTCCAATCCCAAAAGCTTCGGCCATATTAAAATGCAAGGTAAATTAGAGAACAAAATTCAAAATGATTTCCTGCAAATTCATATCATAACAAGGGTTTCTCGATATCTTTTTTCAAATCAGAAACAACAAGGCTTTAATATTTTAAGCATACAAGAGTTTTAAGGTTTTAGTTCAAAATTAAATTACTGCAAAAAGATAAATTGCCAAACTAAAAGAGAAATCACACACATTTCAATAGGTAAGGAAACAAGCTACCAGAACTTTTATTTTAATGGTATCATTTTACTTTTGATGCTTTTGATGCTTTTATTTTTTTCTATTTTTTTATGGGAAAGATTAGGATTGCTTATAAGGAATGTAGAGGTCCTTTTTACTTAAGGGCATCCGATTCTGACCCGCATACATCCTGTTACACAGACTGCATAAATTCAAGTGGCTACTAGCTCTACTTATGTCCAAATTTTTAGCGGACAGTGGAGTAAAATTTATTTTCTAATCTTCCTTTTTCTTCATTTTTTAAAAAGATTCTAGTAACTAAATTTCCAAACCATAAACATGCAAAAATTACTTATGTCTCAACTAGTTTTAACAACTACCTAATGTACAAAGATTCCAAATTAAATTTATGCAAAAATTTATTTCACCTATTAAATTAAGCCTTGAAGTTTCTAATTCAGAAGAGTGTTGAGGCTACCATAAGAAATATGAAAAAGAATAAACTGTCAAGAAATTGATTTATTTTCTACCAAATATTGCAACAACCTAAAATCAAATGGTCAAGAAATTGATATAAGATAAAAAAAATTCCCTTTGGAAAAGAAAGAAAAGTTCAACAAAACACTGAGGATAATATATCAGAAAGCAGAATAATTGGGAAATAGTTCAACTACCTAACGGAGAATAGACTAGTCTGGCCATGAAATTAAGTTTTATACACTTGAAAAGACTTACCTTTGAGAAAAGAATAATCGAGCAGAGTTGTGTATGAAAGCAGGCAAATTACATGCATGTTTTTATGATAATTGATATGAAAAAAAATTGAATTTTTTTAAAAATAACGTTATTTTAAAAAAAACCCAAATTTTACTTCAAACTAAATCTCAATTTTCTTGTTTCATATCATAGATTGGAAAATTGATCAAAAAAAAATCATCAACCAATGCCATCAATTAAATCATACTCTTCATTTAATAGTCTTAATGCACACAAAGCAGAATCGTCAAAAGACCTAGCAAGAATAATTTAGAATGTTCAATGGAAAAATACCTATTTCGCTATTCCTCACGATTGAATTTGAGATTTCCACCTAGCTCATGTGTTGTTGGAGGAAATGGAATCTTCTCGGTGCCTATTCGTTCCATTTTTTGGGGTTGCTTCACATGGATCAGTTCAATGTCACTGCTTGGCTCATCATACGAAGATTTTTCATCAGCCAAACCAACCTGCACTTGTCGAGATGCATAAATGATGGGTTGTTTACCTTTGTTTTGTGGTGGATGTGGCTCGTGATTGCCAGATCTGGTGCGACATCGGGTATAGTATGCTTGAATTGAAGGATCGATGGCACCAGCAACATAAGGCTATATTGCGGTGATACTGGTGCCTACGGGTGGTGCTACGGTGTAAATGGCATGCTCTATATCAAAATTGAAAGAATTATAAGAAAGCTAGAATTGTTTATGTGTTTGGATGCCCAAAATAGTGAGTTATCCCTTCATTACATAAAATAATTACAAAATATCATATCCCTTGAGTACAGCAAAAAATATCTTACAACTATTTACTAAGAGAATTACAGATAAAATGAAATATAAAACAGCAAGTTGATTTGCACTTAAACAGCAAGCTATTTAAGTGCAATCCGTCAAATACAAACGGCAAGCTATTTTGCACTTAAACAACAAGCTGTTTAAGTGCAAAGCTATCAACATTATTTAGCACTTAAACAGCAAGCTATTTAAGTGCAATTTATCAACAGCTATCACGGCTACCATTGACATCCCCCCTCAAATTGATGCCGAAGAATCAAGAAGCATCAATTTGTTAACAAAAAACTGATGCCGAGCACGAGTAAGTGGCTTGGTAAAAATATCAGCAATTTGACGATCCGTAGAGATGTGCGAAAGAGTAATAAGACCACGATCAAAAGCTTCACGAATAGAGTGGCAGTCTACTTCTATGTGCTTAGTACGTTCATGAAAAATAGGATTTGCCACAATATGAATAGCACTTGTATTGTTAGCATGCAGAGGAATAGGACCAGGTTGTGTGTAACCCAATTCGGAGAGTAAACCATGTAACCAAGTGAGTTCAGAACAGACAAAAGACATAGCATAGTATTCAGCTTCAGTAGAGGATTTGGAAACTCTTTCTTGTTTTTTGCACTTCCAAGAAATCAATGCATCACCTAAGTACACACACCAACCTATAGTAGACCATTTAGTATTTGGGCAACTAGTCCAATCAACGTCACTATAGGCAACAAGATTAAGAGAAGAACCAGATGGAAAAAATATCCCACGATCAGGTATACCAAGAAGGTAACGAAGAATTCATTTGGCAGCTGCCATATGTAAATGTCGAGGTGCAGTCATAAATTGACTCATCAAATTTACTACAAAGGATATATCTAGACGAGTAATGGTCAAGTAAACTAGGCTCCCAACTAGGCGTCGATACAATGTAGGATCTGAAATAGGATCACCATCATCTTTTTGATATTTGACATTGACTTCCATTAGAGTATCTACATGAATAAAAACATGTAAATTGGCTAAGTAGAGGAGATCACTAAGATACTTTTGCTAATTCACAAAGATGCCTTTGTTGGTTTTGTGAATTTCAAAACCTAAAAAATAAGCAAGAGACCCAAGGTCTTTCAAATGAAAAGAGGTATGAAGAGAGGTTTTAAGCTGCTGAATCTCTGCTAAGTCATTTCCTGTGATGATAATATCATCTACATAGACAAGCAAAATAACAATGCCAAGAGAAGTCTTTTGTAAAAATAAGGAAGGATCATACTGACTTTGCACAAATGAGAGATGAAGAAGTGTTTGTCGAAATTTTTCAAACCAAGCACGAGGGGCTTGTTTGAGCCCATATAATGAGCATTTTAACCGACAAACATCATGAGCATCAGAAGTGTTTAATCCCAATGGAGGATGTATGTAAATTTCCTCTTTAAGATCACTATGAAGGAATGCATTTTTGACATCCATTTGATGAATAGACTAATCCTAAGAAGCTGCCATAGCTAAAATTAGACGGACAGTGGTCATTTTAGCAACTGGAGCAAACATTTCCTCATAGTCTATCCCATATTCTTGACAATTACCAATACCTATTAGTCGAGCCTTATACCGATCCAAGGATCCATCAGATTTAAGCTTGACAGAGAACACCCATTTATATCCAATAGGAGTGATAGAGGATGGACAACATACAATATCCCAAGTATCATTTTGCTGTAAGGCATCAAGTTTTTCTTGCATAGCTTGCTTCCAACAATCATGCTTTATAGCTTGTGAGTAAGATGTAAGTATGGTAATAGAAGATAATGTTGCAACTAAAGATAGTTGAGAACCAAATTTCTCAAGAGAGTGGCCATACCTATTTGGAGGACATGATGTGCGAATCGACCTTCGAAGTGATGGTTGTGGCATTAGAGGTGCTAGTGTCAAAGAAGATTCTTGAGCTAGCTCATCATCTGTTCTACTACGTCTTGTATAGACAGTTTCTGGCTGAATTCGGGTGAAAGGAGGAGAAGTGATAGTAGTAAAAAAAGGCAACTCATCTTCAAAAGCAGGAAGAAGAGAATGAGAAGTGAGTGTAGGAAGGACAACATGAGAAGGGAAAAATATTATTTTTAAAAAAATATGACATTTTGGGAAATACGAATGCATTGAGAGATGGGATCATAACACATATACCCTTTTTGATGTGGTGCATATCCTAAAAAAAACACATTTAACTGATTGGGCTGAGAGTTTAGTTCGTTCATGAGGGGGAAGAAGAACAAAACAAACACATCCAAAAGGACATAAATGAGTGTATTCAGGTTATTTGTGATGGAGATGAAAAAATGGTGATTGGTGATTAAGAGTTGGTGAAGGGAGTCTATTTATTATGTGAACAGCAATGGAAAGAGCCTCAACCCAAAAATGGGATGGAACAGAAGATTCAATCAGTAAGGAACGCACCACATCAAGACGGTGACAATTTTTTCTCTCGGCCACACCATTCTGTTGGGGTGTATATGGACAAGTTCTTTGTGAGATAATTCCTTTTTTTTAAGAAAATCCTGAAATTTTGTAGACATGTATTCCCCCCTGAATCAGAACGAAGGATTTTGATGCTTTTGGAGAACTGGTTTTCAATGAGTGTTGAGAATTTTTGAAAAGCATCAAAAACCTCATATTTTTATCGCAAAAAATATATCCAAATAAAACGGCTGTGATCATTAATAAAGGTTACAAAATACTTGTAATAAGCATAAGAAACAATTGGAGAAATGCCCTATACATCATTTGCACTAAATCAAAATAATGAGTGGAATACGAAATATGGGATGGAAAAAAGAGAGTTTTGCTTTTACCCATTTTACAGCTAGAACAATCAAGAACCGCCTTTCGATGCATAACAAAAAATTTATTGCCCAGCAAACTAGATTTTAACATATAAGAAAGAGTTCTATCATTTGGATGACCTAACCTAACATGCCATAACTTGTAATCATCCTTAAAGGAATTACAAAACAAGGAAAAAAATGTTTTAGATTGAGATGGTATTTTAATATGAAGAGGAAAAAGCCTGCCCACTTTTGGTCCCTCAGATACTGTCTTTCCTGATACTAGCTCCTATACAACACAACCAGAAGGAGAAAAAACAACTTTACAATTATTTTCAACCATTTGTCCAACTGAAAGAAGATTAACAGATAAATATGGAGAGATAAAAACATTTTGCATAGATGGAGAAGAAGCAATATTACCAATGGCTGTTATGGAAAGATGATCCCCACTTACAGTCTCAATTTTCAAACTACCCTCATATTTTTTGACATTAATTAAATCATCATATGTGAATGTCATATAGTTAGAAGCCCCTGAGTCAGAAAGCTAAAATTTAGATGCATTATTACCATTAACTCCCAAGGCAGAAAGTGCGAATATGATCATCTGTTGTACATTCTATTGAGTAAGAATAGGGACTATTGGCTGTGGAGAAGCAGAGGTAGTAGCTGCAGGTGGTTTATCATTCACAGCATTGATGGTAGACATTTGAAAGGCACGATGATTGCGATTTTTTGGACGCTTTCGACATTCTGAAATAATATGTCCCTTAATTTTGCAATAGTTGCAAAATTTTTGGGAATATTGATTTGCAATGTGACCAAATCCCTTATAGCTGTAACATTGAGTATTTGTCAGATCACGATGATAATGGCCATTTATATGATGTTTTTAGTGTATTTTTAGGTATTTAATTAAGTTAATTTTGTGTTAATTAGGTTTAATTTGAGTTTAATTTGTTAGTTTTATGTTTTTGGAGTTAATTGTGAATTTTGGTTGATTTTCAGGGTTAATTTGACATAAAAGGACTTAAAGTGTAAAAAGGGCAAAGTTTAGGGCCAAAAGTGCAAATATGAAGAATTGATGTAAGACAAGTTGACGTCCAGGCCAGAGCCCTGAGCCGTGACCACGTGAGTTCATTAAAGAGTCTCACACGTGGCCACGTGAAGAACAAAGCTAGTAGAGACGTGGCCATGTGAGAAGAAATAAAGAAGAGCAAGAAGAAAACCCATAGCCACGTGATTTTCTTCAAACAACAACACATGGCCACGTGTGAATTAACACTAGGGAACACATGGCCACGTGATGAAGACTCTCATGAAGCGAAGGATTCCGATTTTTCCAATTCAAGAAGAATTCTTCTCCTACTTCAATTTGGGAAGTTTAGAAGGCTTCTACAACATATTTTGCCTATAAATAGACAACTCTAACACCAAAGAAAAGAAAAAATAAAGGTTTAGAAGAGATTAATTGCTTTAGTTTTAGTTTTACTTGTTTTTTCTAGTTTTTCTTTCAATTTTGTTTTAATCTTTCAACTTTGTCTTTAGTTTTTAATGATGTTTAGGAAGTAGTTTTTCTTCTTTTGCTAATGGATTCTTGAGATCTTAAATTTTTCATTGTTATGACTTTATTTTGAGCTTAATTTTAATATCGGTTGATTATTTCTTGGTTTTAAGCATATTCTTATCCTTGATTGTGTTGAGATTGGTTGTTGGTTTATTGAATAAATAACTAAGAATTGGTTTTGACATAGTTAATGATTTGCATGTTCTTGGGTTAACTCTTTAATGTTTATGCATGATTATTATCCGAAATATGAGATGATTATGTATGAATTTTATTGGTTAATACTAAGAGAGGAAGAATCAAGAATGAATTGGAATTGAATCACTTGAGAAAGGCTTCAATGAATATTTAGGAAGTTAAAACTAGATTTGCATGCTAAGTATTAGATTTGTCTATGAGTTTAATACTAAGAATGATAGACTTGAATAAAGATATCTGGCTTTATTACTAGTTTTTCCATAATCACTGGTGTTTATATTGGACTTAAGTCATTACAATGAAAGTTAAGATGGATAGTTTCTTTAGCAAAAGAATTTCAGTTATTGTTTTGTTTTTAATTCATGTTTTAGCTTTTGTTTTGTTTAATTGTTTATTTTGTTTAATTTTTGCTTTTGAATCAAAAACATTTGGGAAACAATCTCGAATTAATTTAATTCATACATAGATATTATTCTTAGCAATCCATGTTCCCTTGGGTACGATATTTGGGGTCTTAATCTATATTTCCCTATATTACTAGCCGATCTAGTACACTTGCTAGACACCGGTCACACGACCTTGTTGTTTCCCTTGAGCAATATAGGCAACATTTAGAACATTAAAAGAATTCCCTTGCTGTTCCAAAGTAGCTTGAGTCGAAAGTCGTTGTTCCTCTTTAAGAAGCTCATTCAAGCAGTCATATAAGGATTGTGAAGGTATGCGAAGCAATAAATTGGAATGCACAGATTCAAATTCATGTCGAAGTTTCATCAAGAATTGATCCCTCTAACTAGTTTGATGAAGATTTTGAATTCCTTTTAAAGAAGTATTCGAAACAGATGCATATATCAGATATGTATATTCTGTCTATAGCATGACAAAGCCCAAGTAATACTCCTGAATGGACAGGTTTCCTTGTGTATAATTTGAAATATCATGCTCCAGTTGATAATGCCTTACTGTGCTGTTCTGTCTGTAGACTTTCTTTAGCTAATCCCATATGGCTTTGGCTGTCTTGTAAGGTCACAGAGTGAGCAATTTCAGGTTCCATAGTTTTAGTATCCAGCTCTTGATTTGAGCATCTTTGGCCTCCTATTCAGCAGCTTTTGTTGGATCGGTGGGCTTAACATTATTACCATCAATATGTCCCCATAATTCCTTCCCTTGAATATAAATTTGGAATTGAAACTCCCAAGCAAAATAATTTTTACCTGAAAACTTAACAAAAGCTACGTCAAATTTCTCCATAAGATCCTAAAGAAATATTCCAAAATAAAAATATGCTAGAAATTCTGATCCAAGAATTAATCAGCCCTTTCCAAGAATAACTAAAGACAAGAATCACTCAAAATTCACAAAAGGCTCAAAGTGGCTCTGATACCATATCAAAACTGAAAGAATTATAAGAAAGTTAGAATTGTTTATGTATTTGGATGCCCGGAATGGCAAAATATTTTGAACTTAAACAACAAGCTGTTTAAGTGCAAAGCTATCAACATTATTTAGCACTTAAATAGCAAGCTATTTAAGTGCAATTTGTCAACAACTATCACAACTACCATTGACACTCCAGTGCTACTACCTATGCTACAGTGGCCTGCGAGGTTTGCTTCTATGGCTCCTACTGCGGGGCTCAGCTCCTGCGGTGCTTACTGGTGGGCTGCTACGAGGCTTTGCTCCTACAGCGTTTGCTGGTGCTATAGTGCCTATGAGTGTTGCAGCGCCTGGCTACATCTGAGCATTGTGATGCCTTCTACAAATAAAGCCACTGACTTTCAGCAGTGGGTGGAGGTTAACGGCGGGGCTAGTTTCTGCAACTTCAAAATGTCGATTAGGGTTGTAGAAAGGAGATGAACCTACAGTAAAAGAAAAATTAAACTTAAATTAAATTGGAATAGGTAAATGTGGTAAAAAATGAAATCGGTTAATTAAACTAAAACCCATAAAATAGGAAAAAGCCCACCAAAAAAGAAATAAAACCCAAATTATTTTAAACCCACTAAAATAATTAATGGGCTTCCACCATTAATTATGAAAGTTTGCCTCACATTTTTTTTAAATATGAAAGTTTAATTAAATTTTTTTTCCACACTCTCCACCATAAAACCAACAAGCTTTCCACTTTCACCTAAAAAAATAATAAAATAAAAAATATGTTAATGGTTTATAATGTAGGGAAAAGGTAGTAAAATATAAAAAAATAAATTAAAAGTGCTAGAATTTAAATCTAAATAGTAACGGGGCAATCTTAGGTAATGTTGAACAATAGATTGCCTCCCAGTAGCCCCTATCTTTAACGTCTTTAGTTAGACATTCCTAGAATTAATTCTCATCTTTAGGCATTGTAAGCTAAGACTCCACATTTCCTTGTGCTAAAAATCCTTCATAAAATGGTTTTAAACGATGTCTATTGACTTTAAAAATCTTGCCATTCTCTATACTATTAATTTCTACTGCACCATGAGCAAAAATAATAGTGACAACAAAATATTCTATCCATCTAGATCTTAATTTTCTTGGAAATAATTTCAAACGTGAATGATAAAGTAAAACTTTCTATCCAATCTGAAATTCTTTCCTAGAAATCATTTTGTCATGAAATTTCTTTATTTTTTCTTTATAAATTTTTGAGCTTTCATATGCCTCATTCCTTAATTCTTTCAGCTCATGCAACTCTAATTTACGATTGTCATCCACTGCATCCAACGCCATATTACATCGTTTTATAACCTAAAATGCTTGGTGCTCTAACTTCACTGGCAAGTGACATGGTTTGCCATACACTAGTCAATATAGGGATACACCGATAGGTGTCTTGTAGGCTATCCTATATGTCCAGAGAGCATCCTCCAAGTTTAAACTCCAATCTTTCCTAGTTGGATTTACCATCTTTTCCAAGATAGACTTGACTTTCCTACTAGAAATTTTGGCTTGGCCACTAGTTTAGAGGTGGCAGGCAATCGATATGCGGTGTGTGATGCCATATTTCTTCAGTAGCGCATCCATTATTTTATTGTAAAAATGCATCCCTTTGTCACTTATGAGCACTCTTGGAGTACCAAATCTGTAAAATATATTATTTTTAACAAAATTCACAACAGTTTTGGCATCATCAACCCTTGTGATCTTAGCCTCAACTCATTTAGAAACAAAATCAACTGCAAGTAAACTATAAGTATTGCCAAAAAAAAGAAAGAAAATTACTAGTAAAATTAATACCCCACACATTAAATATTTCGTAGAATAATATAGACGTGAGTGGCATTTGATCTCTGTATCCCAAATTACCTATTCTTTGACACTTATCACATGACTTGCAATATAAATAAGTATCATGAAATAAATTAGGCCAAAATAAACCACACTCCAATATTTTTCGGGGTGTTCTCTTTGGACCAAAATGACCACCACACACCTCAGAATGACAAAATTACAGTATGAACTGCACTTCATCTTCAAGAACACATCGTCTAATAATTTAATCAAAGCAGTACTTCTATAAATATAGCTTATCCAGACGAAGTATTTGACATCTCTCTTCAATTTGTCCTTCTCAAAACTAGATAACTCTTCAGGGATAACACCTATAACCAAAAAATTTACTATATTAGCATACCAAGGGCTAAGGGTATGCAGTGGTTAGTTCGATTCAATAACCAAAATGAATCAAAATAACCAAAAATCAAACTTTTAAAAATTTTGCAAACTTAACCGAACCAAAGTTTTAGAATAACCGAATTCTAACTGTAGTAAAATTTTCTGCTAATTCAATTCGATTAATAAAAAAACAAAAATTAAAAACTATTTTTTAAACAAATAAATAATCGTGTCTAAAAATTTTACAAAATTACAAATCATGATACTAAAATAGAAATATCCAAACAACACTCAAATTGTACAAAATACAAGTCCAAATTAAAAATGCAATCCCAAAATATATAATAAATAGTACAATAAAAAATATTAAATAAACGTCTTTATTACATCGACCTTCAATCCAATCGTCAAAATCCCAAATCATCACCTAAAAAATAGATATTAATAATTGATAAATATAATTATATAATTTACAACTCAAAATAACATAATTTACATGCTTATATAAAGTTGGTACAATATGCACAATGATAAACATTTGGAAAGAAGATTGCTACATAATAAAATTACAGTAACAACATTTCCACAATCCAAATCTCTAGCAATCTAGTATCGTAATATAATTCAAGTGAAATACTATCATCTCGAGTAAAAAAATATATTACTTAGAATCAATAATCAAATAATAAATGGACAAAAACAAAAATATGCAAATGCAAAGTTGGACACAACACTAGCAAATGAGGTAGCAAATTTATAAGGTCATAAATACTCAAATTTAGGAAATCAAACCTTCAACTGCGATTAACAATATAAGATGAATTTTAGATGTATAAATATTTAATAGTTTAATTCAACCTTTAACTGCTAATAACAATATAAGAAGAAGAAATTGAAAATTTTAAATTAATTACAATTGAAAGTTGATCTTTTTAAGCAAACTAATTGATAACCATTCTTTTTTATTTACAATTATACAATCTATTCGAACTTAATGAAAATAAATCCATTAGTATACTTTACATACCACGAATATCAACAAAAGATGGGGAAGTAGAGGTGAGTTAAGCCAAGAGATCAAGATGGGTGCGAGTGGAAGACAAGGATCTTGCAAAATCAATTAATTAATTGCATAGTTAAAACATGAAAAACAAAACCCAATAATTAAATAATAAATAATTAGTTACCAGAAAAGGGAGAAATGAATTCTTGGTCAGTCACTTCACTTTTAACACCTTCTTATTTAGCTTTACAAGGAATAATTCAAAGCAAGAAAAAATTATTATTTAACAACTTCACTTTTAGATTCAACCAACTGCAGAAGTAGAACATCTAATTTTTTATTATTAAAAAATTGAAATAGAGCTAAATAAGATAAAAAAAACTGATTGAAAGGAAGGAAATGAAATACATACCTTTAGTTGCAAAAAGAGTGAAATGTGAGTGAAGTTGAACGGAAATTGTATATGTGCGACTCATTGAAGATCGATCATTAAGTGATGAATTGCTGCTTTGACGACCAGAAGGAGAGGGCAAGGCGGCGGTGGAAAGTAAATTGGGTTACTAGGTTAGGGCAAAAAATGAAAAGTAAACTGAAGAGTGAGGGATTTACATATTACATAGGCTTTAAGACTAAATATAAAATGACATAGTTTAAGTAGAACTTCAGTCAGTTCAATTTTTTTGCGGCTTTCTTCTTCAAAAATTGAATTGAACCAAAATAAAACATTTTTAAAATCCTAAATTGAAACCGAATCAAAAAATTGAAATATTGAACAAAATTTAAAAAATCGATCAATTTGGTTCGATTTTAATCAAAGTTTGCTCACCCCTACCAAAGGATGATGGTATTTACAACAAATAAATATTAATCTAAAAATTCATCATTTAAAGGCAATGGTTTCTCATTTAACAGTAATTGAATGAGGTGATTTGCCACTAAATTTTTCAGATCCCTTCTTATCTCTAATCTTAATATCAAAATCTTGCAATAAGAGGATCCATCAGATTAAGTAAGGTTTGGCTTCCTTCTTTTTCAACAAATATCTTAGTGTTGCATGGTTAGAAAAAACAAACACTTTAGTACCCAATAGATATTGAAGAAATTTTTATAAAGCAAAAATAAGAGCTAAAAGTTTTTTTTCTATTGTGGAGTAATGGCTTTGGGCATTATTCAGTGTTTTTAAAGTATAATAAATCACATATGGATTTTTCCTAATTCGTTGACCTAGAAAAACCCCTACAGCATGGTTGATGCCATCACACATGATTTTAAATGGAAAATTCTAGTTGGGAGGCTGGATTATGGGTACAAAAATTAATTTTTCCTTTAGTTCATCAAATGCATCTTTGCAAGCTTGATCAAATTCTAATGCCACATTCTTTTGCAAGAATTTGCACAATAGTTAGATGATTTTGGAAAAGTCCTGGATAAAACGCTTGCAAAAATCTGCCTGTCCAAGAAAAGAGCAAACTTCACATACACTAAAAAGGTAAGGCAGAGATTGAATAACATCTCTTTTAGCTTTTATCTACCCTTGATCTACCATAAAGTGACATTTTTCCTAATTTAGGATCAAATTAAACTCTAGATATCTGTAATGGACTGACAATCCTGACAATCGTAAATAGTATTTTTCGATGGTGAATAGTACACCAGAGGTAAAAACGTTAGGAAATAGAAAAATAGTTTATTCAATCATCAAAAAATACTAGTCACCATGAATCCGGGAATGAAATTTAACGCCAAATTAAGGTCAAATAGGTCTCAAAATGTCAAAAATATGAAAAATCACGACTCGGGTTAAATAGTAATTGGATTGATTTTAGATTTAATTGAACCTTTAAAAATAGTAAATAAACTCCAAAAATTTTAAAAATTTTTAGTTGAGTCCTTTATGAGGTATAGTATTATCCGGTAGAAAAAAATAATGGACTTCGATTGAGTCGAAAATTATTATGTAGGCTAATTTAAATATTCTAAGTATGATAGAACCATTTTTATAAGTAATTGAACTTTAGAAATTGGAAAACGAATTTAGGGTAACATAAATGCAATTTTAATGGAAAATTGGGTGAATTAGGTGGATTGGCTTAGTTGGAACAAAACCAACCCAACCAAGGACCTATAAAATGTTGAAAAATCATATAAAGGCAGAACATTCTCCAGCTTTCCACCTTCTTCCCCTTTGAGCAGGCTGAACTCCATTTCTTCCCTCTCACTTGGATTTTCTTCAATCTCTTCAAGATATCTCACTAAATCAAAGCTTGTAAAAGTAATCCCAGCCCCTTTTATTCTCTATTACAACCTATAGTCTTCAGTTAAGAGCAATCAAGCGGTAGAAATCAAAATTTAAAGTTGAAAGTGTTAAATCTAGGTAAGTGAAATTAGAGTTTTTAATTTAAATTTAAGGGGAAGTTAGATGAATTAAGGGTTGTAGATATGGATTTTGGTATTTTATTGATGAAAAGAAGTTAATATAGGAGGATTTTAATGAGCTACCATCTCTGGTCTTATGTAGAAAACAAGGAAAGTGAAGAAGTTTCTAAAGATAAAGGCAAAGAAAAAGAGATTTAGTGAGCCAAAAACAAGCCAAGGTTAGTAAATGCCTAAATCCAACCATTTTTCATTTATTTGCTATTATTTATGCTTAGGTTTATGAGTGATTAATATTAAATATGCATGTATAGTGTAATTAAACTATATCAATGAGTTTAGGTGCCTTAAATAATAAGTAAATAATTTAATTGGAAAAAGAAAAAAATAAGAAGGTGAATTTAAGTTGTAGCCGAAATGAAAGGTCATGGGTACTTCATAATTTTTAATTGTTAAAGTGAAATTATTAGTATGTAATAACACTTAATTAGTAATTAGAAGATAAATAAATATTTGATTGAAGGAAATCTAAGCTTGGCCGAATGAGTAATGAAGGGAAACAAAATGAAATTTTGTTATTTTAAGGAAAATAAAATTGTAGAAGGCTAAATAATGATAATTAAATGTATATTAATTTATTGAGATTTTTCTATGATAATGATATATCACATGTACATGTGAGCATGAAATTATGCATGAGTTGAAAAAAAGACATAGTTTAAATTATTAAGGAGTAATTAAGTCTTGTACTAAGTTATGGTAAATAAATATCTATGTTATAATGCCAAAATAAGATATATAAGAATAAAACTAGAAATATTAAGTTTTTCCCTTAGATATCTGGTAATGAAATCTAGTATAGGATATAGTTGGCTAGACATAGGGACATATTTACCACAGTCCTAGTCATGACGGCTCAGTTTGTTAGGATAATAATAGTTTATCCCATGGCACATGTTCACAGATTATAATGTTTATGCTCCTTAAGCTCCAATTTAGGTGACTACAAAATAGATGGCATGTAATGTACCAAAGTATATATTGATAAATATTTGTAAATGTCTTAAGGACATAATCTAAATTAATGTAATTGTAAAGGGCAATTTTGTAAATTTACCATCTTTGGGGTGAATGTGCATTGTTAAAGAAGTAAAGAGGATTTGATTAAAATTTATATTGTGAACTTCATGCCAAATGTAAGAATTTATAAAAGAAAAGGGAGTAAGAGTAAAACTTTTATGGTCAAATAAGTGGCCCAATAAGAATCATGTATGTGTTTATTCTCGAATGATGAAGAATAAGCAAGAAAGAAAGGGAAAAAGGAAATAATTCTACCTTTTCTTATGAGAGGGTCAGCTATTCTTTAGCCAAAGGTTTTAGCCATTTTTTTCTTCTCTTTTTTATGTTTCTTCTTTCTTCAAGTTCCTATATACAAGGTTTTTGTATCTTTGGTTGGTTTTAAGAGCCTAGTAAGGTGAGTAAAGTATGGTTTCATATATAAAAAAACCATTTTATTCCTCTTTCTATTTTTAGTGATTGAGTGATGTTTTATATTAGCGGTTGAAAAAAAAGTAGCAAAGGCCAGGGAAAGGAGAAGGAAGAGCTATTGGAAGTGAAAGTGGTCAACTTTTGAGGTTTGGGAGTTTATTCTTTACATGTTTATTTGATTTAAGTTGATTTATAAGTTATAATTATTGTGTTATTGATGATATAAATGGTTGATATTATTGTTGTTGCATGGGAATGATGAGTTGTGCTTTAAAAAGTGAAATAGTAAAAATCTGTTTAGGATTTATTTGCACCTATTTTAGTGTAAAGAGCATAAATTTTTATGTAGATGTCAAAATGAAGTGATTCTAGTTGTAAATAAACTATAAGACATATATCTACAACTTTGTAGAAGACCCCAAAACTTGAATCTACCTTAAGATGTTCGAAATTGAGCTTAAAGTTTACAGACCTTTATTGTTTGCTATTTGGAACAGTCTATAATTTTTTAGTGATATCTTGAGATTTAGAAGTCATAATTGAGTTATTTTTTATATTTTAGAAACTAGAGACATAAGGGAACAATTTTTAAAGGCCATTTTGGTTAAAAATGACTTTTTATAGGTTTAAAAATGTATACTAATCGAGACTAGATATCTATCTTTGGGAAGAATAGACCTCATGGTTAGCAGATATGACCCACTAACCGTGACATAGGCCAAATTTAGTACAGAACTAAAATGACATCTATGTCATGGTCAATAAATATAAGCTACTGACCATAACCCTTCCCTATCTCTTCCTAACTTGATATTTGGATTCCAAATTGATACTAAAGCATACTTAAACCTCCATAAACACTATTAGGATATTTTAAACATAAGATTAAAAGTAATTGGTGACATAAAATGAGTAGAAAAAAATGAACTAGTAAAGTAAAGTTAAATACTAATTCTTAATGCATAAGAACTTATATAGTTAATGAACACAAATGAATATAAATAGTTATATTAGCAATATTTTTTGTAACTAAATGAATGATAAGCATGTTATATTGTATCCTTTGGGTACTTGAATAGGAATGATATGATATAGTGAAATGATTACATGTTATATTGAGTGCATTGATGCCATGATTTTAAATGTATCAAATACAATATTCTTGAGTGATTTGTGACTTGTTGAGGCCTGAATTTCACAAAATAGTGGATAGATAGTCATGCTTATAAAGGACATAGTGATTGCAGCTACTAGTGTTGTCACCTGCGAGTGACTAGTATTTCGATATCCATTGGTATCTAGTGATCCGATACTTTTATGTCCATAGTGTTTGTATCTGTATCCATCATTAATGGCAATTCAAGCGATAAAAGTGATTTGATTAATGAATAATGATAAGTGATTAACAATGTAAGTGTTTCAGTGGCTCATGATAGTGTTAGTGTTCTTCATTGAATAATAAAGTGCAATTAAAGAATTGTATTGAAGTGTTACTTAGTGCATCATTAAGAAATGGTATTGCAATGTTTCCTAATGTATGGATTATTGTTATAAGCGTACGTATTTTGTAACATGAAAAGGCATGCTATCATATTATTTGTATTTGAGATTTCAATAAGAAGTCAATTATTTTGTTTTGCTCCTCACTGAGCCATTGCTTAGTACGGGTGTTCTTCTTGTGTAGGTATATAAGTGTAAAGTATAAATGCCATTTTCAAATCAACATCTGCAGGCCACCAGAGAGGATAGCGAGTGATGACTAATTTTGGAGTAGAGTTATTTTTTGTAAAGTGCTCAATGTAAAGAATTTAAAATATATGTAATGAATTAATTTGTAATGATACTTTAAGTATGTTTAATTTATATCTATATATGTGTAATTGTACAAACAATTTAATAAAAAAAATATGTAAATAAAAGGTAATAAGAGCGAGTGTTACATGGCAAAAGCTTTTTGTTAATACTAAATAATTCCAAAAGATTAGGTACACTTACCACTGGCTTCAATGCTTTCAACTCTAATACTACTTCCAGCAATTCTTTTTCTAGATTTAGCTCCTCATCAAGTGCATCAATTATGTCCATATGAACATTCTCATCCAATGTAACCTACAACTTATCATCTCCACTCATTTTAAACACTTTTTGAGTCAATAGTTCTATGATATCAATTCCACATATAGATGACATCTCACATGGGTATTTCATGGTATCATATATATTAAATTACACTACTTCACTATCAAATTCCATAATGAGAGTGCCTTTATACGCATCAATTTTAGTCATACCTCTTTGGAGAAATGGCCTCCCTAGTAAAATATCACATGCTTCCAAAGATTTGTCATCATCCTCTATATCAATTACATAAAAAAAAATCAGCTAAAAAAATTAAACCATCAACCTGAACTAAAACATTCTCCAATAATCCCTCAGGATAAAAAAAAATCAACCTATTGGCTAATTGAATAACTATTTATGTTTCTTCTAAAGGTCTAACATTTAAAGAGGAACAAATGGACTTAAGCATAACATTTATGGATGCAACTAAAATATACATTGTAACATCCTATATCCGATCCGATTAGCGGACCGAACAAGAATGTTACAAACTCTATGATCCATAATTATATAGATATATAAATTCTGTCTTACCTTTTTATTAAATACACCAATAAATCTACCATTAATTTTATCAAAATTTTTGCATAATTTTTCCTAAATATTATGTTAAGCCTCCTGTACATTAAGTTACAACACATTTCTAAAATCACATATCTCTATTCCAATACAACCAATACAAACTCTAACACATATAAAATTTTCATCCTCCAAAAAATACCACCATAGGATAGTTCCATATTTTATTATATATATATATATATATAAATTAGATTGTATCTATATATAAATTTCCAAGCTTGCAAGTAATTAGAGTCATATGATAAGATATATGTTACATACTTAACTGTAAGGCCCCAACATATATCCCAGAAGAATGTATGCATATTTAAATGATATTATGACCAATATAGAACTGGTTAGCTAATGCATTGTAAGTGAGACGTAAAGAAAATTATTTTGATAGAGTAAGGGTAACATAATCCTTTTTAAAATAAGTTATACATGTGTTTAATTAGAGGAAAATGTTAAGTGGGGGTTTAATTGAAAATCAAGAGAGAGAGTTTAGGGAAAATATAATAAAATGAAGAGAATTAGGGAGCTAAGTGAAACTTTCCCTTGGCTAACAAGTGGACCAATAGGAAGGCAACACTTATGCTTCCTAGATTATTCTTGAATGTAGAAGATTTAAAGTGATTTTTGAAAGGATGGCCAGCCACCTTAAGATCCGAAGGCAGCCATCCCTCTCTCCCTCATTTTCCCCTAAACTAACCCCAATTAACCCCTAAAAGGCTAACCAAGAGATTGAAGGAAAGAGAAATTAGTGGTTAGCAATTGTAAGGTAAAAACTTCCTTTCTTTTCTCCTTAATTTGGATTCAAGAGAATGGATGAGTATTTAAATGTGTGAAATTATGTTATTTGAAGGACAATCAAGCAAGGGTAAAGAGAAGGAAGGAAAAGAGTGAAGAGAAAATAATGAAGTTTGTAAAGGTTTGGGAGTTTTTGATCTTTTTGTTATCTATTTTATTGATTTTAGTTGGTGTATGTGTTATAGATGTTTTGTTATTGATGTTAGAGTTCTTGAATGATGAATGGTTGCATGAACAACGTAGCTTGTGTGTTAAAGAATCCTATAGTAAAAATCTGCATAAGTGTCACTTAAACCCATCTTACTAAAAATGGCATAACTCCCTTTTGTAGATGTTGGATTGAGATAATTTTAGTTGGAAATTAAAGATAAAACATAGATCTAAAACTTTATAGAAGAAACCAAGACCCTAATTTGCCTATAAAGTGTTCGAAAGTTAGCTTAAAGTTGACAAACCCCTGCTATTTGTCATATAGGAGCAGCCTATACTCTTTTAGTGATATCTTGAGATTTAATTAGGAGTCAAAATTGAGTGATTTTTGATGTTTTAGAAACTCGAGACATAGAATATAACTTTGTAGAAGGAAACTTTTGCTAAAAATGTCGTTTTATAGGTCAAAAGTGGCATATAAGTTAAAAATGAAATTCTATTTCTAGACAGAATGGACCTCACGGTTACTAAATTTTAGCTAATGACCGTGAGGTATCCTAGTTTTCATTTCAGAACTAAAGTGCAAGCTATGTCACTGTTACCAGGTATAACGTAGTAATCGTGACCCTTCTCTTCCCCTTTTTAAACTTGAATGTAAGGTCCCAAATTGATACCAAAGCACATTTATACCATCCTAAACATGTTTAGAGTGTTTTAAGTACAAAAATAAGTGTAATAAGTGACATAAATGAGTGTAAAATATAATAAATGTAAATGAACATAAATAGTACATTAGCAATGTTATATGTAACTAAATGAATGATTTCATGTTATATTGACTGTATTGCCACCATGATTTCTTTCAAATGTATCCAATGTGATATCTTTGAATGATTAGTGACTTATTATAGCCTGAATTTACATAGTAATGGATAGATAGGCATGTCTATAAATGGAATAGTGATTGCAATTGCCTAGTGTTTCGATACCTAAGGGTATCATCTGATTCGAGACTATCATATCTCATCTGTTCGATACTTTTTATCAGTATCGCTTGATTCAAGACTATAATGTCTCGCATGTACGATACTACTTTTCAGTGTCACATGTTTATACCTGTTATTCACCATTGATGGGAATTCATGTAATTATAGCAAATTGATTTGATATGTATATTGTTACGTGATAAGAGTGTAAAGATTGTAAGTGTTCCATGATAATGCCAATATATTTGTGAATTATTGAAATGTTAATATCAGTAAATAGAAAGCATATTACTATTCAATATTTATATGTATTCTAATGAGACGGTGTGTTAGTCTTTACATGTTATGATGTTATATTTTTGGTAGAATGTGTTGTGTTTCTCCCCACTGAGCTATTGCTCAGCATTGTTGTTTTTTCGTGTAGGTTCCTAGGTTTAAGCATAGAGAGTTACATGTCTGGGCAACATCTGCAGGCCGTAAAGATTAGAGCTTGAGAAATATTTTTTGTATATAATCAAAATTTTGTAATGAACATAATGAAATTTTGTAACTGATACTAAATTCGTATATAGTAAATATTTAGTAAGCTTTTGCATCAATGTATATGTGTATGTAATTGTATTTATATGCCAAAAGAAATGTGTATTATTCATGAATAAATTATTGAGTTTGTGTAGATAATTAAATAAGATAAAGTATAGATAAAGGTAATTAGAACAAACATTATATTGTGGTATCAGAGCAAAAGTTTAGTCAATTTTGGGCAATAGGGTGTTAGAGAATATATTAGATGTAATGCTCCAAAAATTTATATCTGATATTCTTAACATGTTGTACAGCGTGAAAGATAATTTCGGGATAGTTTTCGGAACAAACGGATTGAAGGGAATAAAGAAATTCAAGAAAATATAAAGGTTAAATATGCTCAGGTCAGGGTAATTCAATGATGGGTGACCCGATGGAAAGTTTAGCCTAAGAGCAGTTTATGAAAGTAGGTATTAAATGAAGTATAATGGTACAATTTGAGCTGAAAATGAGCTTAGATCGACCTTTAAATGAGGCAAAGAAGTTTTCACCCAACACTGTAGGAATGATTGATTGAAAATTTGACTATACTCTGAATTAATGTATTGACCTTCGAAAATTATTTCGATCTTATAAATATGTTAGTAATAACTCAAATGACCTATTAGAAGTAAAAAATAAGTATTCTGACAATTTTGGAATTTTTGATTTCAGATTGGCTGCATAGGCCTCTAGAGTTAAAAGTATACCGAAATGATATTAGAATGAGCTGAAATTTTTACCATATATTCTTGAATATATAGTGACATTTGGAAAAAAAATTCAGAGCAATCTGATATCGAGATCGAAAATCCATATTTCGGAGTGAAAAACCGAAATCGGGTCATTAAGAGGGTCAAATTCGAGAATTTGACCATGATATTTTACATGAGATGATATTTTGGTGTAATGATCATGTGGTGTGAGCTTATGAAGATAGGATAAGCCTAAGTGTCTATATGAGTGATAAGTGGCCAATTTTAATTCCATTAGATTCAATAGTGAATGAATGAATCTTAGTCTCACATTTGGCACACTTAAAGTAGCATATATAAGGGACAAAGGGTCTAGAAATATCTTGGAAAATCGACCATATTCATCTCCTTTCTTCAGCCAAACCGAAATCTTCATTTTTCTCTTTTTTTTCTCCATTTTCATCTAACCAAGCCTCATTCCTTTGAATTTCCAGCTCAAATTTTAACCTTAGACTCATAATTTATTCCTTTTTACATCTGAAAAGAGATTGTATCAAAAAGAAGCCAAGAACACTAAGGAAAAAGGTAAGAGAAAGTAAGGAAAATTTTATGATTTTATGAGATTTTGATGATATTAGTAGGAGATATTATATGAGCATGTAGATATTGATTAGGAGAGTTGATTTATAGTTTTAAATTGCTTAAATTTGTGAAAAAAAAACTCATGATCTATCCTTCTCCATTTTTGGCTAACAATGAAAATTTAGGGGTAAAGGAAAAGGGATGAGAAAGGAAGAATAAGAAATTTTAGACCATCAAGAGGTATGTGGATACAAACTACACTCAATTTCATTTAAATTGCGAATTTTGGTATAAATTTTAAATTATGTAACAACATGAAATGGAAGAATTGTGTGAAATAATTTAAGGTAAAATTACAAGAGAACATTTTAATATGAAGAGAATATAAATATACAAAGAAAATAATTAATTAAGAGTAAAAGCTATAATGGCTGAATGGGAACCCTAAGAATATTAAGTGAAATTTTGATGATTTATAAAGTATTAAATAAAATTTTAGTTGAGTGAAATTTTATGTAGTTGTATCACCACTAAGCAACAACGTTGCTTAGTGCGCGATTTATTGACTGCGTGCAGGAACAGGTACTCAAGGACATAATGGAAGACTGGCATGGCATGTACATCGAGGATGAGTAAAAGGATAACTATTAAGTTAGGCTAGCTATTTATAATCAGTGACTGGTATGTAATCTATGGAATCATTAGTGTAAACGCAATGATATTATAAATATTGGTTTATATATATATATATGTGTGTGTGTGTGTGTGTGTGTGAATGTTGTGCTGATATCAGTGTTAGATTTATGTGAAATATAGGGACATAGGAATGAACTTAGGGTGTCACATTAGACATGTGTATTCTCATAGTGTTGTGCCCTAAATGCAGATGTTGACCTATGTAGGATAAAAATGGAGTCAGATCCTACTGAAGACATAAGTGAGACAATTGGGAGCGTGAATCCAATGCATAAAAATCCTCCTGCACCTGAACAACCACCAGTAAGAGATGTAGATCTTGCTCAATGTAGTCCTATATTGGTACAAGGATTGATGCAGATAATAGATAGTTTGACTGCTCAAAAGGCTCCTACAGATCTTATTAGAAAGAGAGGGGCAGAAGAGTTTACAGGGACCTCAGTAGATGAATCAAATATTGCTGATTTTTGGATAGAAAAAGTGGATAGGATACTGTAAGAGATTAACTATCCACAGGATTAACGAGTTATTTGTGCAGTGTTCTTATTACAAGGCCCAACTTATGATTGGTGGAAATTAGTACTTCGAAATCCTCAACTACCTGCAGAGTTAACATGGGGGTTTTTCTATTAAGAATTTGAGAATAAGTATGTTACTAAAGCCTATAGAGAGGCTAAATGGAAAGAATTTGTGACTTTAAAATAGAGAAATATGACAGTAGCGGAATATGAGAAAAAGTTTAGTCAACTCAGTAAGTATGTGCCTGACACCTTAATGACGAATGATTTTCAATGTAGGCAATTTGAGGATGGTTTAAATGAGACCATTCAAGGAAGTTTAATACCAGTAACTACTATAAAGAAAGTGAATTATTATCAGTTGGGTGAGGTTGCCTTGAAGGTGGAAGAAATTGAACAAATGATGCAAAAAAAGGAACAAAAGAGAAAAGTGTAAGATAGTGGAATGATGGGTAGTAAGAAAGTTCATGAGGCTCAAAGTAAACAAATTAATCATGGTTTGACTCAAAAGTTTGATTCATTGATTAATACTGCATCCGTAACTAGTAGGGGTACCATCATACCTACATACGAGTATTGTCAAAAAAGGCATAGAGGTGTGTGTAGGAAGCTCACAGGAGCATGTTTCAAGTGTGGTAGTATGGAACACATGTTAGCCAACTGTGCTCAAATCCAAGATAGTCTAGCCTCACAAGCAAGTAGAGGAAATATCAATAATTTTGGGGCTAGTAGAGGTAGAAGTGCAACCAATCAAGCACTATCTGAGACTGTGAAGAAGCCAACTGCTTTTAATACATTAGGTCGAGTATATACAATGCTTGGAGGAGACAAGAAAAATCCGAATGTCGAGAACTTAGCTGGTATGTTTTGAATAATGTTATTATTATGCAATATTATTGTTTAAAGATAGTGTAATGATATAATCGGTAACAAGAGGAATTTCAATGACAAAATTCTTTTAAGGGGGAGAGAAATATAAGGCCCCAACTTGTATTCCAAAAGAATGTATGCATATTTAAATGATATTATGACCAATATAGAACTGGTTAGCTAATGCATTGTAAGTGGGACCTAAAGGAAATGATTTTGACAGAGTAGAGGTAACATAGTCCTTTTTAAAATAAGTTATACATATGTTTAATTAGAGGAAAATGTTAAGTGGGGGTTTAATTAAAAATCAAGAGAGAGAGTTTAAGGGAAAATATAATAAAATGAAAAGAATTAGGAAGCTAAGTGAAACTTTCCCTTGACCAACAAGTGGACCAATAAGAAGGCAACACTTATGATCCCTAGATTATTCTTGAATGTAGAAGATTTAAAGTGATTTTTGAATGGATGGTCGGCCACCTTACGTTCTGAAGGTAGCCATCCCTCTCTCTCTCATTTTCCCTTAAACTAACCCCAATTAACCCCTAAGAGGCCAACCAAGAGATTGAAGGAAAGAGAAATTAGTGGTTAGCAATTGTAAGGTAAAAACTTCCTTTCTTTTCTCCTTACTTTGGATTCAAGAGAATGGATGATTATTTATATGTGTGAAATTATATTATTTAAAGGACAATCAAGCAAGGGTAAAGAAAATGAAGGAGAAGAGTGAAGAGAAAACAGTGAAGTTTGTGAAGTTTTGGGAGTTTTTCATCTTCTTGTTGTCTATTTTATCAATTTTAGTTGGTGTATGTGTTATAGATGTTTTTGTTATTGATTTTAGAGTTCTTAAATGATGAGTGGTTGTATGAAAAATGTAGCTTGTGTATTAAAGAATCCTATAGTAAAAATCTACATAAGTGTCGCTTGAACCAGTCTTACTAAAAATGGCATAACTCCCTTTGTAGATGTTGGATTGAGGTGATTCTAGTTTGAAATTAAATATAAAACATAGATCTACAACTTTTTAGAAGAAACTAAGACCTTAATTTGCCTATAAATTTTTTTAAATTTAGCTTGAAGTTGACAGACCCCTACTATTTGTCAACTGAGAGCAGCCTATACTCTTTTAGTGATATCTTGAGATTTAGAAGTTAAAATTGAGTTTTTTTTTGTTTTAGAAACCAGAGATATAGAGATATAACTTTGTAGAAGGAAACGTTTGCTAAAAATTCCATTTTATAGGTCAAAAGGGGCATATAAGTCAAAATAGGAATTCCATTTCTAGACATAATAGATCTTACGGTTACTAAATTTTAGCTAATGATCGTGGGATACCCCAGTTTTCATTCCAAAACTGAAGTGCAAGCTATATCACTGTTACCAGGTATAACGTAGTAACTGTAACCCTTCCCTTCCCTTTTCTAAACTTGAATGTAAGATCCTAAATTGATACAAAGCACATTTAGACCATCTTAAACATGTTTAGAGTGTTTTAAGTACAAAAATAAGTGTAATAAGTGACATAAATGAGCGTAAAATATAATGAATGTAAATGAACATAAATAGTACATTAGCAATATTATATGCAACTAAATGAATGATTGCATGTTATATTAACTATATTGCCATCGTGATTTCTTTCAAACGTATCTAATGTGATATCTTTGAATGATTAGTGACTTATTATAGCTGAATTCACATAGTAGTGGATAGATAGGCATGCCTATAAAGAGAATAGTAATTGCAGTTGCCTTGTGTTTCAATACCTAAGGGTATTGCCTAATTTGAGACCACTACAAAAAAAATCTGAAAATAGCAATGAAAAAATAGCAACAAAATTGATTTCGTTGCTAAATTAGCAACGGAAAAGCAATTTCGTTGCTACTTAGCAACGGAAAATAGTTTCTGTTGCTAAAATTGGTTAAACTTTATAAATTTAGCAACGAAAAAATATTTTTTTATCTTTCGTTGCTAAAAGTGGAGGGAATTTTTGGTGCCATTATTTAGCAACAAAAATTAGCAACGAAATTAGTATTCCGTTGCTAATTAAGGCGGCAACAAATGGCGGATAAAATTTGGGACTAAAAATAGCAACGAAAAGTAATTTTCGTTGCTACCGAAATAAAATTTCATTTCTATTTTAGTAACCGAATATAAATTCGGTTGCTATTTTCCATTGAAAGTGAAATTTAGCAATGGAATGTAATTTTCGTTGCTAATTTAGCAACATAATATAATTTTCGTTGCTATTTTAGCAACTGAAATAAAATTTCGTTGCTATTTAGCAACGAAATAATTTTTCGTTGCTACTTTAGCAATGAAAAATAATTCAGTTGCTATTTAGCAATGAAATAAAATTTCATTCCGTTGCTAAATTAGCAACGAAAATTACATTCCGTTGCTAAATTTCACTTTCAATGGAAAATAACAACAAAATTTATATTTGGTTGCTAAAATAGCAACGAAATTTTATTGCGGTTGCGTTGCTAAATAGAAATCGAATTATTTTCAGTTGTAAAAATAGCAACGGAATATAATTTCGTTGCTAAATGAGGGGCATTTAAGTAATTTTCACGTTTGTTATGACTATAAAACGGAAAAACCCTACATTTGCCTCATCTCCTCCCTCACAGACACCGCTGCCCCCCTCTCTCTCTCTCTCTAACAAAGAAATCGAAGGCAAACTCATCCTCACCGCAGTTCCTCATCGATGAATCTTTCTGTTCTTCGACTTTCACATTCTCTTCTGAGCACAAATTGCCATAGTTGAATCAATAGGAACTCATATTAACTGTTAAAGCCTTCAAATTTATAAAAGCCTATATGAATTTGTGAAACAATACGAGATGGAAACTCGAAGAAAAGTAAGGTATGTTTGATTCCCAAACAAGAAATAAAGTCTTGATTTTTTCTTTTCTTATACATTAACATTCTGATAATTCGTAAGTCTGTTTCTTTGTTATTGGTGCAGCTTTCATGCCCCAAAGCAAAGCCGAGAAATTTCAAGCAGACGATGTTTTTTATAGTGGTGCGTATTGGTCTTCATCATCTTCTAGGTGTGCCAATTGGAGTAATAATAAACTTGGCGTAGGCATCGCCACCGCAACAGCCATGCAGTGCAAGCCATTCGGCAAAATTCATTTGAAGGTTTGTTTGTTTCTTTTTACTTCTTTAAGCTCGCAAGGCGAAGTTTCTCTTTTTTCACTTGCATATATAACTCCTGTTTTTTCTGCGGCGCATTTTGTATTTTTAATCAGAAAGAAAAGTGTGTGTATGATGATGCATTTGGAAATAGTAACGTGTTCGAAGAGTGGAGTATGCTAGACGTTCAGGAATGCACAGATTGGCTTTGGTTTCTCGGTTCAGAGTGTAAAACGAACTATATGTACTGTATAAAATGTAATGAATAAAAATGGAGTCTGATTGACAAAGGAATTTAGATCACCCAAAACAGGGCATGGTCTGTCGGTGCATGTTGGCTTTTGTGAGATTTTTCCATATTATCCTGAAAATATCAAAAGACATACAAAATCTGTATAAGTCTGGCCGGGTTGTCGACGCCCTCCAAAAATAAATACTGATTCACCTAAACTAACTTGTAGAAATAGTGGAACCAGGTCGAATCCCAAGAGAACTATGATGATTAATTTCTCAATGTTAAAACAAAAGTATAAAGTAAATGGGGGGTTTTGAATATTTTGAATTGAAACTAAAAGTAAATTAACAGAGAGCAAAAATATTGAATTAAATAAAAATCAATCTTACCAAACTTCCAATTCAAAGGCGTAAATCTCATCCAATTGTAACTTTGATCATAGGCTTAAAGATTAATTTCTCAATCCAAGAACTTAGCCTACTTAATCGGAAAAGCCGTAGAAAGCAATAATTCTCCTAATGTAATTGACTCAAACAAAGCATTTAAAATCAAGTCTTACCATTGATTTAACTGGGCACGATAGCGTTCCATATTATTTCAATGATAGCATTAAGAGTTAATGAGAATGACTAAGACAAAGATTAATTGATTGAGATAGCTACAAGTCCATTAATTTTGCATCTTATTTTCCCTAGAATCTATTATGCAAGCTATGTAAATCGGAAAGCCGAATTCACACACACATAAACCAATTCCTTGCTACTAAAATCAATCATTCATGACAATTACGGATCACAAACTCATGGATAGCAATAGAAAAATCAATATTGAAGTAAGGCGTCAAGTTAATCAATACAAATAATTCATAGAAAATAAGAACAAGAAAATAAGAATTACTTAGATTGAAGAAATCCTTGTTGAGTTCAAAGCCTCACAAAATTACAATTGGAATCGAATCACCCTTGAATCGGAATTAGAAACTTAGCCGCTCATGCTAAATATCAAAAGCATTGTAAAAGAGAAAATAGAATTCTAGAAAAATCAAAGCCAAGCCCAGCCGCCATCTCTCATAAAAATTGCTCCTTTTTATATCTTTGATAGGAAGAGTTTTAACCTAACTCTACTTACTCCTTCCGTAGTCTCCAATATAAGCAAAGGATTTCCTGTTTAAGAGTTCGGCCAATCCTTGCGTGTCTTGGAGAAACACTTCAATAATTGAAATAAGTGGGTCACTCGGTAGAGCAAGGACCAAAGCAATTGCACACTCGGTGGAGCAAGACTTTACTCGGTGGAGCATTTGTTCAATCGGTGGAGCAAGGCCCTTTCTCCTCTTCTTCTCACTCCGTGGAGTAACATTGTTACTCTACCTAGTGCCTTGACACTCCACGGAGTGGATTTACACTCTACGGAGTGGCTTGCTTCTGCCTCACAACGTGAATGAAAAGCTCTTGCCAAGCTATCTCAATGCCAAATTTTCATTCAAGTCCTTCAATCTTTCTTTTCTTCTTTCAATTAAGTCCTTAAAACACCAAAAATACTTAATTAAACAATTAAAACATCAATTAAAGAAACCAACTATTAAAACAACTAAATTAACACAAAACTATCCTAAAACTATAGTAAAAAACACATTAAAAACATAGATAAATTCACATTTATCAAACAAATTTTGGCCGGGTTGTCGACGCCCTCCAAAAATAAATACTGATTCACCTAAACTAACTTGTAGAAATAGTGGAACCAGGTCGAATTCCAAGAGAACTATGATGATTAATTTCTCAATGTTAAAATAAAAGTATAAAGTAAATGGGGGGTTTTGAATATTTTGAATTGAAACTAAAAGTAAATTAACAGAGAGCAAAAATATTGAATTAAATGAAAATCAATCTTACCAAACTTCCAATTCAAAGGCGTAAATCTCATCCAATTGCAACTTTTATCATAGGCTTAAAGATTAATTTCTCAATCCAAGAACTTAGTCTACTTAATCGGAAAAGCCATAGAAAGCAATAATTCTCCTAATGTAATTGACTCAAACAAAGCATTTAAAATCAAATCTTACCATTGATTTAACTGGGCACGATAGCGTTCCATATCATTTCAATGATAGCATTAAGAGTTAATGAGAATGACTAAGACAAAGATTAATTGATTGAGATAGCTACAAGTCAATTAATTTTGCATCTTATTTTCCCTAGAATCTATTATGCAAGCTATGTAAATCGGAAAGCCGAATTCACACACACATAAACCAATTCCTTGCTACTAAAATCAATCATTCATGACAATTATGGATCACAAACTCATGGATAGCAATAGAAAAATCAATATTGAATTAAGGCGTCAAGTTAATCAATATAAATAATTCATAGAAAATAAGAACAAGAAAATAAGAATTACTTAGATTGAAGAAATCCTTGTTGAGTTCAAAGCCTCACAAAATTACAATTGGAATCGAATCACCCTTGAATCGGAATTAGAAACTTAGCCGCTCATCTTCTCCATCAAAAACATTGTAAAAGAGAAAGAAAATAGAACTCAAGAAAAATCAAAGCCCAAGCCGCCGTCTCTTAGAATAAAACTGCTCTTTTTATATCCTCCAAAATAAGAGTTTTACCCTAACCTTCCTTCTCTTAATTTCCTTCCGAAATAAATCGTGCACGTGCCTTGGAGAATCGACACACTCGGTGGAGTGTGTTCCTCAATCGGTGGAGCAACTTTGTTTTAATTAATGAATTAGGTGGGTCGCTCGGTGGAGCAAGCTATCAAGGCAATGGGACACTCGGTGGAGCAAGGCAAGTTATCTTTCCATCACTCGGTAGAGTAAGGTGCCAAAGCATTCCATTACTCTACCTAGTGTCTTGACACTCCACGGAGTGGATTTACACTCTACGGAGTGGCTTGCTTCTGCCTCACAACGTGAATGAAAAGCTCTTGCCAAGCTATCTCAATGCCAAATTTTCATTCAAGTCCTTCAATCTTTCTTTTCTTCTTTCAATTAAGTCCTAAAAACACCAAAAATACTTAATTAAACAATTAAAACATCAATTAAAGAAACCAACTATCAAAACAACTAAATTAACACAAAACTATCCTAAAACTATAGTAAAAACACATTAAAAACATAGATAAATTCACATTTATCAAATACCCCACACTTAGCTTTTGCTCGTCCCCGAGCAAATTTGAACAAACCCACTTCTCAGAATAATCAAACTCAAAATTAGATTTAAAAAATTCAAGATTAAATCCAACAATTAACAAGAGCACTCAATAAAATCATGGCTAAAACAAACTCAAACAAGGAGATAAGAACCAGTTTCCATATGTGAAAGACCAAAAGAATTTAAGCAATTTTCAAAAACAAAACACCAATGCATCTCATAGTCAAGCTTTAGAATTGAAGTATACTAAGTACACTTAAGGTTTCGCACTTGAAACTCTAGAAACACTATAGGCCTCTCCTTTAGCACCGGAACCCGAAGGTCATCTCCGCTAAACAACTTAAAGCAAAACATAGAATCACTTAGGTCTTAATTGGGTTGTAATGAGGTTTAAGGTATTGGCTATTGAAGAATGGTCAAAAGATAATCAAAGAGAATTAGCCACTCTTTACTTGAATAAATCACATTCTACATTTTTAAAATATTAAGCACAATTCCCTTGTAAAGCTTACTTATTGACATTCTTAAGCATTGAACAATCCCAAAATAGAAGTAATAAGACTGAAATCCTTTTTTTTTTTATGAGAAGTCCCAATTTCTTTCCTTTTTAACTACCCCACACTTAAAAATTTGCCATATGCTAGCTTTATATTTTTTTTTCTTTTTTTTTCATTTAGCTTCTTTTGCTGGCAAACTACAGAAATAGGGGTAAAACAAGGATATTTATACAAGCACTTGACTTCATCACACAATTCTTGCCCCAAATGATTCAATCATTCTCATTACACTTAATTTAAATGCCCAATAAATGTAAACCTATCCAAATCTAGAGTGGCCAATTCTAGAGGGTAGATAAAAGCTTTTAGGCTATATGGTTTATGATGAGTGTAACAAAAACAATAGATATGGTACGCTTTAAGCATACCTCATTAAGCTCAAATTGGCTAACAAAGGTCGATTATATCAAAGGGTAGGAAAACAGTCTTTTTATTAGCTCAACAAGAAAAATCTGCCTAGATCACTTTCTAAGTTGCTTGAGTTGCTTTTATGCTTCGAAGGCTGATGAGGAAGGTTCTAATGTCCTAAAATTCCTTGCTCAATTATTTCAATGCACTGGTTTTTCTAAAGTTCAAAAATTGGTCTTTTATGCTTTAAATATGCGGAAACTAATAATTATAAACCAAGCTGAGTAATATGTTAGCTCAAAATTTCAGTGAACAACCTACTTGCCTTACTGCTAAATCATAATCTTGATTATTGCACAATCTAAATTTAAGTTCAATTTGTTCAAATTCTGAGAAGAACTGGGGCAAACTAAGCTTTATGTAAGCTAAGTGATACATGTTAATTAACTATGTATTCGAAGGACAAAAACAACTAAGTAACCAAGAACTAGCAACTATTCATATCATCACTGAGTTAGTTATAGCACCAAGTTGCTCCTAAGATTACTATTACACACCAAAAGGTAAACTAAAAATTAAAAACAAAACATAAAACAAAAGAACACAAGTGTTTTCATAATATAAAGAAAGAGAAAAAGTAGACTTCCTGGATTTAAGCAACACTCTAGAGCTCAGAGTAGCGCTACCCCCCTCACAAAACTTGTTGCTGTCCTCAGCAACTCGATTACAATCATATTAATCTCAAACCATGTCAGGAACAATTCAAGATCTCATTTCAAAATAGGTACAAATTCACAAAATTCGAGAGAGTAGAGTAAGAAACCAACAATGAAATTAAACAAATTAAAGGCACAAAGGAACTTACTTGAGTGATGAGTGAATGTAGAATGAAGATCTAGCAAGCAAAAGACTGACACTGTGGAGTGGATTTTAGAGAACCCGATTAAACACACAGCAACCGGTAAAAACGAAGCAAATAAAAGTGGGTGTGTGTGAAAAAGTGAGGAGATGGGCTTTAAATAGAGGATGTACTCGGTTGGAGGTGGGACACTCGGTGGAGTGTCCTCACACTCTACCGAGTATGACCCTTCGGCAACTCCAAGCAAAGATAGTTACTTTATTTTTTTTTTTTTTGATTTTTGCTGCACTAGGGACACTCGGTGGAGTGTTCTCACACTCTACCGAGCGTGACCCTTCGGGAACCCAAGCAAAATGTTTTTTTCTTTTTTTAATATGAAACTTTAATACTTCAATAAATCCTTACTAAAGATCATTTTCTTACATCATGAAACACTTGAGACACCTAAAAATTTAAGACAAACTCTAAATAACAAAAAAAAAAATTTAAATGACACAATTAAATCTACTGCTAAAATAAAAATCTATTACGAGAAAAGAAAGTGACATAGTTCTGAGTTTTTGTTAGTCCTCAGCTCGACTTTTAGGACCGTCTTACTTGTTAAGAAGTATCAGAGTATCGAGGATCATTCAAATGTGTGCGAATGACACATTGAATAAATTCTCCCTCGCGAAAAATCTTCAAGTGATGGCCATTGACTTTAAAAACTTGACCGGTATCCAAGCTTTTAATTTTCACTGCACCATAGAAAAACACATTAGTAACAACAAATGGGCCAATCCAGCGAGAACGAAACTTACCAGGCATAAGCTTCAAACGAGAATTGTATAACACCTTTTGACCAATCTCAAAGTGTTTCCTAATAACACTTCCTTGGGCAAGAACATCCTGCACAACAGAATCAATTACATCAATCTGACAAAGAGAATGCACATCATTAGGGTATTTCATAGCATCAAAAATATTAAACTTAACAATCTCTCCATCAAATTCAACAGAAAGAGTACCATCATCTACATCAATTTTTGTCTTTGCCGTTTTCATGAAAGGTCTTCCCAACAAAATCGAAGACGATTTCGAAGAAGGATTAACTTCCATCTCTAAAATGTAAAAGTCTACAGGAAATATTAGCTCATTGACTTTCACCAAAACATCCTCAACAATTCCTAGGGGGTGAATATAAGAATGGTTGGCCAATTGAATAACTACACCAGTCTTTTGCAAGTTATTTAAGTTCAATTCTTGGTAAACAGAAAGTGGCATTACATTAATTGAAGCTCCTAAGTCTAACATAGCATGCTCAACTTTCTTTTCACCAATCACACATGGTAATAAAAACATACCTGGGTCCTTACATTTTTCTGGCATATTTCTTTGCAAAATTGCGGACACATTCTTACTTACCTCAACCTTTCCTTTTTCTTTCATTTTCCTCTTGTTGGTACATAGCTCCTTCAAGAACTTTGCATATTTTGGAATTTGCTTGATAGCATCCAACAAAGGAATGTTGATTTGCACTCTCCTAAATGTATCCAGGATCTCCTTCTCTTGCTCATCTTCCTTTGGTTTAGCTAACCTGCTAGGAAATGGAGGGATAGGGGTGTGAGAAGAAAGAGATAAAGGAGGGTCGAATGTTACCTTACACTTTGTTCTAGAGGGAGCTTCTTCTTCATCATCCTCCTTGCCTATGTCAGCTCCTTTTGATGGAGTGGATCTTGAAGGAATTTCTTTCCCACTTCTTAGTGAGATCGCACTGCAATTCTCCCTTGGATTCACTTCTGGTTGTGAAGGTAACTTCCCAGAATTTTGAGCTTCCAATTTACTAACTGAAGTGGCCAATTGAGTAATTTGGTTGCCTAAATTCTGAATGCTTGTCCTTACTTCCTGAATGTTGGCTCTTGTTTCCTATTGAAATTGAAGAGTATTATTAGCAAGATTTTTAACAATATCTTCCAAAGACATACCTGAGGGTGGACCCTGAGTTTGTGTAGGGACTGGAGGTGGTCTAGTGAAATTTTGAGGGGGTGGCCTTTGTTGTCCTCCTTGATTTCCATAGCTGAAATTGGGATGGTCCCTCCATCCAGGATTGTAATGATTAGAATAGGGATCATACTTCCTTTGAGGTAGATCGGGAAATCCTCCTACAACATTAGCTTCTTGTGTGGAGTCTTGTTGTAATGTATGGCACATATCAGTTGAATGCCCTTGAATTGAGCATATTCCACATGCTTTCGCTGTTTGCAATTGCCCTACAGCCATTTGACGAACTAAAGCAGTTAAATCAGAAAGTTGACTTTTAAGTTCACTTACCTCATTGACTTGCTTGGTAGATCCTCCACTTCTTGTACCGAATTGCTGGGAATTCTCTGCCATGTTAGAAATCAGTAGTTTGGCTTCTTGAGGAGTCTTGTTCACTAAGGCTCCACCACTTGCTGCATCGATCATACTCCTATCCATTGGTAGTAATCCTTCATAAAAATATTGAATCAGGAGTTGGTCAGAAATCTGATGGTGGGGAAAACTAGCACACAGCCTCTTGAACCTTTCCCAATATTCATATAATGTTTCTCCTGTAATCTGTGTGATGCCATAAATCTCCTTTCTAATGTTGGCAGCTCGTGATGCAGGAAAAAATTTCTCTAGGAATAACCTTTTCATCTCACTCCATGTAGTGATTGAACCCGACGGAAGATAATAGAGCCAGTCTTTAGCTTGATCCTTCAAAGAGAAAGGAAAAGCTCTAAGGTTAATCTGCTCCTCAGTCACTCCCTGTGGTTTCATTCCAGAGCAAACGATGTGGAATTCCTTCAAATGTTTATGGGGATCTTCACCTGCACAGCCACGAAAAGAAGGAAGTAAATGAATCAAACCAGATTTTAATTCAAAATCATTTGCAAGGTTAGGAAAAGTAATGCATAAAGGTTGTTGATTCAAATCTGGTGCAGCTAGCTCCTTGAGAGTTCTGTCAGCCATCTTTTCTTCAAATTCTTCAAATATCAAAATTCCACCAATTGTCGATTCTATCTCCAATTCTTCTTTAAGGCGTCTCCCCGGCAACGGCGCCAAATTTTGGCCGGGTTGTCGACGCCCTCCAAAAATAAATACTGATTCACCTAAACTAGCTTGTAGAAATAGTGGAACCAGGTCGAATCCCAAGAGAACTATGATAATTAATTTCTCAATGTTAAAACAAAAGTATAAAGTAAATGGGGGGTTTTAAATCTTTTGAATTAAAACTAAAAGTAAATTAACAGAGAGCAAAAATATTGAATTAAATGAAAACCAATCTTACCAAACTTTCAATTCAAAGGCGTAAATCTCATCCAATTGCAACTTTTATCATAGGCTTAAAGATTAATTTCTCAATCCAAGAACTTAGTCTACTTAATCGGAAAAGCCGTAGAAAGCAATAATTCTCCTAATGTAATTGACTCAAACAAAGCATTTAAAATCAAGTCTTACCATTGATTTAACTGGGCACGATAGCGTTCCATATTATTTCAATGATAGCATTAAGAGTTAATGAGAATGACTAAGACAAAGATTAATTGATTGAGATAGCTACAAATCAATTAACTTTGCATCTTAATTTCCCTAGAATCTATTATGCAAGCTATGTAAATCGGAAAGCCGAAATCACACACACATAAGCCAATTCTTTGCTACTAAAATCAATCATTCATGACAATTACGGATCACAAACTCATGGATAGCAATAGAAAAATCAATATTGAATTAAGGCGTCAAGTTAATCAATACAAATAATTCATAAAAAAATAAGAACAAGGAAATAAGAAATACTTAGATTGAAGAAATCCTTGTTGAGTTCAAAGCCTCACAAAATTACAATTGGAATCGAATCACCCTTGAATCGGAATATGAAACTTAGCCGCTCATGTTCTCCATCAAAAACATTGTAAAAGAGAAAGAAAATAGAACTCAAGAAAAATCAAAGCCTAAGCCGCCATCTCTCATAAAAATTGCTCCTTTTTATATCTTTGATAGGAAGAGTTTTAACCTAACTCTACTTACTCCTTCCGTAGTCTCCAATATAAGCAAAGGATTTCCTGTTTAAGAGTTCGGCCAATCCTTGCGTGTCTTGGAGAAACACTTCAATAATTGAAATAAGTGGGTCACTTGGTAGAGCAAGGACCAAAGCAATTGCACACTCGGTGGAGCAAGGCCCTTTCTCCTCTTCTTCTCACTCCGTGGAGTAACATTGTTACTCTACCTAGTGCCTTGACACTCCACCGAGTGGAATCACACTCGGTAGAGTGTGATTCTTACTCTACGGAGTGTGGCAATTTCATTTAAAAAAAAATTAATTACTCAATTTTTGCTTGGCTTGCCCGTGGGGTCATACTCGGTAGAGTGTGAGGACACTCCACCGAGTGTCCCTCATCCCACCAAGCCCGACCAAACTTATTAAAAAGCCCCTCTCTTCACTTTTTCACACACTCACTCATATTTGCCAAGTTTTCCCGATTGCTGTGTATTACTCGGGTTCTCTCATTTCTACTTCACCGAGAAAGTCTTTTGCTTGCTAGATCTTCATTCTACATTCACTCATCACTCAAGTAAGTACCTTTGTGCCTTTAATTTGTTTAATTTCATTGTTGGTTTCTTACTCTACTCTCTCGAATTTTGTGAATTTGTACCTATTTTGAAATGAGATCTTGCATTGTTCCTGACATGGTTTGAGATTAATATGATTGTAATCGAGTTGCTGTGGACAGCAACATTTTTGTGAGGGGGGTGGCGCTACTCTGAGCTCTAGAGTGTTGCTTAAATCCAGGAAGTCTACTTTTTCTCTTTCTTTATATTATGAAAACACTTGTGTTCTTTTGTTTTATGTTTTGTTTTTAATTTTTAGTTTACCTTTTGGTGTGTAATAGTAATGTTAGGAGCAACTTGGTGCTGTAACTAACTCAGTGATGATATGAATAGTTGCTAGTTCTTGGTTACTTAGTTGTTTTTGTCCTTCGAATACATAGTTAATCAGCAGGTATCACTTAGCTTACATTAAGCTTAGTTTGCCCCAGTTATTCTCAGAATTTGAACAAATTGAACTTAAATTTAGATTGTGCAATAATCAAGATTATGATTTAGCAATAAGGCAAGTAGGTTGTTCACTGAAATTTTGAGCTAATCTATTACTCAGCTTGGTTTATAATTATTAGTTTCCACACATTTAAAGCATAAAAGACCAGTTTTTGAACTTTAGAAAAACCAGTGCATTAAAATAATTGAGCAAGGAATTTTAGGACATTAGAACCTTCCTCATCACCCTTCGAAGCATAAAAGCAACTCAAGCAACTTAGAAAGTGATCTAGGCAGATTTTTCTTGTTAAGCTAATAAAAAGATTGTTTTCCTACCCTTTTGATATGATTAACCTTTGTTAGCCAATTTGAGCTTAATGAGGTATGCTTAAAGCGTACCGTGTTTATTATTCTTGTTACACTCATCATAAACCATATAGCCTAAAAGCTTTTATCTACCCTCTAGAATTGGCCACTCTAGATTTGGATAGGTTTACATTTATTGGGCATTTAAATTAAGTGTAATGAGAATGATTGCATCATTTGGGGCAAGAATTGTGTTGTGAAGTCAAGTGCTTGTATAAATATCCTTGTTTTACCCCTATTTCTGTAGTTTGCCAGCAAAAGAAGCAAAAAGAAATAAAAAGAGAAAAAAAAGAAAAAAAATAAATAAAGCTACCATATGGAAAAATTTTAAGTGTGGGGTAGTTAAAAAGGGAAAGAAATTGGGACTTCTCATAAAAAAGAGGGATTTCATTCTTATTGCTTCTATTTTGGGTTTGTTCAATGCTTAAAAATGTCAATAAACAAGCTTGATAAGGGAATTGTGCTTATTAGTTGGAAAAGGTATAAATGTGATTTATTCAAGTAAAGAGTGGCTAATTCTCTTTGATTATCTTTTGACCATTCTTCAATAGCCAATACCTTAAACCTCATTACAACCTAATTAAGACCTAAGTGATTCTATATTTTGCTTTGAGTTGTTTAGCGGAGATGACCTTCGGGTTCCGGTGCTAAAGGAGAGGCCTATAGTGTTTCTAGAGTTTCAAGTGCGAAATCTTAAGTGTACTTAGTATACTTCAATTCTTAAGCTTGACTATGAGATGCATTGGTGTTTTGTTTTTGAAAAAATTGCTTAAATTATTTTGGTCTTTCACATATGGAAACTGATTTTTATTTCCTTGTTTGAGTTTATTTTAGCCATGATTTTATTGAGTGCTCTTGTTAAATGTTGAATTTAATCTTGAAATATTTAAATCTAATTTTGAGTTTGATTATTCTGAGAAGTTGGTTTGTTCAAATTTGCTCGGGGACGAGTAAAAGCTAAGTGTGAGGTATTTGATAAATGTGAATTTATCTATGTTTTTAATGTGTTTTTTACTATAGTTTTAGGATAGTTTTGTGTTAATTTAGTTGTTTTAATAGTTGGTTTCTTTAATTGATGTTTTAATTGTTTAATTAAGTATTTTTGGTGTTTTAAGGACTTAATTGAAAGAAGAAAAGAAAGATTGAAGGACTTGAATGAAAATTTGGCATTGAGATAGCTTGGCAAGAGCTTTTCATTCACGTTGTGAGGCAGAAGCAAGCCACTCCGTAGAGTGTAAATCCACTCCGTGGAGTGTCAAGGCACTAGGTAGAGTAACAATGTTACTCCACGGAGTGAGAAGAAGAGGAGAAAGGGCCTTGCTCCACCGATTGAACAAATGCTCCACCGAGTAAAGTCTTGCTCCACCGAGTGTGCAATTGCTTTGGTCCTTGCTCTACCGAGTGACCCACTTATTTCAATTATTGAAGTGTTTCTCCAAGACACGCAAGGATTGGCCGAACTCTTAAACAGGAAATCCTTTGCTTATATTGGAGACTACGGAAGGAGTAAGTAGAGTTAGGTTAAAACTCTTCCTATCAAAGATATAAAAAGGAGCAATTTTTATGAGAGATGGCGGCTTAGGCTTTGATTTTTCTTGAGTTCTATTTTCTTTCTCTTTTACAATGTTTTTGATGGAGAACATGAGCGGCTAAGTTTCATATTCCGATTCAAGGGTGATTCGATTCCAATTGTAATTTTGTGAGGCTTTGAACTCAACAAGGATTTCTTCAATCTAAGTATTTCTTATTTCCTTGTTCTTATTTTTTTATGAATTATTTGTATTGATTAACTTGACGCCTTAATTCAATATTGATTTTTCTATTGCTATCCATGAGTTTGTGATCCGTAATTGTCATGAATGATTGATTTTAGTAGCAAAGAATTGGCTTATGTGTGTGTGATTTCGGCTTTCCGATTTACATAGCTTGCATAATAGATTCTAGGGAAATTAAGATGCAAAGTTAATTGATTTGTAGCTATCTCAATCAATTAATCTTTGTCTTAGTCATTCTTATTAACTCTTAATGCTATCATTGAAATAATATGGAACGCTATCGTGCCCAGTTAAATCAATGGTAAGACTTGATTTTAAATGCTTTGTTTGAGTCAATTACATTAGGAGAATTATTGCTTTCTACGGCTTTTCCGATTAAGTAGACTAAGTTCTTGGATTGAGAAATTAATCTTTAAGCCTATGATCAAAGTTACAATTGGATGAGATTTACGCCTTTGAATTGGAAGTTTGGTAAGATTGTTTTCATTTAATTCAATATTTTTGCTCTCTGTTAATTTACTTTTAGTTTCAATTCAAAAGATTTAAAACCCCCCATTTACTTTATACTTTTGTTTTAACATTGAGAAATTAATTATCATAGTTCTCTTGGGATTCGACCTGGTTCCACTATTTCTACAAGCTAGTTTAGGTGAATCAGTATTTATTTTTGGAGGGCGTCGACAACCCGGCCAAAATTTGAGTCTCACCTTTGGATAAAAGGGGACCATGAAGAACCTTAGCTTCATTTTGAAGAACAATATGGAGAATCTGAATCTCGAAAATACCCCAGATTTATAGGACATAATTGTTGTGCGAAGTGCAACATGTTCAATACCTTACAGATGCATGTTAGTTTTTGAAATGTCTCTTATTTTCATTGCCCTAATCTAATCCCAATATTTGATCACCAATTTTTTTTAGTTGAAAAGTAATGATGTTGGTTTTGTCATCTATGTGTCGATGGATATTGCTTATGTTTAGCAGGCATCTGTGCTAAATGCACTTATCTCTTGAACAATCCGTTGGATATAATTTTTAGATTTTCTTCTTCGTCTCACTTGTCAGATTTGACACAGTCTAAGGCCTTGCTGTTGATCTACTAAAGTCCATGCTTGCATATGTAATTTGTGACCATGTGATCGCATGTATAATACTTTAACTTATTAGCGGTATACTTAATTTGACATTTTCTTTTTGGGCAATTAAGCTTGTTGATACATTACCTTATTAGTGTGTTCGTATAAAAGCGGCATGTTGGGACATTTATTCTTGGCTAAAAGGGAAACAAAAGATTTGCAACCAAAACTTCGATTTGTTCAGACTATTCAACTTAACATATTTTATACAAATAAATGTTCGGTAGAGCATATGTACGAACAATTTATATTTAGTAGTAATTTAGTACATGTGAGTAATTATGAAATATAATTCAATCCAAGTGTCTGTGGTCCTTATGATGAATCAAAAGCTTCTTTTTATTATTTGGATAAATAAAAGATTATTTCTTTGTGTCATATAAATGAATTTTGTGATCTAAAGTTACTTTGATTTCTGACAACGTATTATTAATCAGATGTGTTTTAAAAGGATATATAATTTACTTAAATACTCTGCATTTTTTTTATGAAATATTTATATATCATCTGAAAAAAGGCAGAATACGTGTGTTTGGATGAGATATGCATGCTAATCCATCTCTTCAATATATTGAATTGGATTAAATAATGTAATCCTACTGATTTGGGTTTTGAGTTTGGAGTTTGTGGTTGGTTTTTTTATTTGGTTGTAGAGCTTCTGACCCAATTCCAATTTTAGCATTTTATCCACCTCTCTAGGTAACCAGTTAATTTTAAATTCTAATTCATGGTAACTGAAAATCGTTGTTTTTCTTTCTTAAACAAAATTGTAAAATAGACTTGAAATTTTGTTTACAGGGTATCTTTTGATAGAATCGTTTGCAAACCCGGAAGAAATGGATAGTATGATAACGAGAATGGACCAAATGCTTCATAATTTTGACGCAAATACACAACCCCAATTCTCTCCACCAAAAATCAGGTTCAATTAGATATGTATATTTATTAGTTTCATTGGTACGTAATTCAGAATACAATAGTTTATTTATTTATTTTTTAAGCAACATTTAACTGATAATTACTTTTTTAAAGCACCGAGAAGATATACTTTTTCTTGGTAGTGGTTTGAGGCTAGAGTTGAACAATATTCTCTTGCAAGAAGAGATTTATTGGAAACAAAAGGCAAGATCGGATTGGTTTTTAGCAGGAGATAAAAATACTTGATATTTTCATAACAAGATTCGATTCAGAAGATAGAAAAGTTACATTCATAGGCTTTTGATGGCTTGATAAGATGAATCTCATTTTTTCTCAAACTTTGAAGGTGGATTGATTTTGGTCGTGTCTATTAAAGGTCTATGTGCAGAAAAGGAATAATAGTCCCTTTTTTTGCTGAAGCTCCATTTTATGGTTTTGAGTATATAATTGAGGAAGCTCTGTTGCTATATAAGTTGTTGATTTGAAATACCAGATGTTTCTTAGGGGTTATATATATCTTTAGTCTTTTATTCTTAACCGTTTGATGATGGATTGGTAATGGTTGTGTTGGTTTAAAGTACCGGGTATGCACCAAATGATATAGTTTACATTCCTTTTCTTCCAAGTATGTCCATAAGCTCTATTTAACTTTGTGTTTTTCAGCTTTATTTCCTATCATTCATGGGTTTCTGATATTAAAAAATTATAATAATTTTTAGCGATGGATTAACGACGGATAGTACCGTTGTTAATTTTTTTTACTTATGGGTGAATTTAGCAACGGAAAATGATTTCCGTTGCTAAAAATAGCAACGGAATCTAAATTTCTTTTGCTAAAATTAGCAACGAAAATTTAGATTCCGTTGCTAAAATTGATCAATTCACCGAATCGTGCATTGATGAATTTAGCAACCGCCTATTAAAATTTTCCGTTGCTAAAAATAGCAACCGCTGAATTAGCAACCGAAATTTTGTTGCTAATTTTCGTTGCTAAATTGAGATTTTCTTGTAGTGGACTACCATATCTCGTTTGTTCATTACTGTTTATCAGTGTCATCTGATTCGAGACTATAATATCTTGCCTGTACGATATTGCTTCTTAGTGTCGCGTGTTTGTACCTATTATCCACCATTAATGGGAATTCAGGCAATGATAGAAAATTGATTTGATATGTATATTGATAAGTGATAAGAGTGTAAAGATTGTAAGTGTTCCATGATAATGTTAATATATTTGTGAATTATTGAAATGTTAATATCAGTAAATAGAAAACATATTACTATTCAATATTTATATGTATTATAGTGAGATGGTGTGTTAGCCTTTACATGTTATGATGTTATGGTTTTTAGTGGAATGTGTTGTGTTTCTCCCTACTGAGCTATTGCTCAGCACGGGTGTTTTCCTTTGTAGGTTCCCAGGTTTAAGCATAGAGAGCTACGTGTTTGGGCAACATCTGTAGGTCACAAGGATTAGAGCTTAAGGAAGATTTTTGGTATATAACCCAAATTTTGTAATGAACATAATGAAATTTTGTAACTGAAATATGTATTATTCATGAATAAATTAGTGAGTTTATGTATATAATTAAATAAGATAATGTATAGATAAAGGTAATTAAAACAAGCGTTACATCAACAATAGAAAAAAAAAACTTAAAGCTAATAACCATATTAGAATATCTGATTTTAATATTAAATTTTCTATGTGTAGATTATAAACTCACATAATATTTTGTGTTTAAAGAGTAAATTATGTACTTTAAGTTATACTAAATCCAAATGATACTATCACCTGGACGATTTTCCAAAATCAAATATTTATCAAGTAAGACTAGTAAGGTATATTTCTTAATCAAGTATCTCTAGGGAATTTTTACTTTATTAAATATAATAATAATGTTATCATTATATAAGAATAACATAAGTCTCAATGGATAATTAATTGATATACTGATGTAAATGATAATACAGAATAATTGATCTAGGATACAATCCAATCGCATCATTTTGCAGATTCTCAATCCATGCATATGATAGATTATTATGCATAATACACTTATAATCTCTACACACTTTAACGTATAAAATGAAATACACTTTATTTTATTTTATTTTAGTACAGATATTGCCTATAGTAATCCGAAGGAATACATCAACAGGATACACGGGGTATGATTCTTTAGGCCTGATAAATATGACCATATAGGTCTAATAAATACGATCATTATAGCCTAATGAATATGACCAATATGGCTTGATAATAAGACCTTTATGGCTGGATATATACAACCATTACGGCCTGATAATATGACCATTACAGCCTAATAATACGACCATTAAGACTTGATAATACGACCATTATAGTTTAATAATATGACCATTACGGCCTAATAATATAACCATTACGACCTGATAATTCTTACCATTACGGCCTACCAATTATATCCTATCTATTTTTTCCTACCGATTACACATTCATTTACTCACAAAAGCATCAAATGAAATTTCATTGCTGCTTATAAGTTAAACTTCATGTTATACAATATATATAAGACAAGAGACAAATACAAATTGGTTTTATCAGTACTCACATCATACTCATAACATATATTCCAATAAGTTACTTTAATCACCACAATTTCCAATACTGTAACTATAAATTTAGAACGTAAACTCATAAAGCATCATATCTTAACAAGCATGCTTAATATACTTTTCCTAATACCATACACAATCCATATATAAGCCAAAAATTCAGTTGCGTTAATGCAATTTGGTTCGAACTTGAAATGTCAATTCTCAAGCTTCCTATGTATCCTGTGTAGGGAATCAAAATCACATAGTTCTGCAAATTCCAAAATTCAACACAACACTTTAACTGCAATTCTTTATCCAACACATTTCTTGCATAAGTTTTAAATACCAATTTATATTCATCTAACATAGAATATGTAGCTATTTAATAACATAAACCACTCATTTATCATGTATATCTTAATAGTTTCATAAAATTTTTATTCATTTAAATTTATGTATATCCATGAGCTTTTAATCACTAAGATTCATAATCCTCAATTATTAGCACATACCATGGTTATATCAATAATAATATGATTATAAATAATTAACACTATCATCAATCAAAAAGCCATTCTCTTCATTCACCTTATCATATTTAATATATTATTTATTTTATAAGTATAATTAATCGCACATAATATATATTCATTTCCATCTCCTTCATCCATATTGTCACAATTAATATAGCATAATATAGATTATTTTTAAACAAACAATAAAAGCCCTAAGGGCCATTTTAGGGCTGAGCAAAATCGAACCGAAACCGAAAATCGAACCAAACCGAATCGATTTTGGTCTATTTGGTTCGGTTATTTCGGTTTTCGGTTCATTCGGTTTTGAACCGAAATAAAAGATCGATTTATTCGATTCGGTTTGGTTTTTAAAATTAAAAAACCGAAGAAACTGAACCGACCGAATTTATATATATATATATATATATATATATATATATATTTTATAGTATTAATATTTCAACTAACATAAGTTGGCTTGATGGTTTAGGAAACAAAAACAACTCCTTGAGGTCTAAGGTTCAAATCCCATTGCAAGTGTCATGGCTATTAAATTTTTCTTAAGCCAAATGTTTGGCAGCGTGGGCACAGTTGTGTGTGTATATATATATATATAGTAGATTATTGAATATCAAATTCTAACTAATGCATTAATTAATAAATTAAATTTTTTAATTTGACAGTGAGTAATTGATTATTTTTTTAATTGATGCCAAATTTGAACGGCGGAGATATTGATGACTAAATTCAGAAATTAATTCCACAAATTAGTTACCTTTAAATCCTATTTGTCTAAATGTCTAATACTTTATTAGACTCTAAAGTCTAAACGCACATTAATTCCTTTGAAATTAAAATTGAAATGACCATACTTCTCTTTTAATTTCAATTTAGATAATTAATTTTCAATCGAATATTAACAAATCTAACTTCTTAAATAATGAAAAATCTAAATTTTGAGTTCATTTTAAATCAATAATAACTCAACTAACGGTGATTAAAAAAACCAAATTTTTAATAATTTATCTTAAAATTATCAAAAAATCAATTGAATGATATATAATTTTAAAAAAATTAAAATTAGCCATGGTTAGTGAAATTAACGTCCATGATATTTGAGTAAGAATGATCAGAATTGATGTGTATATTTAGGAGCTAATATATAGTTGAATGCTTCAAGAGAGTTATAGTTGCAAATAAAATATAAAATTATAATTTAATTGTAAGTATATATTATTTTAAATTAAGAAATTCTTATAATTACCCTTAATTAATTTGATATCTTTATAGTTGAGAAAGCCATCCGCAACTTACAAGTTATACAGTGATATATAGTGTTAAATTATTGAGAAATTGATAAATTATTGAGAAATTGATAAATAAAAAAATGAAATTTAAATTGATAAATTATTGAGAAATTTATTATAGATATAATATAATAAATTTATGTATATTATTTTAATTTTAGTTATTTTAAATGAATTTATTTTGTTGAATATAAATTAATTTAATTTATGGATCCATATAGGTTAAAAGCCCAATTAAAAAAAGCCCACATTGACTCAGAACTGGTTGAACTGAACCGAACCGATCGAAATTATTTCGGTCCATTCGGTTCTCGGTTCTATATACTTCGGTTTCGATTCGGTTCTTAAATTTCCTGAAGTTCGGTTTTCTGTTCAATCGGTTCGGTCCAAAACCGAACTGAACCGACCAAATGCTCACCCCTAGGCCATTTACAATCCAACCCACAGCTACATGTTCATCATTAAAAAGAAAATAAATATGAAATCATATATCTAATAATAGTGACAAATACTTTAATTCACCTTACATATTTCATTACTTGTTATGATCCTATTAGAATAGCTTTAAAGCTTTCTGTTTGCCAAAAATCACCTTTATTACAACTCCAACTTACATAAGCCAAAATTAAGTCAATTAAAAGAATCAATAAAAAAAAAGTAATTTCACTTGCATAACTTTCAAACAAATATGCACATAACTTTTTGCATCCATACCTAATTACATGCATATTCTATAGTCACACATCACAAAAAAAAAAAATAACAATTTCAATATAAATCTTATCATGGTATTAAGCAATAGTCAATATAATGGCCAACGTTTATAATTCAACCAATATTAAATTTTAATCGAACATGCCATGGCTCTACCATACTTTTATTATTTTTTTCTATTTTGTTTATTTACTTCTTTGGCTCTGTATTAAAATCTCAATTTAAAAGCTTGTGATTTGCACTTAATTTGCCTAGTAGAAGTTACTAGGTTCCTTAATTCCCTTTTTTGATTCTTCTGACTCTCTCACATATTAGATCTAAAATATACACATAACTATTCACAACAAATCAATTCTAGAGTTCCCGGTCAATCTTACATAAACTAAACTTTCATTTTTCACTTAAATCTTAATTCAATTCATCCCACCAAACTAAATTTTTATTCTTCTAAACCATATGAGATTTGAACCACACTTTTAATCATACTCAACTTATTCAATGCTTGCATTTTATGAGTTTAAATTCTTTAAAACATCTTTAATCATAATTTACTTCCTTTAACATATCTATTTTAAATTAAGCCAGCAAACTAATATATCACAATTAGGCATAAATAGATTATGTTAACAAGCTGAAGTCATCTAATTAACCATTTCTTTTATTTTTCAGCCAAGAGCTTAATTCATCTCATTTTCTCATTTAAAGCATCCTAACACATACACACTTCTATTCCATTAATATTCGTACACACATAAAATCATGAGTTACCATACGAGATTATGTTTTTAAACAACTTAAGCATACCAACACATTTAATTTCAAATTTACTAAATTAAAGTGTGTACGAACTAATTTGAAATCAAAATCTATATTTTTTCAACTTATTTCCTTTAAGATCAAACCATTTGTAATGGTTTTCAGTCGTTGAAGCTTTGCTGGAGATGCACTGCCACTATCGATGTGAAGCGCGGAGCACCAGGGAACTGCTGCCGGTGGTCATGCTCTCCACCGCTGCCTGGTTAGATTGAAATCCATTCTAGAAGATTTTATCCTCCTCAACTCCGATCTCTTCGAAAATGGCGATTGAGGGAGAACTAAAGATATGGGAAGACTTCTTTTGTCATCAAGAGTCTATCGGTGTCGGTGCTGTCACCAGAAAATGAAATAAAAAATAGAGATGGTGAAAGAAACAAATAACAACCACTATTCAATCGCTGGTGAAGAAGCGGCGACGACTGGTCTGACAGCGACCATGGAGGTGCCGGTGTGGAGGTCCGACTCGTCATTGCCTCTCCCCTTTCTTTTCTTTTCTTCTCTCCCCTTTTTTTCCGATCTGCCCCTTCTCTTCTTCCTTTTTTTTTTATTTATTTATTTCATTTTTTTAACTTGTGGCCACTGTAACTTTTCTAGAGTCAATGTTTTTTTGTCCCTCTTTTTGACTTTTTATTTTCTTATTTAACACACACCCACCTTTATATATATATATATATATATATATATATATTATTTAATTACATATTTGTTGTACATTTTATTTAGTTCGAAAGATTAAAATTAATTCTCTAATCCCATTAACAATATAAGCCTCCATTTTATAATCCTATTTTTTTAAATCTTAAAATTTTGGGGTGTTACATTTCTCCTCCTCTTTAGAAAATTTCATCCTCAAAATTCATCTGAACTTGATAAATAAAACATGATTATTACTCTTTAAGTTTATAACTCCTAATTATCTAAAACTTCATCAATGTTCCATTTACTTAACCATATTCTAATGTTTCATATCCAGAAATGACTAAACCTATACTCTGATATCACTAAATGTAACATCTTATATATATCTGGTCTGATGAGCAAACCGAACAAGAATGCTACAAGCTACTTTACGATCCACAATTACATTGATACATAAATTATCTCTTCCCTTTTTATTAAATACTCCAATAAATCTACCATTAATTTTGTCAAAATTTTGGTAGAATTTTCCTTAAATATTATGTTAAGCCTCCTGTAAAATAAGTTACAATACATTTCTAAAATCACATATCTCCATTCAAATACAACTCATACAAACTCCAAAATATATAAAATCTCCATCCGCCAAAAAAAAAAAAAAACCACCATAGGATAGTTCCATATGTTTTTATTATATCTTTATATTTATATATGTAAATTAGATTATATCTATATATAAATTTTGCAAATAATTAGAGTCACACAATAAGATATATGTTACATACTCAACAATAGAAAGAAATTTAAAGCTAATAATTATATCAGAATATCTGATTTTAATATTAACTTTTCTACGTGCAGAATATAAACTCACAATATTTTGTGTTTAAAGAGTAAATTAAGTGCTTTAAGTTATACTAAATCCAAATGATACCATCATCGAGATGATATTCCAAAATCAAATATTCATCAAGTAGGACTAGTAAGGTATATTTCTCAATCAAGTATGTCTAGGGAACTTTCATTTTATTAAATATAATAATCATGTTATCATTATATAAGAATAACATAAGTCTCAATGGATAATTAATTGCTATACTGATGTCTATGATAATACAAAATAATTAATCTAGGATTCAATACAATCACATCATTTCTCAGATTCTTAATCAATGCATATGATAGATTATTATGCATTAAAATACACTTATAATTTATGCTCTTTTTAACTTATAAAATCAAATACACTATATTTTATTTTATTATTTTAGTATAGATATTGCCTATACTAATTTGAAGGAATACATCGACAGGATACATGGGTATGACTCTTTGGGCCTACCAATTATGACCATATAGGTATGATAAATACGACAATTACAGCATGATGAATATGACCAATACAACTTGACAATACGATCCTTACAGCCGGATGAATACGACCATCACAACCTGATAAATAGGACCATTACGGTCTGATAATATGACCATTATGATCTGATTATATGACCATTATAGTCCAATAATACAACCATTATAGCCTGATAATACGACCATTATGGCCTGATAATATATATGATCATTACAATCTAATAATAAAACCATTACGGTTTGATAAAATGACCATGATGACCTGATGATTTTGACCATTATGACCTGCCAATTATATCCTATCCATATTTTCCTACCAATTACTATGGCCAATAAAGTCTTATTTTCACATTCATGTACTCATAAATGCATCAAATGAAATTTCATTGCTGCTTACAATTCAAACCTTATGTTATACAATATATATATATATATATATATATATATATATATATATATATATATATATATATATATATATATATATATATGACAAGCGACTAATACAAATTGGTTTTATCGGTACTAACATCATACTCATAACATATATTCCCATAAGTTACTTTAATCACCACAATTTCTAGTATTGTAACTATAAATTTAAAATGTAAACTCATAAAGCAAGATATCTTAACAAGCATGCTTAGCATACTCTTCTTAATGCCATACACATAATCCATATACAAGCTAAAAATTCAGTTGCATTAATACAATTTGGTTCGGAATTGAGATATCAATTCTCAAGCTTTCTACGTATTCCGTGTAGAGAATTAGAACCATGTAATTTTGCAAATTTTGAAATTCAACATAGCACTTTAACTGTAATTTTGTATCCAAAACATTTCTTGCATAAATTTTAATTACCAATTTATATTCATCTAACATAGAATATGAAGCCATTTAATAACATAACCACTCATTTATCATGTATATATTAATAGTTTCATAAAATTTTTAATCATTTAAATTTAAGTATATCCATGAGCTTTTAATCACTAAGACACATAATCCTTAATTATTAGCACATGCCATGGTTATATCAACAATAATATGCTTATAAATAATTAACACTATCATCAATCAAAAGCCATCGTCATCATTCACCTTATCATATTTAATATATTGTATATTTTATAAGCATAATTGATCTCACATAATATATATTCATTTCCATCCCCTTCATCCATATTGTCACAATATGGCATAATAGAGTCATTTTTAAACAAACAATAAAAACCCTAAAGGTCATTTACAATCCAACCCACAGCTACATGTTCAATCATTAAAAAGAAAATAAATATGAAATCATATAGCTAATAATAGCGACAAATACTTTAATTCACCTTATTTATTTCATTACTTGTTATGATCGTATTAGAATAGCTTTAAAGCTTTCTGTTTGCCAAAAATCACCTTTATTACAACTCCAACTTGCATAAGCCAAAATTAATTCAATTAAAAGAATCAATAAATTAAGCTAATATCACTTGCATAACTTTCAAACAAATATGCACATAACTTTTTGCATATGTACCTAAATACATGCATATACTATAAAGTCACACATCACAAAAAATAACAATTTCAATATAAATCTTATCATGGTATTAAGCAATAGTCAATATAATGGCCTACGTTTATGATTCAAACAATATTAAATTTTAATCGAACATGCCATGGCTCTACCATACTTTTATTATTTTTGTCTATTTATTTATTTACTTCTCGGGCTTTGTATTAAAATCTCAATTTAAAATCTTGTAATTTGAACTTAATTTACCTAGTAGAAGTTACTAGGTTCCTCAATTCCCTTTTTTTTTTTGAATCTTTTGACTCTTTCACATATTAGATCTAAAATATACACAACTATTGATAACACATCAACTCTAGAATTCGCAGTCAATATATCTTACATAAACTTAACTTTCATTTTCACCTAAATCTTAATTCAATTCATCCCACCAAACTAAATTTTTATTCTTCTAAACCCTATGAGATTTGAACCACACTTTTAATCATACTTAACTTATTCAATGCTTGCATTTTATGAGTTTAAATTCTTTAAAACATCTTTAATCATAATTTACTTCCATTAACATATCTATTTTCAATTAAACTAGCAAACTAATATACCCTTATTAGGCATAAATAGATTATGTTAACAAGCTGAAGTCGCCTAATTAACCATTTCTTCTATTTTTCAGCCACGAGCTTAATTCATCTCATTTTCATCATTTAAAAAATCCTAACACATACACACTTTTATTCCATTAATATTCATACACACAAAAAATCATGAGTTACCATACTAGATTATATTTTTAAACAACTTAAAACACATTTAATTTCAAATTTACTAAATTAAAGTGTGCACAAACTAATTCGAAATCAAAATTTATATTTTTTCAACTTATTACCTTTAAGATCAAACCATTTGTAACGGTAGTCAGAGCTTTACTGAAGATGCAATGTCACTACCGATATGAAGCTCGAAGCACCAGGAAACTATTGCAGGTGGTCACATGCTCCACCACTGCCTGGTTGGATCGAAATCCGTTCTAGAAGATTTTGGCCTCCTTAACTTCGATCTCTTCAAAAATGGCGATTGAGGGAGAACTAAAGTCATAGGAAGACTCATGTGGTCATCAAAAGTCTATCGATGTTAGTGGTGTCGCCACCTGGCACCAGGGCTGGACAAAATCGAGCTCAAAAGCTCTCAATTGCAGAGAGAAAATGAATAAAAAATAGAGATGGCGAAAGAGAAAAATAGCAACCGTTATTCAATAGTCGGTGAAGAAGTGGCAACGGCTAGGTTGACGGTGTCAATGGAGGTACCGACATGATGGTCCGACTCATCACTGCCTCTTCCCTTTCTTTCGTTTTCTTTTCTTCTTTTTTTCTTGATCTGTCCCTTCTTTTCTTTTTTTAGTTCTTTTTTCTTTTTAACTTGTGGCCACTGTAACTTTTCCCGAGTCAATGTTTTTTGGTCCCTCTATTTGACTTTTTATTTTCTTACTTAACACATACCCACCATTACATACACACACATATATAATTACATATTTATTGTAAATTTTATTTAGTTTGAAAGATTAAAATTAATTCTCTAACCCCATTAACAATATAAGGCTCCATTATATAACCTAATTTTTAAATCTTAAGATTTTTGGGTGTTATACACAGCTATCTTAATACTTAAATTACCAATCTTACAGGAAATACCAAACATACATTTATCTTTGCATTTTTAGGTATTTTTCTTTGAATAATAGTTGAAACATTCTCATTCATAGTTATTTTCTTATATCTAGCCTGATTTTTCTTATTAGTACACATCTCTTTGAGAAATTTAGCATATTTAAGTATTTATTTAATAGCATCAATCAATTGAATATTTACGTCAAATTTGTGAAAAGTCTCAAAGATGTCCTTTTCTTCTTTTTCCTTCTTTGATTTAGTTAATATTTTAGGAAATAGGGATTGTACAACTAAAACAGGGAGCTATTCTGAATGTTTACCTAATGGTTATTCTTTTTGTTTAATTTTTATCTATTTTTTCACTTCTCTTGCTGTTCTCTAGTTATCTCCTTTGGGTAGGGGCTGCTTCAGCTCTTTCCCACTCCTTATAATAATTACACTCGCATTTTAACTCGGGTTCTCTATGGTTTGTGAGGAAAAATATCCTTGAAACACTATTCTACTCAAAGATATAGCCATTTGACTTATTTATTTCTCTAAATTCTAAAATTTTGCATTTGTCTTCTCTATTTTTTGCTGAAGTTATTGCACATTAGTTGCTAAAAAATGAACAATATCCTTAAGAGATATACCTAGCTTAGGAGCTGGTTGAGGGGGCTATTATGATGGCCTTAAATGGAATTGTTGCTATGAATTTTATTGCCTCGCACCATAACTGATGTTCGAATGGTCATGCCACCCCAAATTGTAGGTATTTAAATATGGATCATATTTTCTATGGGGCTGATTAGTGAATCCACCTAGTTCATTCACCTGTTCTTGTGACTCATCTTATAATATGGGGCATATATCAGTAGCATATCCAACATAGGCATAAATTTCACACACTTGTGCTCGGAGAGTTTTACTTGCAGTCATATTTTGCATAAAAATAGTTAAATTATTAAGTTTTTGTTCAATAGAAGAAGATTGTACCTCATTTATTCTTCTTGGAGGGTCTTGATATCTCACAAATTGTTGTAATATGGCTGTCATATTTTGAATTAACTCTCTAGCTTATGTTAGAGTTTTGTTGTTAAGGCTTTTACCACTTGCTGCATCAATTAATTTTCTTTCTATGCTCAACATTTCCTCATAAAAATACTAAATAAGGGATTGATCTATAATGCCATGTTGGGGATAACTTGTATATAACTTTTTGAACCTTTTTCAATAATCATGAAGTGATTCTATATCCCTTTATCTAATCCCACTAATTTTTCTACAAATTACAGCAGCTCTGGATGCTGAAAAAAATTATTTAAGAATAATCTTACCATATCAGTCCATGTGGTGATGGTTCTAGATGAAAATTTACTAAACAATCCTTTACTGAGTCGGCTAAAGAAAATGGAAAGGCTTTCAACTTTACTTGTTCCTCTATAACTTCATGTGGATTTATTTGAAAGTAAACTATATGGAATTCCTTTAGATGTTTATGAGGATCTTTATTTTTCAAGCCATAAAAAGAGGATAGTAAATGAATCAACCCCGATTTCAGTTCAAAAATAGTATCTAAGGCTAGATAAGTGATGCATAGGAGTTATTGGTCCAGTGATGGTGCTTGTAACTCTCTCAAAGTTTTTTTTGCCATCTCTACCTCTTCTATTTCAAATGAAAATTCAGTAATATCAGTTACCATTTCATCTTTTTGCTATTTAAAAAATGTTATAGCAAGTTCTTTGCATATCTTTGTCTCTTTTCTCAATCTCCAGGCTATTTTGTCAATTTTTGAGTTAAATAAAAGTTCTTCTGGAATTTTAGACCTGGTCATTAATAACTTAAATCAAGTTAGAATAGTTCCCACAATGGTGCCAACGTTTAATGGGTGTCGAAGCCACAAAAAATATTACCAAACTTATCCTAAGCAAATAAATTGTAAATAGGCAAGAAAGGATTGAATCCACAAAGACTAAAACATTTTCATCACACAAAGCATTAAATTTATGCTAGCACCCAAATCACACAAAGCATAACTAACAAAATTTTCTTGCAAAGTGAAACTGCCTGAATCTTCTAGTTTTATGATTTTTTTTTTTATCAAGATTGCATTACAAGTCTTAGATAATTGCACTGTACCCATACCCTCTAACTTTTTCTTATTTGAACAAATTTTTTTCATAAATTTTGTATATTTTGGCATGTGTAACAAAACTTCAACGAAAGGGAAATTTTAGGTAATTATTTATTTTGCTTATCTTTTCTAACTAGAGAAGGGTAAGATAACTTAGACTCATCAATATTAGTCACACCAAATTTTTCCATAACTTTACCTTTATCAACCTTATTTGGTACATCATTAACAATATTAGGTTCAGAAATACCTACTTCCGTCGTCGGTTCCACCACTTTTGAGGAAATTTACCTTTTTCAAGCTCTTTTACCTCATTTCCACCGTTCAAGGTGATAACTTTTGCCTCCTTTTTTGGATTATGGTCCGTATTAAATGAAAATATACCATGAGTTCTGTTGGAGAGTGAATTCGCAAGTTATCCAACTTGGTTTTCCAAATTTCTAATTGATGCACCCTGATTCCTCATCCATACATTTTAAGATTTTCATATAACATCTTGACTTGCCATAAATATGGATTGGATGGTCATAAAATCGGCAAACATCTCCTCTAGATTAGATTTCCTCTTGTGGTGGTTGGGACCTTGGTTGAAATCCAGGGGTTGGTAAGCTGGAGGTTGATTTTGGTGTGGAGCTTAGGTAGATGGGAAGTGTGTTGGGGCTAAGGCTTAATAGGTTTGGTGGTTGTAGGTATGGTGGGATGTATTTTTGTTGAAGATAGCTCTAGGTTGAGTGTTTGGATGCATGATTCCTCACTTTCCAAAAGAAGTTAGGATTATTCCTCCAACTAAGATTATAGGTGTTACTATATGGGTTTACAGCATTGACATCCTCAACCACTGAACTTCCAGACTTGCAGTTTCACCTAAAAATGTAAACAAGAAAATCTGAAAATAGCAACGGAAAAATAGCAATGGAATTGATTCCGTTGCTAAATTAGCAACGGAAAATGAATTCCGTTTCTTTTTAGCAACAAAAAATATATTCCGTTGCTAAATTTGATTAAACATTGCAAATTTAGCAACGAAAATATATTTGGTTATTTTCCATTGTTAAAAGTGGAGGGAATTTTTAGTGCCAAAATTTAGCAACGGAATCCTTAAACCGTTGCTAAAAAGGCGCCAACGTTTGGCGGTGAAATTTTGGAACAAAAAATAGCAACGAAAAAATTTTTCCGTTGCTAAAATTGCAACCGAATTTTTATTCCGTTGTTATTTTTGCAACGAAAACTGAATTCGGTTGGTATTTTTGATGTCAAGGAGGTGAAAAAACATTGGGTCTAAAAATACCAACGGAATTATTTTTCCGTTGCTAAAATAACAACGAAATATAAATTCGGTTGAAATTTTAGCAACAGAAAATTTATTCCGTTGGTATTTTGCGGCGCATGTGGAAAAACTCTTGACCTAAAATACCAACGGAATTTTTTTCCGTTGATAAAATTGCAACCGAATTTGAATTTCGTTGCTAAAATAGCAACGGATTATTTTTCCATTGCTAAAATTGCAACTGAATTTTATTCCGTTGCTATTTTAGAAACGGAATATAAATTTGGTTGCAATTTTAGCAACGAAAAAATAATTCCATTGGTATTTTGTAGCACATGTGGAAAAACTTTGGGACCTAAAATACCAACGAAATTTTTTCAGTTGGTAGCAACGGAATTTGAATTCCGTTGCTAAAATAGCAACGGAATATAAATTCGATTGCAATTTTAGCAACGGAATTCGGTATTTTTAGTTCTAAAGGAGAATAATTTTATATCTAAAAATAGCAACGGAATATAATTTCCGTTGCTAAAATTGCAACCGAAAAGCAATTCGGTTGCAATTTTAGCAACCGAAAACAATTCGGTTGCTATTTTTGCCCTAAGTATATATACTTCCTTAACTTGTGTCCCTTTCCCTAATGCTGTCCCTTTTTCCTGTGACCTTACCCTCAATTTTCTTTTCCCATTCCCGATCTCCCATCTCAACCACCACCGTCCTCCGCCGCTCCTCTCCCCTTTCCCTCCGGCAGCAGCCACCGGTCACCTCAGGGTTAAGTATTACAATGGCTGCCTATTTCACACTGTTCAGAAGGATTTCACTGCACAGACTGGTGACCCAACCGGTACAGGAGCTGGCAGCGATTCAATTTTCAAGTAAGATACATGTATTATACGGATTTTGTATTTTTTTTGTGTGTTTGGCGTACCAGCTCTTAGTTTGTTTTGATTTGGATTAAGATTGTAATTCAGTATTTGATTTAAAATATGATATCACGTGCTTATGGGAGCATGCTTTCCTTTCAGATTTCTTTTTGGTGATCAGGCTCGATTTTTTGAAGACAAAATCCATATGGATTTGAAACATTCCAAGACAGGGACTGTTGCAACGGCCAGTGCTGGTGAGAATCTAAATGCTTCTCAGGTATTATCCTCCGTCTTTTTTCCATTTATCCCGCCTGAATGCTTATATAACTGTGATTATTTTCAGTTTTATTTCACATTGCGCGATGGTCTGGATTACCTTGATGGGAAGCATACAGTAAGTGGTTTATTCTAATCAACTAGTTTATTCTCTTTCTATCTTTTTCTCTTCCTCCATCTCTCGTTCTCTCTCTTTTCTGATGTTAGGAAAAAAAACATAGTCAAGAATAGTAATAAATTAACAGTTTGATGGAGTACTATCCTCACAGTCACAGGGCCAGGATCACTTATAAATTAACAATTCCATGGATTAGCTACAGCATTAGATATTATTAATTGCATTTCTTAGGCAGCTTTATTTGTAGTTTCTACAAATAATATTGAGACATCAAGATGCTCTGGTTTCTGTGGTTCAAGTGCCATTGTCATGACTACGGGCATGTCCTTCAGCTCATAATTAAGGATTTTTGCACAAGATTTTGATTCAACGTATATATTGAAGTAGCAGAAAGTCAGCCATTGAAGCTCCTACAGTTCTTGTTTCGAGGTGAGTTAAGATGTCTTATCTTGATTTTCTCGAGTTGAAACTCGCTAGTTATCAATCTTTTTTTAATTAATTAATATCCCAAAAAGAAGGTTCTTTACTTGCCAGAAGTTATTCTACGAAGAGCTTTTGAAAAAGTGTACATGCATGCAGAAAGTTCTTTATAGCTTAACTATATCTCAAACTACCCAACGAAAATCATGAAATTCTGTCTGTGTATGCCATTGATTTTAGCTAGGTTGAGGTTTAAGAGGTTCTTGGGTAAGTTTTAGTTTTTTCTCGCTTAACTTGTTTTGTGGGTTAGGTTAGGTTAATTAATCAGTTTTCGAAAGTATTAATGAGGTTATATAGTTTTAATGGTTACTTTCTTTTTTCTTATTTTGTTGTTGTAATAAGATTAATTGTTAAATAAATTGTCTATCTCCTAGGTAAAGGCTTTTGTACCATCGTTTCTGGCAGTTAGCTATCATTTTAATACAAAGTTCCTATAAACCCGCAATAAACATTTCCTTTCTCCATTCCTCAAACAATTGACATCCACATTGTTCACTTAGCCAATTGTAATACTCAAACTGCAGCAGAATTAATATATGTTCACAGAATGCTTAAATTGTATAAAATGATAGCTAACTGCCAGAAACGATGGTACAAAAGCCTTTACCTGGGAGATAGACAATTATATTATAATATAATTCTAACCTCTTTTATCAAAAATATTTTTATTTTTCTTTCTTCTTTAATAAACCCATACCATACCATACCATACCATACCATACCATACCATCTTTTCAAACATATTAACAATACTCTGCTATACCAAATTTTCTTTCTTCTTTAATAAACCCATACCATACCATACCATACCATACCATACCATACCATCTTTTCAAACATATTAACAATACTCTGCTATACCAAATTTTCTTTCTTCTTTAATAAACCCATACCATATCATCTTTTCAAACATATTAACAATACCATGCTATACTAATCATACCCATGAATATCAACCTCGTTCGAACAAGGTGAAGGTATTCATGCAGGATGTGTTAACATTAAGAAAACAAGTACATTAGTTGAACTAAATACTGCAAACATCAAATAATTTTGTTGTTATAACATTGTCAGTTACAAAAATAAATGGCAAAACCCATTTTTGAATCTTTGAATGTTTAAAATTTCTTACATTGAGTCCTAAAAAAAATTGAATTAGATCCCTATACTATAATATGAAGTCAAATACACTCGCTCATAAACAGAACTAACATGTATTTCAATTGCCACCTGTAGAAAATTTTAAAAATTCAAAAACTCTACAAAAAAAATTAAAAATTTAGGGGCACTTGTGAGATTATAAAAGACTTTTCTGCTTAATTTAATGTATCTGTTTAATTTGCACTGAGGGGGTGATAGGAGGGTTGTTAATTGCAAAAAACCTTGAATGGAAGAACAGATATGGTAAATTTTCTGGAAGAATCAAGTTCAATAATGTAAATAATTGGGCGTAAGAAAATGGAAATACAGAAAGCCTACATGCATATATGCATGGTCCCCTACAAATGAATACTAACCACACAAATATATAAACATGTTGAAAAAGTTGATTTTGGCAAGGAAAAAAGTGTTTCTTCAGAAGCTGTGCAATAACAGAGATTCTGATGATCTGCAAGCCTAATTTTTCCAATATGTAAAACAGAAAATCAAAATACAAAATGACACAGATTCTTGTTGCTGTTGACTTGGAGTAAAGCTACAATTGACTACCAATTTAAAAACATTTTTCTTTTTCTGCAAACTGTTTGGAAGCTAGCAAAGCATTGGCACATGATCAATCTCAGTAAAAGCCTAAATCATTGGGAATTAATTGCTGCACTAGTTCTCTTTCTCTAAAAGGAGTTTGGAGATAATTTCATAGCTAAGACAAAAACTAAGTAATCATCCACAGCTGAACTTAAAGAGAAATAGACCTCATCACCAGAATTTGATTCAATAACAACACTCAATTAAAAGTGCGAAAAGTTTTTTTCGATTCCTTGTTAAAAAAAAAAAAAGAAAAAAAGAAATGGAGTTCATATACAAAAGCCTTTACTACAAAGTTCCTATAAACCCAATCTAGTGCTAACTCAGTCCATAGAGGTCTATTAATACAAAAGGCCAAAAGAAGACACAGAAGAATGTACTCTAAAGGGTGGAAACAGGAAGGGTTGAATTCAAGAATGTGCTTAATACTCTCAACTGATTGATCATATAGATGATCCTAAAAGGTGTGAAATTTTATAGAGAAATTAATTAAAGAAATAAAATATTATTGAGAGAAGCATAAAAAGTTGCAGATTTCTGCCAAGTTTCCACTCATCACGTGCTCAAAGTAAAAAATAAATAAATAAATAAAAATAAAAATAAAAATAAAAAATCATTAGAAGCAAGCACATGGGATTCTTAAAATTTTTGGTAAATGGATGACATTGCTAACTGAACAATCATTGGGCTTTTGGAATGAGTGGAAGGATTCATCAAACTTCAAACATGCAAGTGTAAAGGAAATAAGAACATAATACCTCAAATATGATTAACTAGAAGTACAATTACAATACCGCCAATTCTGAAGAAGTCTAATTTTACTGACACTGTTGTTGCATTTATAGGTTTTAAATCGGCAATAACCTGCAAAATATGAATGCCAAGTTGAGAAGCAACTATCACATGTAATGCAACAACATAAAAATAGTTATAATTATAATTAATAATGTTTGAGAAGAACAATGGTGGTAGATTGAATACAAAGGATTTGCTTACAGGACACCAACTTGACTCGACCACAGTTTTGATTCTATTGAAACTTAGAGTTTGAAAGGATATGAAGAAGAACAATCTTTCGGAATTAGATGAATCAATAATGAAATTGAGTTTGATATGCTTCCTGTCTCCCCACCATTTTCCATGGTTTTAATCATGTGGAGCAGGAAAACTGATGGTGCTTATCCATAGCTCATTGCTTTCTGGTTAGAGTTTTTCTGTGATTATTCATAGACCACACCTGAGAAAATACCTGCAATTGCAGGTCTTTGGAGAGGTGGCAGAAGGCCTTGAAACTTTGACTAGGATAAATGAAGCTTATGTGGATCCAAAGAACTGGCCATATAAAAATATTCGGTTTGTTATTCTTCTTCTGTTCATGCAATTTCTGTGTAATAATATTCTGATTTAAATACTTATATGTTGACATTGAACAGAATCAAACACACCTACATACTTGATGATCGTGAGTAATTGAATTTCTTTTAGAACTCTTGAATTTGTCATGTTGGTGCCAGGGCAACATTCAATTCTCATGTGTGAATGGTGGCAGGGCTGATATAATCCGTGACTACAAGACTGGAGACAGTTTATGCTATGCATTCATAGGTAAGTCAAATGCTATCCATTTATGTTCTGTGCTATATTGCCGACACATGTGCACAATGCATACAGGTTGTCTAGAAATATGTACTCTGTTACTTATAGGGTGAGTGGTGGTAAGAATTTAGCCTTCCACAAGTTTAGTTGGCCCCTGCAATCATCGAATTAATTTTGAAATGCCATGTTACAGGATTTCGTTAACTGAAGCTATGCCTTCAAGAATGACGCGTTTGTAATGTTTCCACATCAACTTTTCTGGTTTCACCATTGATCATCTTGTTCATTGTTTCAGGTACTCTGAATGTGTTTCTCTTGCTTGTTATTCAATTTTTTTCTTTATTCTCTTCATCCAAGGTGCACTCTGTTGTAGATCGTACATTTTTTTGATTGAAGGCAATCTCTTATAGACACATTGGAGCTCCAGTTATGTTAATGTTTGCATTGTGTTTTCAATTTTGTAAATAAAAAATATAGAAATTGCAGTTGATAATGTAGAACATCTTCAAAAGAAATCTGTGGAATGCATTGAAGGTACAATTGAAAAGATATCTTGCTGCATAGTTTCTAATTTCATGAACATTTATTTTTAAATCTAACAGAAAATATTTAATATGTTTGCCTTCTGCATATTCAGTTTCCTTCAATTACTTTTTTATCATTTGCTTCTTTTGCTGCACCCTTTTCTCCCTCTCATGTGAGTATGAGGGATGAACTTTAATCATATTACCCGTAGGTTTTTGCACAAATTTTGTGTGAAAAATTCACAATAATTTAGTGACGGAATAGCGACGATAATTCCGTCGCAATATTTTTATAATACTAGCTTAATTTAGCAGCGGAAACTTTAATCGGTTGCTAGAAATAGCAATGGAAATTGATTTCGGTTGCTAAATATAACAACGGAAATTATAATTCCATTGGTACAAATAGCAACGGAAATCAAAATCCGTTGCTAAATTTAGCAACAGAAATTATTTCCGTTGCAAAAAATACCAACTGTCAAATTTGCAACCGAACATTCCGTTGCTATTTTCCGTTGCTAATTTTTAATAGCAACGGAAATTCAATAAATTCAATTGCTAATTGCTAATTTTCTTATAGTTAGGTCGTCCAACATTGGTTCCCCAGCTGGGTTCCAATCAACGGATGACTTCCTTTACTCTCTCACGGCAATCAATCCCTCCAAACAATGCATTGCCTGTCGTACAAGAATCATCAACTCCCTCATCTTCATCAGGAGGAAAAGATTTAACCAATCTACTCTCCCAAAGCAAATTCGGCCATATTATCTCATCCTTTCCCACCATAAATGATTGGAAAATCATGCTACTTCATCAATACCAAGGCTTTTGGTACTTCACTATCTACCTTGAAGCCGTTCTAACTGCTCAGCACACTTTTCAAGCTCACCCTTATGATATTTTCCTCTGCACTTTCCCTAAAACTAGCACCACTTGGCTTAAAGCTTTAGCCTTCGCCATTCTCACTCGTACCCGTTTCGACCTTTCTTCTAATTCCCCTCTGTTAACCTCTACACCTCACGATTGTGTTCCTTTCCTGGAGATTGATGCTTTCTCTAAGGAAAACAATCGCCACCCAGAAACTCCCCTTCTCTCCACTCATATTCCTTACACTTCTTCGCCAACCTCCATTACTGAATTGGGGTGTAAAATGGTATACATATGTAGGGACCCTAAGGATGTGTTAGTATCGATGTGGAATTTCCTGGGAGGAAAATTGCTTGAAGGAATGGACAAGGATGCTTATGTTAACATGAATGATTCCTTCGAATCTTTCTGTGAAGGTGCTGCTAATAATGGACCTTACTGGGATCATGTTTTGGGATATTGGAATGCTAGTGTACGTACAACATCCTGACAAGGTTTTGTTCTTGGTGTACGAGGATCTGAAGGAAGACACAGTTTCTGCTGTTAAAAAGCTCGCTGAATTTATGGGATATCCTTTTACTCCCGAGGAAGAGAGTGAAGGTCTGGTCCAGCAGATTGTTGATTTTTGCAGCTTTGAGAATCTGCGTGACTTGAAGGCCAGTAAAAGCGGTGCATATAGCCAAAATTCTCCTTTTATTATTCAAAACAATTCTTTCTACAGGAACGGTAAGTCTGGAGATTGGATGAATTATTTTACTGAAGATATGGGTGCTCGTTTAGACCAAATTGTTGAGGAGAAATTGAGTGGTTCTGGCTTTTCTTTTCTCAAATTTCACTCTCAGAATTGATGCCAATTCTTTTTGTTATTACTTTCCAAGTAAGCTCTAAGTAAATGGTTTTTTTTTTTCTTTTTTGTTTTTAAATCTTTGCAGATAATGTAACATTTCTGTTAAACCTTGTTTTGTTTTATTGTTACCTTCTGCTTAATTAACTTTAAGCGTAAATTTATTTGCTGTAGTAATAGCAATTTATGTCAAATAAAAGTGTTAAGCTTGCTTTTATATTAAGCATATAATATTGAACTTGCTTTTATCAGGGTTATCCCTCCTCATCGTTTGGGTCCAAGAGCTTATTCATCTTAGAAGTTTTTTCTTCTAAAAAAATGTCCAAAGTTTTTTTTCGTCTAAAAAATTGTCCAAATACATTTTAATGGTATTAAAAAAAATGAATAGATAGATACTATTTTCAAAATATTTTAGACATTTTTTGAACGAAATAAACTTTTAGGGAAAATAATTTGGATATTTAAAAAAAAAAACCTTTAAGTTGGCAGTAAATATTACTAACGAGTACATAAGTAACTGTTCTCTTATTTATTACATGAAAATAATTAAGCTAATTAACTTGATGGGATACTGGGAAGTCTCCCAAAAATTATTATATCATCTTTTGAATTATTTTAGTCAACCTCGTATTAGTAAATTAGACAAATAGTATGTTTTTAGTTGGAGCTCGGAACCTGTACGTCTATTCTTAAGTTGGATGACACGGACAAACGTAACAATCAAGTCAAGGGAGATATCCAATGTCGTTAAAATCAGAAGAAAATATTTTTGATTTTATGTTTGATAGAATTAAACTGAATTTTTTTTTTGAAATAATATTATTTTTAAAATTTTATATAAATATTATAAAAATATAATTATATAAAAAAATAATTTAAAAAATAAATTTATCATCAAATTATTAATTATAAAGTAATATTTTCAAATTATTCATTATTTATAATGAATATTTAAGATAAATATAGAAAAAAATTACAAATGTTCAACAATATTATTAAATTATAAATTTTCATTTTCATTTTATTAATAATAAATTTATTAAAATTATCTAAATTTTAATTATTTTGTATTTATATTTATATTATATTTTTTTCATCAAAAAACAATGTTATATGAATATTTTTGACAAAAAATGGCTTTTTTGGTTCAAACCGGTTTTTTCTGGTTATATTCGGTTTTCACCGATTTATACGGTTTTTATCTAGCTCATAGTGGCTCCTTACGGGTTTTGCCAGTTTGGTTTATAGTCATCTAACCAATCGGTCCAGCTGTTGATTCACGATTAAATCGGTCCGACCGATCGGTTCAATTTTAATAACATTGGAGATATCCATTCGATTTTTTTTTTGTAATAATTAAAGGTTTGAGTGAAAGAAAAATGTTCAATGTTCCCCTGCAAACACTTTTCTAAACAATGTTATTAAAATCATATCGGAATAAAAATCGATAAAGCTGGAGTTCATGGTTTGACCAATTCGACTGGATTCAACTGAATTTTTTAATTTTTAAAATAATATTAATTAGTATAATTTTATAAATACTACTTTATAAACACTAAAAAAAAATCAAAACATTTAATATATGTCATAAATATCCTAATTTTCTGTGACTAGTATTCTTATGGTTGGATTTAGCCTTGGTCTGGATGATAAAGGCAGTGCATCATGCTCTCATGTCATTGCAGTTTGTAATCTTTGCTGCAAAGGATTTCCTTTTCAGAGCCATCAGGTGTTCAAAACTTTAAATCTGATAAGATGTTTGGAGATTGTATTCTCATGGTATTTTAGTTAATTGCCTCTTCGGGTATTTTGTTATTTGGCAAATTGCTCTTTTATATTGTTGTTAACTATTAGTTTTGGCTATGTCTGGTTTTAGCTTTTGTTTTCTAGTAGACATAGTGTTGTTGTTAGTGGAGTTGTTTAGGCTCAGGTTTTGTATTTTGGGGATTTTGTACTTGCTGCACTTGCTTGTAGCAAATTTGGCTCTCTATAATCTTCAGTTTATCAATAATATGTTATGGCCTATCAAAAAAAAGTTAAAAAAACTATTCATCAAAACAAGGTTGAATGTTAATCCTATCATTGATGCAACAGTTAATAGAAAGAAAAAAAAAAACAAAGAAAGTACAACTCATTATTAGAAAGTATATTGATAAATTGCATTAGCATATGGAAATTTCTTGCTGATCATTTAATTTTAAAAATACTCACAAATGAACCTCTTTAGCTTGGATTTTGTTTCTCATGCATTCTCTTATGATATTTTCATTTATAAAAAAAACTTATATTTTCAAAAACTATGGTGAAAATTTTAATTTTTTAACAAAATTATGTAAAGTATACTAAAATTTAATTTGAAAAAGTTATCAGTTTTCGCATCTGGCCACATATGACAAATCGGTCTAATAAAAGAAACCATATGGAGGAATCTTTCGTGAGTGATTTCCCCTGGATCATGATAGTAATATACAAAAAAAAAAATTAGCACATAGAAAAATGAGATGAAAATTTTAGTATACAAAATAAAATTTACAAAAATGAGACCCAAACGAAACTTTAGCTAAAATAGTAATTATTGTTATTTTTTCAATTTATATAACTTCCACTGCTATTTGATTTTTATAACCTAGCAAATCTGAAAATAACTTTAAAATAAACTATTTTCTATGCTTTATCTGTTATTGGTTTTGTGTGCAGAAATAGTTTGGAAAGTTATTTTGTGAAAAATGCAAAAGCTAGCAATGAAGCTTTTAGAATTGATAGGAGATCATCTAAAGATAGAGAAAAAGGAGATGGAAGAGAATAAGAATGACATATTATCCACCATGTCCACAACCAGAGCTAGTTTTAGGGTTTACTCCTCACTCAATCTCTAATTAGGTCATACAAGAACAATGAAGAACAGAGCAATAAAAAGAGCAGAGCAAGAGGACTATAATATTTGTTGTTTGAAAAAAAATAAAACAAATCTATGTCAATAAAAACTCAAATCCATAAAAAATTAGAGACTCACCGGAATAGGCATGTAGTGGAGGAAGTCGGTGGTCGGAGATGCAAGTGGTGGCGTTGAGACAAAAAAAATTAGAAAAACAGGCAAAAAGGAAATAACTGTCATTATTTTAATTTGTATTGTCGTACATGTGAATGTGAAAAATTTCAATAGACTAAAATGCCTTATTCGCACGCTATAGCAGCCTGTATGCTTGAACGTGTTGACATGTGGAGATACATCAACAAGTGTTATAAGTTATCAGACATATTGAGCTATTATATATAATTCCTTTTTACCAACCACTTGTTCATGATTATTGGGATCAATATGTGGGGCCAAATTTAGTTCCAAATCAAAAACTTATAAGGAAAAAAGGCAGACCTCGAACATCTACATATCGAAATGCAATGGACAGAAGAGACCGTACCAGGCCTAACTGATGTGCGCTCCATAGAAATGAAGGTCATAACAAGAAAACATGTGCAAACTTGGCTGGTCCATCAGAGTATACACCAACATATCCATGAATGTTCGATATTTTTGGCCATTCTCAAATTATCTATATTTGCATATATATGGACCTTGAATTTTATAATTATTAAATTATATAATTATTAATTTTAATTACTTGGACAAAATTGACATCAGCTACATGTATGTTAATTTAATTTGCTAAGTAAAAGTAACTTTAATAACCAATTTTAATTAAAGTTGGTTCACAAAAAATTGCAAGTAATTAAACCAAATTTCTCAATTCTATATTTATATAATTTTTTAAATATTCTATGCAAAGACAAAATAACCAATTTCAAATATTTTTTTATAATATTAAAATGTACCAAGAACTTTTTCATTATATACAGGCAACATTATATATATACTACCTAATGAAATAGATGTGATCCTGTGCCACATCTAGGTTGTCTTCTCTGTCTGTCTGGATACCTTCGTTATTGCTCATCGACTAGTGGGTTGCTCATGCCTTCACCACTAATCTCAAGGTCATTCATCTCTCGGGTGTCACCTGAGCCAGCTTGGCTTGATCGTGCATTCCCACCAATTATGTCATTGTAAAAATTTGAAAATAAAGGTGACTGTCTAATGTTACCTTGCTGAGTTGATTCATGATGCGTACCAATTATTCTTTGGAATATATCATGTTGAGACACATAAAGAGATGATGTAGAATCAATATTGAATGCAAAAACTCTGAATGAACTAGGTGTCTGCTGTAAATCATAAGACAACAATATCCATGGAATATTGTTGCTTGGATCCCCCAATTATGCCTGATTATAACTTGTTCATGCACTAATCTTTCAACCTCATCAACTTAAAAAAATTACTATTTATTATATCAATTGCTGACGATCTTAAAAAATATTATACTCATCAAAACAAATGGTACGAATGTATTACTTATAGTTGCTGCACGGGATGCTCCGCGTGGGGTTATCCAACATCTAGTGAATTGAATATACCATTGCATGTATTCAGATATATTATTCAAATTTCATCTCAGATATTGACCATTAACAACATGAGTGTCATGGCAGTTCCACTCATTTATGAACACTGCAAATTCAATTATCCAATCCAGATAGTTTTGGCCTTGTAAATCTATTGCATGTAAAATATCTTGTATAAGGGGTAGACTTGAAATTGTCTAATCAAAGCCAAATTATCACATTACTCTATCTAGATGATGTTATTCAGTGATATAAAAGCAAATGAGTGGAGCAATCGACATCTAGCATGTCTGTCCATTTCTACAAAAATATGGGAGCATATTGATTATGTTGATGTAAGGTTATCACTCAAACTGCAATACAAAATAAAAATAATCTAATAATATTAAAAATATTATCGATATCAATTACTATTTTTTATATAACATATCAATAATATATTAAAAATATTATTTGATAGTTGTGAATTATACTATATTCTTAGTGTATTTTTATATGTTTAAATTAGTTAAAATTAGTTAATTTAGTTTTAATTTGGTTGATTTTATGTTTAATTAGTTAATTTGATCTTTTTATGTTTAATTGTAAGTTTTGATATTTTTCAGGGCTTAATTGAATGAAAGAAAGAGTAAATTGAAGAAATGATAAGTTAATGGAAAAATTTAAAATTTAGGAAAGAATGCAAGAAAGCGTTGTGAGGGACAGCATTGGAGTACTTGTGATAGTGTGAAAAATCACTTAGCCGAGTGGATCTTCACTCTCCTAAATGTTTTAAGCACTCACCCAAGAAGGGAATCATTCACCAAAAGAACAATTCACTCACCCCAGTAGAAAATCACTCATCCAAGTATCTAAAGCGACTCTCCCGAGTATTTGTTGTACTTTAACGATAAAAGACTTCATCTTTGATTGAAACTCTTTTACAACTTGATTTAAGAAGTTACAAGGCATAAAAAACTTCTTCTTTAGAGGCTATAAAAGGATGATCAAGACACCAGAACTAAGGAGGAGAATTAATTATGAATTTTAACTTAGGTTTTATTTTAGTTTTATTTTAGCTTTCAAGAAATAAAAGCTTAGAATTTGAAGCTATACTTTGGTTTTCTGCAGAGAATTATCAAGGGAGTTTCTTTACTTTATGAGTTTGTATGTTTTATTTATTTTTCTTCAGTTTTTAAAATGAATTGTGAGTAGTTTATTTACTTTTGTTAAAGAATAATTGAATCCTTAAACTTTTATTGTAATAACTTAGTTTGTGCTTTAATTCAATGCAAGTTTGATTATTCCTTGGTTTTGAGCAAATTCTTATCTCTGATTATTATTAGATTGATTATTAATTTATTTGATTAATAGTTAATGATTGATTTAAATATGATTTATGATATGCATGTTCTTGGGTGAAATCATTAGTATTGATGTATGATTATTTTCTGAATTTGAAGTAATTGTATGTTGGTAAGAGTAGATTAATACTAACAAAGGTTAAACTAAGAATAGATTGAAATTAAGTTTGCTTGAAAAAGAGTTTAATGGATGCTTAGGAGTTTAAAACTGAAATTTTATGCTATGTATTGAATTATTCCTAATAAGAAGGTTTAATACTTAGAATGATAGTCTAAATAAGCTACCTAGCTTCATTTATCTGATTTTTCCATAATCACTTGTGTTCTTTTAAAATTAAGTTATTGCAATATTAGTTAAGGTGGATAGTCTTTTAGAAGAAGTTATATTTATCATTGATTTTTACCAACTTTCATTACTTGCTTTATATAAGTCTAGGTTTATTTGTTTAAGTTTATGTTTAATTGCATTAATAACTTTAGTTATTTAAGTTTCTATTTTTAGTTTAATTAATTCTTCATCATTATAAAACTTGGGATTTCTTTCACTTTTTACGCATGGGTTTCATTCAAAAAAAATCTGAAACAGTTTTTCACTTACACAATTTCCATTAGGTTCGATATTAGGGATCATAATTATATTTTTCTATATTACTAGCCGATCTAGTATACTTGCTAGACACCGATCATTATCGATAATTACAAGAAACCTGTTCATTGGGCTACGTATCTAATAATTCTCAATATGTGTGTATATCCATCCTATGAATATTAAGCATGTCTACTGGTTCTTTCCATCTAAAATAATAACATAATCGAATAAAAAGACATATTTCCTTGAATTAAAATTAAATGGATAAAAATTATTGAACTTATTAATGATATCTTAATCTGTAAGGCATGACTCAGTTGAGCTCATATACTTATACGTGTACCGGCCTAAACTGAGAAAATCATTCCTACGCCCACATTTGTAGAAGTTATAGATAACTAGCAACTCCTTTAGCGTCAAGATGAGTAGCCCTACAAAGATCTTTGTAGAGCCAAACAAGACAAGCTGATCCCCCACTCTATCGACCAAGAAACTCTAAATCCTTCAGAAGAAGAAGATACATCAAGTGGATCAAATGTGAATTTTGTGACGAAAATAATAATTCACCAAAACATCTCAACATCCATGCCCGAGCATGCTAGCGTACCAACTCAGGTGCATAATCAGGCAATTCATGGAATGTTGTGTCCAACCATGTCAATTTAACTTTACCACCCTGCGAATCATTCATTAGAGAAACTGCTTCTAGTAAATTGTGATAACTATTCATCCAATCTATGTTTGTTCTTCTTATAATGAGTTTACCCTCAACTGGTAAACTAATTAAAATTGAAACATCTTGAAGTGTAATTATTGCTTCACCACACATGATGTGAAATGTATGCGTATCTGATTGTAACCTCTCAATAAGCGATGTGATTAAATTTCAATCTAATTGAATCACACCAATATTGGCAATTCTTAGAAAATCAGTTGCTCGTATATATGGTAAAATCCTCGGATCAATATTTGCATTGTGTTCATTCACGCTGCTCCTTTTTATTCTCAATAATTCTCTATCAACCTTTAATATAAATAAAACAAGTCAAACCACATAGTTAAAATTAAAATATATTATTAAAAATACTCAATATAGGTCATATAGATTAAAAAATTATTTTTTACTGAATTATTCCATACTACATTTGAACGGTGTCTCCCTTAAAGTGTTAACAATTCGCCATAGTGCCTAAATGGCGATCCATGTAGAGATGCTCACGGGGAGGGGAATCCCCGACCCCGACTGGGATCCGCCCCGTTCGGGGCGGGGAATCCCCAAAATTTCCTCTCGCGGGGATGAGGACAGGGAAAAAAAATCCCCGTTCTAGAATCGGGGGTGGGGACGGGGAACGGGGTATCCGCCCCGAAGATTATATATAAAAGTCCTTGATTTTCAAATTATTTTCGTATATATGCCATTATATAAATAGGTCAAACCCTAACATTTTCATTTTTCTTATTCTCTTCCTACATTCGTCTGCCGTTTTCTCTCTTTGCCTAGATCATTGACTGATCCTCACCGCATCTTCCTCACGATCATAGATCTCCTTCTAAACAGCTCCTTTACTTCACCGACATTTCTAAAGCTTTCAACTTTTTACCAAATTTTGTATCTTTTCTTTGGGTTTCCAAATTTCTTCTGGCAGATTGAAAGTGGGTATCTTTGATTGTAAAGAAGGTCAGTTTCTCTCTTTTTTTGCTTTGATTTCCTTGATGATTTGTCGAATCTGATTTTAGCAAATTGCAAATTACAAATTTCTATGCAGCTTGTAAAAGAGTATTGGTTGGGTTAATTTTCGGTTGTTTTGGGGAAAATAAAGGTCGATATGAAAGAAATCAAGTGAATTTTCCTTTTTCTCAAGTCCAGTTTTTTTTATGCGTTCATGAAAAGAAATCTTGTTTCTTTCTTTTATTGTTTGATTAATGGAGAAATATGCAGTATTCTCTATCTGTATGTTGGTTAGCGAGATCTTAAGGCGCAGATAATTGTTTTGCACGTGAAATTTGTGTTAATCGTGCTTCGAATCAAGCCTAAAGCCGACTTCTATTTCTTTTAATTTATTAGGGTTTCTGGTCATAGTGATTGATATATTGCCTTGCTTGTTGGTGATTGATTTGCTCCGTGTTTTTAGTTGTTTGCTTCAGCTAAAATATGCTGTCGATTTTGAATTCTATAAGTTATTTTGGAACATTTATTAGACATAATGTACTAAAGACCTCAAGCTTCGATTTGCAAAGAGAAGACTTCTTTATCTGGTAGGAGTTCCCAATAAGCGGGAGTTTATATTCTATTTTTAAGGATATCTTGATATTTTATTTACCAGAATTTAATTCAATTTTAAAACCTTCAGGGTGTCTTTGCTTTCTTCCTTTTTAATGCTGCAGTTTTTGTGGCTGATTGTCTTGTCACTCATTTTGACAAATTTGTATTACTAGCTAAACATTTTTTTTGCACTCTTTCCGTTTAGGGTTTGCTTGTTCTTGTTCCCGTCCTGACCTAGTGTTCTACCCTTTTTCAGATGGCTACTAGACCACTTACACATGAGGAAATTGCTAATACAGAAAAGAAATTGGACATGCCTTTAGGTATTGTTGTTTAAAATGAATGACTCTAATGAATCTTTTCCCTTTGATAATGGTCCTCTTACTGTTCAGTACCTGTTTGTTTTTGGATGCTCTGAATTTTTGCTTTTTTGGCCTGGTGTGTTTCTCTTCTTTATCTTTATTTTTCTTGGTTGGCTGCTTTGGTAGCAAGTGTAGCAAATAAGGTGCATAACTTAGCAACTTTGATAAAATTATTAATTATTGTTGTAACATTGGTTAATTACCAACGCATTCTTACCTGTTTATGTTAATTCATTCGGATAGTGTTTGAATTATGTGTTGAGAAAGCTGATATTTTTTTTTATAAAATAGCCATTACTAGCTGTTTTGAGTCTCCAACTGCTATTTGTTCATCTATAAATTTGTTAACTCTTCTCTCTGTACTGCCCTTCTGCAAGGCTGTTAAACACAACTGCTTGCAGTAATTTACATATTTATGAATGTAAAAGCAATTATGTTTGACTCTGCTTTTTCTTTATAGAGACAGTTTGATCATTGCAGTGTTTGAGAATTGCTTGCAGTCATTTACATATTTATGAATATATACTATTTTCTAGTCTTGTGCTTCTGCTCTTCTTAAGCTTAGGTAGTCATTTACATACTTATGAATATAATTTTTATCCTGACAATCAACTAAAGAAAACTACCTTTGCTCTAACAGTAGGGAATTTACATATAATAATAATTGTTGTCATCAATTTCAATTTACTTTTAATTTATATGTAAATATAGAAGTAATTTGTTATGTTTGATTAATTGATATTTCAGGTTGATATTCAACGGAATGGAAGTGTTCAAGTGAAGTTATTAATTATTAATCCACTAATATTTTTTATAATTTGAATTGTATGGGATGTTTATAAATATTTGTATTTGAACGGTATGAAGTATTTTTAATTTTAAGTTATCAATTATTAAAATTTGAATTTTAATTTTATGTGAATTTAAAAAAAATTATATGGTATATTTAATTTGGATCGGGTCGGATCGGGTCGGGGAGGAGTGACTATGGGATCCCCGCGGGGCGGGGATGGGGGAGTTTTTTTCCCTGTGTGCCAGGCGGGGGCGGGGACGGGGATTCCCTGACATTGCATGGAGCGGGGAGTGGGGATCCCTTCCCCGTCCCCACCCGCCCCGTGAGCATCCTTAGATCCATGTCTTAACCTGAAATCAATTTAACATCATACATGTGTAATTAATCGTTATATTTTATGTCATTTATTTATTTTATTATTATTTACAATTTTTTATGTGTTGCCATATTTATTGCAAATAAATTAATTTCATATGTCAATAGTTTATTATTATGAAACAAAAAATTAAAATTAATAAACTTTCAAATAACAAAATAATAATATTAAATAATTAATCTAGCAAATTGATTGAAAACTCTTAAAATATAAAATTCATTAAATTTTGAAACATAATATACCACCATTCTCATTGATACAACACTAATTTTTTACATCCACCAGTGAACATAATATTTAAGCCATAAATTATAATTATACCATCTACAATAAATTTTTTGATCCACTGGGATTGTATCTTTGATTTTTTAAAAATTGCAATCATTAATTTCAATGACTTTTTTTGCAAAAATGAGAACAAGATCCTTATATTTTTTCACATTAGGCATGTTCCAAATTATAATAATAGATTTGAAATACATCAATGGCACTATCATCCATAAAGCTTCGGTCATTTCTCTTTCTATGATGGGATATGCGGACATTATAATATCTTGTAATTTTTTATTTATTTTTATAATATGATCAGCAATTTTCATGCCATTTTCAATTCTGCTGTAGTACAAATTATTTCATTTTCCTCGACCATTGCCCTTGCAATGTCACCTCGTATACATTTCATAGCCAAATAGGTAAACACCATCTATAATGTGAAATAAATCAAAATTAATGTTATCTCTAAAAAATTTTCATAATACTTTAAATTTCACTTTTATTCTAATTTATAAAGATAAATTAGAATATAATATTTTATTAAATTAATATATTTCAAATTATTTTTTACTACAAATTTGCATTACATGCATCAATTTTCATGTAAAAAAATAATTAAATTATAAAAATAAATATAAAATTTATATAAAATACTTAAACTATATAAATAAACATATAAACCGATGTTTTTTAATTCCAAAATTATTGGTAAAAATTCAAAATTAATGGTTCAGTAAACTAATCTTCTCAATAAAAAAAAAACTAATCTTCTCCATAAAAAAATTAACATCAAAACTTACAATGGTATATAAATTTGTAACACAAGATAAAGGACTAAAAAATTAATTTTCACATTAATAATGATTTATAAATTTAATTTTATTATGCAACTATTTATTCAATTATAATTTTCTCATCCTAAAAAAACATACAACAATTCTTGTACCAGCTATAAATATATTTTTCATTTTATGTACAATAATTGGAGATTAAAAAAATATAAAAACTTACCTTCAAATATTATGCTTGGAATTTAATTGGTAATTAAAAAATACCTACATTTTAAAAATAAAAATTAAGTTAGCAATATGTTAAAAATTAAATAATAAAAATTAAATTTTACTATATTAACATAACTTACTTTTTTTATAACCTTCAACAAATTTGCTACAGAAATCTAAAGAGAAACTATAGAAATGTAAAGATAAACTAGGGAAGATAGTAAAATATTTAAAGAGAAAGAAAGAAGGCAACAAAGAGGACGAGAGCAAGAGTAAGGCACACAAATGAAAGAGAGTGGGGGCTTTGTTTATTCATATATTCTATTTAAAAAAAAGATTAATTTTGAAGAATTCTCGTGCTTTGGCTGCAGGGCACGAGAATTATTGTATGCTCTGCAATGAACAGTAATTTTTGTGTTCTACAGGCACAAATTTAAAAAAAAAATTTGTATAACAACAATTGGGCTTGTCATTTACTAATAGGTGGGCCTCATCTCTTCTGCGCTTCTCCTTTATCAAAACACCACTTTTTACCCTGCAAAAAATGACAGAAATGAATGTCGTTTTCTAACGCCTCTCTTTCTTTCCTCCAAATGACGTCATTTCACCATGTAAAAAAACAGTAACTGAATGAGCCGTTTTTCACACAAATTGTCCAGCTTGTGCATTGGGTCCCACTTGTCAAAAAATAACTTCCATCGGTGCCCTTTTTTAACACCCTAAAATGCTAAAATTTTTCCTATTACACCAATTTTCTAATTTTTAAAAAAATTTAAACCAGAAAAAAACTCTAGTATGAACTAGTTTTAAACAAATCTCGCAAAAGGACAGTTAAGTAACACAACCAATTAACCTCAAGAACTAAGCTCGATCGGAAGAATGATGGCATGTTTTTATTTTTGGTGTGATTTTTAGAAGTATTTAGGGATTAGGTGAAACAGTAAATATATTTAGAAGAATATGGTGCAAAACAGCAACCAAGGGTGCCATTTTTTGACAAGTGAGGCCCACCAATTTTTGTCTAAAAATTGCATAGAAAATGGTAACATGTCATGCCATTTTTCACTGTGTCCAAAACAACATCATTTCGAAGGAGAAGAGGATGCACTTGAAAATGGCATAAAGAGCTACCATTTTCTAAATGCAAAAATTGCATCGTTTTGAAGTTGAGGAAGAGTAGGTGACGTGGGGCCCACATGTCGAAAAACGGCACCCTTGGTTTCTGTTTTTGTATAAGAATTTTTTTAATTAAAAAGCTATCCAACTTTAACATTTTTTTTTCAGAATTTAAGGATTTTGTCTCATTTTAACTTTTGTACCATTTTAACGTATTCCATCCGTGTTCCACTTTAATATTTTTTTTCAGAATTTAAGAATTTTGTCCCATTTTTACTTTTTTTTCAAAATTTAAGAAAAACACTTTTTTATTTTAATTAAAATTAAATGAATATTTTTGTCAATTTTAAAATATGTTCACCTTATTTAACCCAAAATATATATGTTAAATAAATATGGTTAACATATTTTAAAATTGAGAAAAATATTCATTTAAATTTTAATTAAAAATAAAAAAGCATTTTTCTTAAATTTTGAAAAAAAAGGTAAAATGGGATAAAATTCTTAAATTCTGAAAAAAAAATATTAAAGTGGGACATGGACGGACATAATACTAAACCCTTAAATGTGAGAAAAAAAACGTTTAAGTGGGACAAAATCCTTAAATTTTAAAAAAAAATGTTAAAGTCGAACCATTTTTAATTAAAAAAATTATACAGAAAATGGCAACCAATGGTGCCTTTTACTGACATGTGGGCCCCATGTCACCTGCTCTTTCTCAGCTTCAAAACGACGCCGTTTTCTCCTTCAGAAAATGGAAGCTTCTTGTGCCGTTTTCCAGCACGTCCTCTTCCCCTTCAAAATGACGCCGTTTTGGATACAATGAAAAATAACATTACATGTTGCCTTTTTCTATGCAATTTTCAGCCAAAAATTGGTGGACCCCACTTGTCCTCAAAACGGCATCCTTGGTTGCCATTTTCTGGTACCCTATTTTTCTAAATATATTCACTATTGTACCTAATCTTTAAATACTTCTCAAAATCACACCAAAAAAAAATCCCACGAATGAGGGAGTAACAAATTTACTTAATTATTAGCTAAATTAACGACAAACAATTAACCACAAATTAGCTAAATTAACCACAAACATTGAAAAAGAAACGAAAATAGAAATAATTAAGGTAAATGTTTTTAAAAAGACTTGCTTTTGGACCAAGACCATTGACAATTTAGCGAGGACAGAACACCGTTGATCGACCAACTCATTTTCCAAAATCATATTACAGAAAATGAGGAAAATTGCGGAAGGATCCTTTTCTTCAATTATATATATATATGGCCAAAATTAACCAAATTATTATTAGCGTAACAACCTATATTTAGATTGTAGCAAACATGAAGGGTCAGCTTTACTACCCTTTAAGTTTGTCTAAAAAAATAACTTTACCCTTTAAGATTTGATTAGATGATTGTTGCTATTCATTTTGTCAAATTGGGTTCATGTGCACAAAATTGGCAAAATTTTATAAATTGGAGGATGTCAGTGCTCCAATCAAATTTAAAGGGGCTGCATTGGAATTTGGATATTTTAGTAAACTTGAAAGAGAATGTGGATTTATTGCCGCTTTTTACACTACTGGTTTAGTCCTTGAACGAGTTGTAATAATATATTTCAAGAATACAATATGTTGTCCTCTTTAGTTTATTGAGTCTTCAGTTTGCTATAGAAATTAACTATTCCTTCTGTTTTTTTTTTTTATATATCACTTTCAAATAAAATTTAAATTTTATTTATTTATTACTTTCAAATTTTTAATGTAATTTTATTTATTTATTTTTAATAAAATTATAATTAATTAAATTTGATAAAAATTTAATTTTTATCATGTAATTTAATATTAAATTTAAATTTATCTATTATTTTTTAATTTTAATAAAAATAACAGATAAAAAATAACGTATAAAGTAACTAATTGCTTTATAATTAAACATTAAACATTAACTAGAACTTACTTAGAAAAGTGTTTACGGGGAACGTTGAACATTCTTCTTTGACTCAAACCTTAAAAAATAAAATAAAATAAAATAAAATCGTGTGGATATCTCTCTTGACTTGATTGTTAAATTTTGCCTGCATCATCCAACTTAAGAATAGACGTACAGATTCCCAACTCCATCTAACAATATGTTTGTCTAATTTATTAATATGAGGTTGACTAAAATAATTCAAAAGATAAAATAATTTCTGGGAGACTCCCTGGAATCTCATCAAGTTAATTAGCTTAATTATTTCTATGTAATAAATAAGAGAACAGTTACTTATTTACTCGTTAATATCTACTGTTAACGTTTAGGCTCCAAAATTTTTAAAACAAATAAGCATAGAATCCAAATATTGAGGGCATATTAATCAATTTTTGTTGTGAAATACTGGTGAATGACTTTTTCTATTGGTTATTTCTTTTATTATATGATTTATTTTTTATATTTATTTTTTTCCTAAATTTATTTATTTCTTATATGAATCAAATTTTTATATTTATAAATACTTTAAGTGTTATTATTTTAGACACATAATAATATAACAGAAAAATCATACTTTTTATTTTTTTCTATATTTTATTTTTATTTTACTTTTATTTATAACATATTATCAGCATAATAGTCTCTATTGATTATTGAAAGTCGGTAGTTTATGACAATCCGGCTCAAAAGAATCAAAAACTATAATTTACAAGAATAAACAATAAGTTGATTTAATTTATAAACTTTAAATTATTTTAATTCTCATGAGTTAATGAGGTTGATTAAAAGTTGAGTAATTGTACCTTACAATAAATAATTTTAAAAACTTCAATATATAAAATTATTAAAAAAATTGAGAATAGCATTTTTCATTGCCAAGGACATTAAAATGATTTTAATGATTTATTTTGCATAATTACAAATTGATCCTTACTTAATTATATTTTAATCATTATATTATATATGATGAATATATTTTATGTAAAGCCATATTTGATTTTCAATTGACTATATGGTTATTGTTGTTATGTGTAATATAATTATTTGAAGACTCCTGAAAAATTATAATATAATTACTTGAATACAATTTATTATGAAATATATTATTTCTCAAATATGTCCCACGAAAATTTATTTATAAAAGATATTCGCTTAAATGGATATTATTTTGAGACTGTGAGAGAAATACTCGAGATCTACTTTGTATAAGATAAGTAATATATTTTTTTTAAAGAAAATATGATTTTATTTTGATATAAATATTAGTAAACTCGAAGTTTACTAATAGATACAAATATTCATAACCCGAAGTTTACTAACTGTTGTACAAATATTAGTAACCTATTATTTACCAATTATACAAACATCAGTAAACATGAAATTTATTGATTAAGTGATACTAATATTAGTAAATCCGAAGTTTTTTATTAAAGTAAAATTTTTATTAACTATCACAAATATTAGTAAACACGAAATTTACTAACTATTTGGTGTTAATATTAAGAAACTTGATGCTTATCAATTGATATAAATATTGATATAATAAAAATAGTAAATCTGAAGTTTACTAATTAACAATTGATTATTTGACATGACTGATTTGACAATTCCGGATCAATTATAATGCATAAATTATTGAAAATTCATACATACATATTTATTAAAGAACCAAAATTTCTTTTAGTTCAATTTAAAAAATTCTCATAACCCACTTATTCTCAAGAAATATTACTAAAGTATAATTAACTAATAAAGGGATTGAATTTCCTTCATTCTGGAATAAATAAAAATAATATATGTGGGGCCACTATCCACCATGTGAAATACTTAAATATTTTTGAAAGATGCATTAATAAAATGTTCACATGTGTGTTTATTATCAACTCATAACCTGTAGTTTGTGAGATTATTCAAATTAAGTGCACAACTTTCGGATTATGCAATCAATATATTTTTCTTGATAATGCTAGTGATCACATGTGGCGGCTAAAAGATTGTTATAAGCCTCTTGTACATATTCATACTCTAAGGTCTAGCAAAAAATGTTTACTAAATGCCTTTGGTTAATTGATAGATATTTTTATGAGAACAATAGTGTCATTTTTATATATGAATATATAATATTGATGTAAGCAATACTTACATGCATTATGCCAATAAAGATCATAAAATTCTTCAATTGCAATTTTAGTTAAAAATTGCATTTTGATTAATAGCTTTGCTAATATCAGGGGAAGAAAATAGCTAAAATAAATAAATACATTATATATATTTTAGATCCTTGTATATATCATGGATCTGAAATTCAAAAGATTAGTTAATTATGATGCTAATGTATTTGTTAGTGTGTAGAGATTTATTAAATCTTACATGTATTAGCTGTAAATGCTTCAATTCAGAACAATATCCTAGTAGGATAATTTACCGTGTAGCATAAATTATTCGGTTCAAAATAAAAATAAAATTTTTGAATGTTAAGGAGCAAATAAATTTATATGGTCATATTATGAAGGCGGGTACTTCTAAAAAGACCTATGTTATAACAAATTTTTAAACTCTAGAAGTGGTTGAGATACTTGAAATTAAATAAGAGATTTTAATATGTTATTTTCCAATAAAAAAGAATCGAAAAGGATAAAATTGTCAACAATATTTTTTCATAAAAATATTGATGTCGATATGTTCAACTTAGTGAGAATCTTAAAATTAAATATGTTGAAAAATATAGATATTAATTGCATTCAATATGAATTTTTGAACATGCAGTTCAAACTATTAAAAAATATGATGCAAAATGAGTACAATTGATATTGATTCAATAAACAGTAAAGTTGTAAAATATGATTTATTTTTTGACATTTATTGCAATGGATTGGTATCGATTGTAAAAATACATATTTTTTTATAACGAATACAATAAGTTTTTATTGTTTGTCAATTTGGTAATATATTAGTATGTAACTAATTCATACTAATTTCCTATGTGATAATAAATTTTATGTATATGATTTTGAAGTGTTATAGTTTACTTATTATCATAATTTATTTATAATTTTAATTACTGATACTCTTAAAGAATTTAAAATATTTTAACGAATTTTGTAAAATAAATTTTATCTCAGCTTAAATATTATATTCTATTTTATTGAAAGATTTTTTTTTGTAATGTGATTATATGCTTATAAATTATCTTTTATTGAGTACTGCAATGGTTATAAAGTTACTAGATACAACATATTTCATGATAATATATGATTGTTGTTGACGCATTATGTACTCATGCATTACATGGTAATTTTCAAAGTATTACTTAAAATTACATATTAAAGATCTTAATTCTTTATATAATCATATATTTTTTATTTGGATAATTTTATTATCTAAATATTCTGAATTAAGTTATTCAATGCATTAATTCATTTGCTATAGATATTATATGATTATGTTGTATACATGTCATGAAATTATTTTATTACATTTGTTTTATTCCTTAAAATGAATGAATCAATATAGAATTATAGCCATAAAATGAATATGAAAATTGTTACTATTGTATGATTAATTTCACCACCAGAAATGGTCGATAATTAAGATAAAGAATAAGAATAGTTAAAAAATCATTTGAGAATGGATAACTTATTTATGATATGGTATAAAAGTACATTGGTTATATACTCATTATACATATGACTATAGTATTAGATTTTATTAAATTTTTTATCTTAAAGAAATGAAAGATGCGTAGATGAATTTGTACATGTTTATGTACAACATGTAAGTTATTATTTTTTAGTTCATGTATAATATATTTAGAAGATATGTGGTAAGTATATCCAAAAGATATGTGACTCATTTTAGAAAAAGAACTTTATAAGATTATATATCGGAACTCTACATGCACAAATTTAAAGTTGTGTACCGGTATTATTATAAGAGGAAGAAAAATACACGTTGTACTCTTTTTTCCTTAAGTAAAATTTTTTTTCCACTGGATTTTTCTATTAAGATTTTTTAATAAGGAAACTTATAATATGTATTAAAGATATTGTGTACTTTTTTTCCTTTACTGGATTTTTATCCCATATGATTTTTTTCAGTAGGGTTTTAATGAGGCACAATACGTATTAATGGATATTCAATGGGAAGTGTGTACTATAAATTTCATGATTATGGATGTCTGTAACCCCTCAAGATTGATAAAATGACTTTTCAAATTAAAGGCAAACAATTATTGTCCATACAAGACATTTTGTAATATTACCAATAATTTTAAAGCCCCTCAAAAGCATGATAGATTTTTGTACTCGATTAAATTCCAAAGATTTTTGTATGGGTTAAAGCAACTTCTGGACGCATATGATACAATTGCTTAAGTGAATACTTAGTAAAAAATGGGTATGAGAATAATTCAATTTGTCCATGCATTTTTATCAAGAATATAAATTTAGGATTTGCTATAGTTGCAGTTTATGTTGATGACATAAACATAGTAAGGACTCTAAAAGAGATATCTATTAAGATATTGGTTAAATAAAATTTTTTATTGGGTTTCAAGTTGAATATTTTTCAAAAGAAATTATGTGTATCAGTCAGTTTATATAGAAAAAATCTTGAAACAATTTTATATGGATAAGTCTTATCCATTGAGCATTCTAATGGTTGTTCACTCTCTTGATGTCAGGAAAGATCTTTTTCATCCATAAAAAGATAACAAATATATTCTTGGTCCTGAAGTACCATATCTTAGTGCAAAAGAGTAAATTTGAAATTGGTAGGGTATGCTGACGCTGGATACCTATCAGATTCTTATCTCTTCACATATGGTGACACTGCTATTTCTTGGCAATATGTTAAGCAAGCAATCACTGGTATTTTCTCAAATCATTCAGAAATATTAGCCATCCATGAAACAAGTCATGAATGTGTGTAGTTGAGAATCATGACTCAACTTATTAAGAAAACAAGTGGGTTAGTGGTGAGAAAAAGCCAATAAAATTTTATGAAAATAATGCAGCATGCATTTCACAATTCAAAGGTGGTTATATCAAAGATGATAAAATCAAACATATCTCACCAAAATTCTTTTATACTTATGAAAGAATGACATATTGATGTTTGCAAAGTTCGCTCAAGTGATAATCCAGCAGATTTGTTCACAAATATGCTACCAAGTTCAATTTTCTAGAAGCTTGTGCACAATATTGAAATGCGCTAATTAAAAGATTTAGTGTGATTCATTATATTGTTAAGGGAAAATACATATGAACATTATACTCTTTTTCTTTCACTAAGTTTTTATCCCACTAGATTTTTCTTAGCAATGTTTTAACAAGGCATGTTCATAATGTATAGTCATCCAAGGGGAAGTATTGTAAAATATTTCTATTTCGGATTACTTTCCCTATTAGTTATTTCCTTTATTACTTGATTTATTTTCTAGATTCATTTGTTTCCTAAATTTATTTATTTTCTATATGGATCAAGTTTGTGTCTATAAATACTCTCAGTGTTATGATTTTAGAAACATAACAATATAATAGAAAAATCATACTTCTCATTCTTCTCTATCTTTTGTTTTTATTTTACTTTTATTTATAACAATTTTCTCGCTTTTGGACTGTATTGAACAAAAAATAGTGAATATAAAAATTTATGGATTGGAGATTCAATTATGGTATTACTAAGGTATAATTGACAAAAAAAAAATAAAATTATTCAAAACATAAATTGTAAAATATTTTATATTACAATCTTTATAAAAAAAATTTTCAACATGCTAATATTTATTAAAAAAAGTTTATATCACCATTCTAATACTACGATAGATTCTCTAATCCTTGAACTTTCATTTTCATTTTTTCTTATTTATTCCTGATCTTAAATTAAGTTATGCGAGTATAAAACCAAAATTTTTAGAATAGAAAAAAATGCTAATATATCTTCGACATCTAGGTCGTAGAGCTTTTTTCCTTCCTAAAAGTTTATTTTGTTCAAAAAATGTCTAAAATATTTTGAAACTAGTATCTATCTATTCATTTTTTTAACGCCATTAAAATGTATTTGGACATTTTTTAGACGAAAAAAGCTTTGGACATTTTTTTAGAAGAAATTTTTTTTAAGATGAATAAGCTTTTGGACCCAAATGATGAGGAGGGATAACCCCGATAAAAGTAAGTTCAATATTACATATACTGCTATTTATTATACATTTTATTAAATGTTTATATTTTTTTATCACTATCTGCTTTTAACTAAAATTAAATGAAATTCTTAAAAATATAAAAGATTATTTTTGTCAATAATTATAATTTTTTTAACAAATTTAAGGTATTTTAAACATTTTTTAACTTTCATAAAACACAAAAAATTATTTTTAAAAGTGGGATGGAGGAAGTATTAGAACTTAATAAGAAATTATTTAAAAATTGATGGAGATGTATGCTTTTAATTTGATGTGTTGTATGTAAGAGATAATGAAAGGAAATACTAATTTTATTTACTTTTATATATGTAAAAAGATATAATTTTACAAATCGAATGGTTCAATTTCACCCTTAGGAATATTAGGGGTGAGCAAAAATAATCGAAAATATGGTTAACCGTAAAATCGATCCGAAATTGAATAAATTTTTATGGTTAACCGATTCGATGGATTCGGTTACGGTTTTTTATTTTTATATTTTTTATTAATGGTTATGGTTTAAATTTTTAAGTACCGATTAACCGTTAGTCCATGATTAACCGGTTCATATATACACACACACACACAATGAGAAAATTTTGAAATAGCAACGAAAAATTAGCAATAGAAATCAAATTCCGTTGCTTAAATCGGTGGAGGTTTTTAGCTTTAGCAACGGAAATGGCAAATGGTTGTCTTCCGTTGCTAAAAATGGATGAAACTTTTAGCGTTAAAATTTTACGATGAAATTTAGTAACGGAATTGCATTTCCATTGCTAAATAAGATGCCATAAAAAATTTGCAATGAAAATCAGCAACGGAAATAAATTTGTTGGTAATTTAGCAACGGAAATATATTTCGTTGCTAAATTACCAATGGAATTTATTTTTCATTCCTGAAATAGCAATGGAATAATTTTTTATTGCTAAAATAACAACGGAATGAATTTTTGGTTGCTATTTTAGCAATGGAAAACACATTCAGCAACGGAAAAAAAATTCCATTGCTATTTTCATTTTTGCCTAGGTATAAATTGTTCATTTTTTCCTCCTCCTCCTTCTCTCCCTGCCTCACTATCTTGCTTCTTCCTCTCTCACTCTCGCCCTTGCTCTCTCGCTCTCCCTCGCCCTCTCGCTCTCCCTCTCCCTTTCCTCTCTGGCACTAGCACCTTCCCTCTCCCATGCCTCTGTCTTTGATCTGCCTCAAATCTTCTTCTTTCTCTTCAAATGGCATACAAAGGAATTCTCTTGGGCATGTGCAACCCTCTCCTCGATATTTCTGCCATTGTAGATGAAGATTCCCTTAACAAATGAGTTTCGATCTCGTTGCATTAAGTGATCCAGAAATGGCTTCGTGTCTCTTGATCTGTCCCTATTCTCTATTTGTTTGCTATTACTTTATTTCTTTTTAGCTGATCTTTTTTTATTTATTCTTGTTGTGTTGCGTTTTGCTTTTATTTTACTTAAAAGATATGTGTTTCTTGACTCTAGATTTTGTTTCAATTTCAGATCTGTAGTTTACAAAAGCCCACCTGATTTGAAGTCTTGGCATCTTATGAGAATCAGTCTGTGGGAAGCAACGGGAAACAAAGGCATCAAAGGAAGGAAAGAAATAAACTCTTCCCCTGAAAGTCGATTTCGAAAAAGGCACCTCCTTTCTTTAATTTTCAGATGAGTTTGAGTGGTTTTTGCATTTGGGTTTATTTGGTTTTTGTTTATTGTTTCACTCTTTTTTGGGGGTCTATGAACTGGGATCCTATCAAATGTATTTTTTCCAATTCTAATTGTGTATTGGGTTTGCTTGATTTTGACTCCTTTGTCGCATTTCTTGATTTGCTAGATTTTGACTCATTTGTCTTGTTTCTTGATTTGTCAATTCCAATGCTTTGCATTTGCTTTGCGGGGCTTTTTTAATGAGAAATGCACTTGAGTTGAGTTCTACTTGGTTCTGATCTTCTGACAAGATTTGATTGAGTTGAAAGACATCTCTCTCTCGGATGAATAGTTCAAAGACAATAATGTATTTGATAAGGATTTATTTTACAGTATGCAATTCTGAAGATTCCAGTTTTTTGAACTCTACAACTGAATGCACTTGCAGGAAATCTATTGATTATTATGTCTATTGGATCAATTTTTTGTTATTGATGGTGAAAGAATACTTTTGATCTATGTTTTACAATTTATCGTCAAGTTCACTTCTTAACTGTATGGATGTTGGCAGCTTACTGGTCGCCTTTGTATTCCCACTTCTGAACCACTTTGTGTTGTAATTACAGGTTTTGAAATGTGAATATGTTGTCCGTGGTGAGATTGTGACCCTCGCACAGGTAATGCCATATGTTGGATAGAATCAATGCTTTTCTTGCTTTTGCAATACTGACGCTCGTTGGTCTGTAAAAGAACCATTTGTATGCGAACGTGATTACCTAATGTCTATATTTTTGTGCAGAACTTACAAGATGAGTTGAAGTCTAAGCCAGGTTCTCATCCATTTGATGAGGAATGTTATTTTACAAGGTCTTTTTGAACTCAAAGTGGGTATGATTGTGTCAGTCTGTAATGTCTGCGGACAACGCGTGATTTTGCCTTTACATAACCATGCTCAATTTTTATGCTATCTCTTTGGTAGTAACTAGATGGAAAATTCAAGTTTCAGTAATATAATAAGCTATGAATAGTGGCGATTGAAATCTTGGTCTTCAGCTCATTTTCCTACATTTTATGCTTTTGGATTGTGTTCAGTGTGTTATTTCGGAAGCATATCATGTCATGCCAACATTGGCATATCATCTAGTTGGAGAAACATAATCCACGTTAATAATTTAAATGACAAGCTGATCACAAAGAAGTCAAAATTAAAAGACTATAAACTTCTCTTTTCGGCTGGAAGCTCAGATATTCACTATGACTTTTTGCATATTTTAATTATATATGCAGGTGAAAATTGTATTAAGTAAGAGTAGTAACGGTGAGTTTTGGTTCGAGGCTAAATAAATGGAAGAAGGAAATGGAGTCCAAAGCAACGTCGTAGGAAAAGAAAACTCGACTGGCGTAGAGCCTCCTGCACCGGTGCTTAATTTCTTTCCAATATAATATAGGCATACTAATTTTTATTTAATATATAATAAAGACACTCTAAGCTGCTATAGAAACAAATCTAGAGAAAGCTAAACACTATTTTCCTATCAGACTGGTGTTGATGATGACGGTGTCCTCCAGGTATTTAACTTCTTTTCAACAAATTAAAGTATTTTAATGAATTTAAAAAAGAAAAAAGAAAAGTGTCAAATATGCTTTTTTTTTTAAAAAAAAAAAGAATATTGTTTTTTGTTATTATTTTCCATCAATTTCTTATTTTTTGTTACTCTATTTAATAGGGATTTTTAAAAATGAATTGAATTGATTACTATTATACTTTGACTCAATTTAATTAAAAAATATTGAACTATAAATTATATCATAAAATATATTTATAAATTAATTGTTATTATAACACATCCAGATCTTTTTTTTAGCACTCTTACTAATCTGCCAAAATTGTAGACGACATTATGCATTAGTTCGTTGTCTTTCTATATTGATCATTTTAAAATAAAACTAAAGACATCTTCTAATATGTATTTCAGTTTTGCTGGACAAATTTATATATATCTTTAAGCTTTTAACCAATTAACTAACTAATATGTTATTCTTGAAGAGGATGGCAGGGAACAACTGGCCTTTGATCTATACCGTGCTAGCGCTAATGGCAATTACAGGACTCTTAACTTTGCCAATCACTCTTCATTGAGAAGTTTGTTGATTTATTCAGAATTTTTTCTTAATGTAATATGTGGGTGCATGCATATATGTGTATGCAAGTACCTTTATCGTTTCTTCATGTAGAGGAGACGCTTGAGTGCTTAGCGGGATCTAGCTTCTAAGAGTCTAGCAGTACGAGATCTGAAGAAGCAATATGCTACTGAAAGTAGTTTGTCAGCTGCATCAAATGTTGAGGAGATTCATCAAGAAATCAAAGTTTGTTCCCTGTTATCTCATGTTCCTCAGCATGGAAGTTTGTCCATTCAATATGAAGTGCATGATTTCTTTTTCCACATAAATTTTCTATCGATTTTTTTCCAGGTAATCCAAGTGGAGATTCAAGAAAAGGAAATTGTTTTGGAAAAGCTTCTAGCTAGAAGGGATAAGGTTGAGAAAGAGGCTATGAATTTGAAATCGGAATTTGAGGATTTATGTGGTCTGGTAAATGTCTATGGCTTTTTATTTGAACGTATTTATCTCTACTTCTGCATTCTTCTTGATGATAATGGGAAAAAATGTAGAGTCAGCAAAAGAAGAGCTTAATGCTTTCGAAGAAGCTGAGTGTCAGCTAATGAATATCGAGAAAGATTTGCAGTCTGCTGAAGCGGTCACTATTTCTATCTTGTTCTTTTTTACCTGAAGGTTTACTCCAATTATTTTCTAAACTAATTTTTACTGCAGGCTCACCATTCCTTAAAATAATTTCAGGAAAAGGGTCATTATGAAAGTTTAATGGCTAACAAGGTTCTTCCTCATATTAAAGCTGCAGAGGCACATTATCGAGAGCTTGAAGAGAATCGTAAGGTATGAATTTCTTTTGTACTTTTTTGAGTGGCTGGAATTTTTTTGTAATTTTTTGAGTGGCTAACTTCTTTCAATCATTGCAAAGTTTTCTATTATTATTTATGTCACTTAATTATTCAAAATTTTCAACTAGCTTTAACGGTCATCTGGGAAAGAAAGGGATAAGTGGAAATATCAAGGTTAGTTACGAAGAGAAAATCCTTAGAATAGAGGGAAGCAGCTTGTTCTCAGACATCTGTACAAATATTTATATTCTCCTATGTACTAGTTTGATCGACCGACCTCTAATACCGCATTCATTTCCAGACTTTAATGCCTGCTTGAATTGGTCACCAGCATTTTACATTGGTTATATATATATATATATATATATAATTTTTTCCCTCTTTCATTAGGTGAAGATGCCCCAAGATGCATCAAGCAGCACTGTTCACGATACTAGAGGGCTTTCAGGTGTGGCAGCCTTAAAATTTATTTATGCTTTTAGAATCTTGTGAACTTGCTGTGAAGTATTAGAAAGAATTTGCATTTGATCCGTTTGATAACTATAAATCTTTGCCCCTCTGTTTTTAACCATTGACAACTAATTGATCTGTTTGTGACCGGTTGTCATTCAGGAGGGGAGCGCTCATTTTCAACATTATGTTTTGCATTAGCTCTTCATGAGATGACAGAAGCCCCATTTCGAGCAATGGATGACTTTGATGTCTTTATCAATGTTATTAAAATCGGACCGGCCGGTTAAACCACGAACCAGCAGGCAAATTAGTTGGTTCAATAACTAAAAATCGGATTAGTAAAAAATCGAATTGAATACAAAAAACCGGTTTGAACCGGCGAACCGAAAAACCGGACTTAACCGGATTTTTGGTTAAAATGTGTAAAAAATCATAATTTTTTGTATATTTTCACACACACACACACACACACACACACACACACATACATATATATATATATATATTTGTAAATTTTCATTATTTATTTATTTGAAAAATTAGTATTTTAAATTGTAAAAATATCACATAATAGTTTAATATATTTATTATATATTTGAGTTTATTGCAATTAAATATGATTATATTCATATATGTAAGGTCAATATTTTTTAAATTTGCTTCATTAGTACTCTATCTAAACAAGAAATTTTTTTCATGATATGATTATATTTTTATATTTCTAACATATGATATTTAAAAATTCATAATGAAACACTTGTACTAATAAAATTGAAATTATGTTTTGTAACTTATTATTAAAATATTTGTGACATATATTTAATGTTTGATATATATATATATATATATATATATATATATATATATATATATATATATATATATATATATATATATATATATGTAAATTTTTATTATTTATTTATTTGAAAAATTAGTATTTTAAATTCTAAAAATGTCACATAATAATTTAATACTTATTATCTATTTGGGTTCATTGTAATTAAATATAATTATACACATATATGTAAGGTTAATGTTTTTTGTAGTTGCTTCATTAGTACTCCATCTAAACAAGAAACTTTTTTCATTATACGATTATATTTTTTTATTTCTAACATATTATATTTAAAAATTCATAATTAAGTACTTGTAGTAATAAAATTGAAATTATGTTTTGTAACTTATTATTAGAATATTTGTGACATATATTTAATGTTTGATGAATATTTTTTTTAATTTTATATAGTAGTATTTATAAAATTATATTAAATAATAATATTTTAAAAATAGAAAAAAATCCGATTGAACCGGTTGAATCACGAACCCTCAACCTTATCGGTTCTTTATTCGGTCCGATTTTAATAACATTTGTATTTATGGTAAGTATTTCATGGCCTTGAAAGTGCATTTAATGTTTGCTAAAACTTGGCCATTATTGAAGGTCCTGGACAACTTACTTTTGATAACATCAAGAGGCCTTTGCTTTCATGTGCCTGTCAAAAATATGAAGTCCTGTATTTGGAGGATTGCAGTTTCTGATAGATTTTTCTTTTCTTTTTCTTTCTTTTTTGGCAGGATGTAGTTAGTTTGAAAATCAGCTTAGACACTTTAGTAGATTTTGCATTAGCTCAAGGATCCCAATGGATTTTTATCACCCCTCACAATATCAAGTTTTAAGATGTGCTCATATGATTTTCAAAGTTTGCTCTGAAATCTTGTGTGCTGCAACCTGCTTTTTCCTTTGTTGAGGGTTAGGGCAAAAGGTTTGATGCATGTGGTTTTTGTGCTATAATCTGGTTTTGATCCATTAGCAATCATCCCCCTGATATATTTTTACAATTGTTGCTCTTGTGTAACACAGTGCTGCAATTGGTGCATTCATTGATACAAATTTTCTTTGAATGCTAATTATTGCTAATTTTAGAATAATAAATTGGTGCAATTAGTGTCTATTTGTGTTTTAATATCTCTATTTTATTGCTAGTAAAACAATTGTTTGGCTTTTCCATGGTAAAATATTCATGGTAAAATATTCCATTTTGAGAATGCAATAAGGGGAGGGGCAGATGTTGTGATTGCATTTGGAGGTGATGGCACTCTCCATGAGGTACAACTTGTTTTTTTCTGGCTCCTGAGATAGATGAGCTTTTGTAAAGTGTTAGGTGTGGTAAGTACTGATTTTTTGTTTATAATGCACTTTGTACTACCGCTCTCGTGATATCGAAACATCATATTTTTAAGTTGCTCCATAATTTTTTCACAAAAGAGCTTATTTTTGTTGACTGCATAATATATATTTACATTTTTGGGGCCCATGTCCTAGAAATTGATGTTCATTGTTAAGTATGGTTATCCTATATAGGCATGTATGTCAACAAACTAACCAAGAAGCTGATCGAGTGTGCTTGAACTGTTTGTTTTCTGCATAACCATAATTTCATATTGCATAATTTAGATGACTTGATGGAGTTCTTTTTATGTGATCATTGGCAATTCAACTTATTGGATCATGTGTTTAGTACACTCTTATCTATATGTATTTTGCGTTGGAAATAATAATTAAAAAATTGTATTAATTTTTAGCGATGGATTTCATCATCAGGAATTTTTTTTATTGGTGGGTGAATTTAGCAATGGAAAATGAATTTCCGTTGCTAATTTTGACCAAATCACCGAATCTGTATTGGTTGGATTTAGCAATGAAAATTAATTCCGTTACTAAGAAATGATAACCGTCAATTAGCAACCACTGATTCCGTTGCTATTTTTGATTAGCAACAGAAAATTGATATTTTCCGTTGCTAAATGGCTACTTTCTTGTAGTGAGATATATATATTCAATTTTTTTTCTATTTCTTTCTATAATTTACATAAAATAATATTTTAAAACATATTTAAATTATATTTTTATTTTTATATCTTAATTTTTTATATTTTTCTATAAAATTCATATAACATTTTGAACTAAATTTATATTATGTCACTTTCTTTAATTATATAGCAATATTTATATATAGAATTTGATTAAATTTTATATATGTTATTTTTTTATCATATATTGGTGTTCATATTTTACTGAATAATATTTAATTATATTTTTTTATATTTTAGAGCTTATGTTTTAACATTTAATATTATCCAAAATTTTACTTGATTTAGAATAAAAAATATTAATTTTTAATAAATATCAAATCTATTTTATAATATTTGTTATTAATTCATAGAACATGAATTTTAACTAGTAAATTGTATTTATTTTGTAATTTTTATATTAAATTACTTTACACATTTGAAATTAAATTTAACTTTATCTAATTTTTTATATAATTTTATGTTATAAATTTTAATGGTTAACAAAAAAATATCGGTTGACCAAACTAATAATCCGAAACCGATAGACTGGTTAATCGAATGTAACGAACTGTTTAATGGTTAGTAATTTTAAAAAACCAATATTAATGGACTGATTAATTTTTTTACCAATTAACTAATAAACCGGTCCATACTCACCCCTTCTTAGGATTGATACAAATTAAATAACTTGACACTTTTATTTGACATAAATTGTTATTACAACAACAAATACATTTACGCTTAAAGTTAATTAAACAGAAGGTAACAATAAAACAAAACAAGGTTTAACAGAAATGTTACATTGTGTACAAAGATTATTAAAAAAAGAAAAAAAAAAAGAAATAAAACCATTTACACAGAGATTACTTGGAAAGTAATAATAAAAAGAATTGGCATCAATTCTGAGAGTGAAATTTGAGAAAAGAAAAGCCAGAACCACTCAATTTCTCCTCAACAATTTGGTCTAAACGAGCACCCATTTCTTCAGTAAAATAATTCCTCCAATCTCCTGACTTACCTTTCCGGTAAAAAGAATTGTTTTGAATAATAAAAGGAGAATTTTGGCTATATGCACCGCTTTTACTGGCCTTCAAGTCACGCAGATTCTCAAACCTGCAAAAATCAACAATTTGCTGTACCAAACCTTCACTCTCTTCCTCGGGAGTAAAAGGATATCCCATAAATTCAGCGAGCTTTTTAACAGCAGAAACTGTGTCTTCCTTCAGATCCTCGTACACCAAGAACAAAACCTTGTCAGGATGTTGTACACTAGCATTCCAATATCCAAAAACATGATCCCAGTAAGGTCCATTGTTAGCGGCACCTTCACAGAAAGCTTCAAAGGAATCATTCATGCTAACATAAGCATCCTTGTCCATTCCTTCAGGCAATCTTCCTCTCAGGAAATGCCACATGGATACTAACACATCCTTAGGGTCCCTACATATGTACACCATTTTACACCCTAATTCAGTAATGGAGGTTGGCAACGAAGTGTAAGGAATGTGGGTGGAGAGAAGGGGAGTTTCACGGTGGCGATTGTTTTCTTTATAGCAAGCATCAATCTCCAAGAAAGGAACACAGTCGTGAGGTGTAGAGGTTAACAGAGGGGAATTAGAAGAAAGGTCGAAACGGGTACGAGTGAGAATGGCGAAGGCTAAAGCTTTAAGCCAAGTGGTGCCAGTTTTAGGGAAAGTGCAGAGGAAAATATCAGAAGGGTGAGCTTGGAAAGTGTGCTGAGCAGTTAGAACAGCTTCAAGGTAGATAGTGAAGTACCAAAAGCCTTGGTACTGATGAAGTGGCATGAATTTCCAATCATTTCTGGTGGGAAGGGATGAGATTATATGGCCGAATTTGCTTTGGGAGAGTAGATTGATTAAATCATGTTCTGCTGAGGAAGATGAGGGAGTTGATGATTCCTGTACGGCAGGCAATGCTTTGTTTGGAGGGATTGATTGTCGTGAGAGAGTAATGGAAGTAATCTGCTGATTGGAACCCAGCTGGGGAACCAATGTTGGACGATCTAAGTTTGTGTTTTTAGGTGAAACTGCAAGTCTGGGGAGGGGCTTCATCAATTTTCCCTGAGCAAGATCCTTTTTTTTTTTCTTCTTGTTTTATTGCGTGTGGAGAAAGCTGATATATATATATATATATATATATATATATTCTGGTTTGGAGTTTATGGATGAGATGAGAGGTAAGGAAGGAGGGTTGTGTATTTATACTGCATCCCTATCCACATTTTTAAATACTATTTATTCTCTAATTTGCCGCCCTTCTTGAAATAGAAAACTTTTAATTGCTTTTGGGCAGCCAAATTTGATTTTGTTAATGGGCATCGAACTGTGCGCTGGGTTAGTTGGAATATGGGTACATGAACGTGTTTGTGGAACAATTCAAAAAGAAAAACACTATTGAATGTCAACGTATGAAATATGAAGAGGACAAGCTTCAAATTAAGCCGACTTAGTTATCATGTCTATTAAATCTTGAGCTTAATTTACTTTTATTTTGGAGGTATATTTGATAATGAATTAATTACATCCGTAGTTATCGAATTTTTTAATTTATAACTAAATGCTCATAATAAAATATTTTGTAACATAAAAATTATCAAAATTCTATTTTATTTTAATTGAAGTAAAAATTATCTAAAAATTAATTTTTTTATATTATCGAAATGATAGTTAAGAGCACACCACGTATAATTACCATGTCATTTTAGGACTAATAACCTTTATAAATTGAACTAACACATGAAAATTTTATGCCATTATGTAAACATGAAAAATAACGTATACAGAAAATAAAAAAAAAATTCAAATAACTAATCATGATCTATTTGTAAAGTTAATTAATGTTAAAATAACGTGATAATTATATATAATCTGCTTAATTGTCACTTTGGTGACATAAAATTTTAATTTTCAAGTCATTTTTACTTGAATTAAAATAAAATAAAATTTTGCTGATTTTTGCATTATAAATTATTTTATTATGACATTCAGTTATAAATCGCAAAATTTGATAGCCACTAGGGGCTGCAAAATTGATCCAAATCCAAAACTCAACCCAAATCCGTAAAAAAAATGACTCAAACCCAACCCAATTCAAACAAATACTTATTGGATCAACAAAAAACTAACTCATTTTATTTTTTAACTCATTGGGTCTGTACATCCAGAATATATAGTAAATGGCCTTAAAATTTGCAGACTAAAAATGTTAATAATAATAATAATAATAATAATAATAATAATAATAATAATAATAATAATAATAATAGTATGTATTATTTATAAGGCAAAATTCATTTTCAAGTCCTTCAACGTTTGAAATTTTTATATTGAATTTTTTTACTAACTTTTTTTTATAGATCTCTCTATTTTTATTCGAAATAACATGCCGTTCCTAAACGTAATCCCTAACTAATGGGACTTGATAGGACCAGAAATGCCTTATCTTGCAAGAGGAGCAGCTGGCAGTTTGAAGGCTAAAATGGAAGGAAGGACCTGCAAAAACGAAGTGTCCGGTCGGACCCAGGCGTTAGCATTCCGAAGCTTAAGTCAGTGACTTGGGAGTAAAAGTTAAAGGAGAGATAGAGTCCACAAAGTTCAATACCTGGTGTCATCGTGTTTTTGGCTATTTATAGGAGATCTTTTGGGGAAAGGGTACTTGAATGCCTTAGGGAGATGATAACCGTCAGTCAGAGTAGGTGAGCGGCGATGTGACTGTAAGTAGGTGGAGAGTGTAAGCGTTGGCTTAGGCCAGTGGGCTGACAGGACAGGACGTCCCATCAGTCCAATCGGACATTACGCTTTTCTGTGTTATCTTCTAACTCACGCTACTCTTTCCTGTTAGCAGATTTAGGCCGTCTCAAATACCGTTGGGCCGAAATAACTGGACATTTAGAGATGTAATTTCTGTAGTTATCAGGACTAATAAGACTACAATTTATTTTCCATTAACAAGCGTGTATTGTCAAATGAAGCCAACTTGTATCCATGCGTGCTGATAAAAATGTGGCATAGTATAATTGAACTAAAAATAAGAATTTAAAATATAACCCCTAAAAATATTTGAACTACACTCTAGTGATGCAAATTAATACCTAACCAACATCTGGCCACTAAAATAATTATTTTGAAAAAAAAAAACTAAAATTAACTTTTTTCTTCTTCGGATTTCACAGAAAATTAATTTTATTTTATTTTTCTTTTATTTTAACTTATTATTTACATTATGTTTTAAATAGAATATTATTATTATTAGATCTATTAGTTAATAATAAAAAAATTTATATTAATTTACATTAAACCCATTGGTCAATCAAAATCCATTCAACCCATTTGGATATTGATCCATTTATAACTCATATTTTTTTTACTTATTATGATCCAACCCATTAGTAATCCATCCATTAATAGTCCAATCCAAATCCACCCAACCCGTCCATTTACCACCTCTAATGGCCACATATGTTTTCGAGGCTCAATTTGAAACTTCAGGTGCCAAGTGGTACTTGGATCAACTAGTAACAGCGGTTGAAAACAATTCCATTTTTAATTATTAGTAATAGAAGATTATATATATAAAAATTACTCCCTCCGTTTTTTTTTTATGTTTGCCGTTTAAGATAGTTTGCCAAAACCAATAATCTATTAAATATATTGTATAAATAACTAATTTATCCTTATTAATTTTTTCCTAAAACTCTATTTTTCACACTAACATTCTCTCTCTTTTTAATTATATAGCTTAATTAAATAAAGGTAAATATGAGACAAACTAATTAAAAGTACATCAAAAATTTAAAAAGTCATTCATAAATTTTTTTTTAACAACTTCTAAACGTCAAATATATAAAAACAGATGGAGTATTACTTATGCAAGATTTCACCTAAATTGTATGATTTGAATATGAGATTATTTAACACTTAATAAAAAGTATAAAATATTTCAAATTTGACTATTGTTAATGTATTTTTAATAGGTCTCTCGTATAATAAATTAGAAAAAATTTATTATTGATAGAATGTAAAACTAATAATCCCTTATTTATAATGACCTAAAATTTTAAATTACAACAAAGTTTATTAAATTTTATTTCAACTTGGATTAATTTCTTAAATTCTAGTAAAAAGGACCACCTACATATACATTAATTTAAGTTGTGTTTATCGTAAGGAAAGTGACAGAGCTTTGTCAATCCTTTATTTTATTGTTTAATATTTCAACCCGATTAGTCAGTCTAAATCGAATTTAGCATTGAAAAGTATTAGCAAGGAAGGTCCCCTTGTATTTACAAGTTCATGCTAATATCATTTAATTTAAAGTTAATTTTTTAGTCAACTAATCTATTTGAATATGAGATTATTTAACACTTAATAAAAAGTATAAAATATTTCAAATACAACTATTGTTAATGTATTTTTAATAGGTCTCTTGTATAATAAATTAGAAAAAATTTATTATTGATAGAATGTAAAACTAATAATCCCTTATTTATAATGACCTAAAATTTTAAATTACAACAAAGTTTATTAAAATTTATTTGAACTTGGATTAATTTCTTAAATTCTAGTAAAAAGGACCACCTACATATAAATTAATTTAAGTTGTGTTTATCGTAAGGGAAGTGACAGGGCTTTGTCAATCCTTTATTGTATTGTTTAATATTTCAACCCGATTAGTCAGTCTAAGTCGAATTTAGCATTGAAAAGTATTAGCAAGGAAGGTCCCCTTGTATTTACAAGTTCATGCTAATATCATATTTAAAGTTAATTGTTTAGTCAACTAATCTATTTGAATATGAGATTATTTAACACTTAATAAAAAGTATAAAATATTTCAAATACGACTATTGTTAATGTATTTTTAATAGGTCTCTTGTATAATAAATTTGAAAAAATTTATTATTGATAGAATGTAAAACTAATAATCCCTTATTTATAATGACCTAAAATTTTAAATTACAACAAAGTTTATTAAATTTTATTTCAACTTGGATTAATTTCTTAAATTCTAGTAAAAAGGACCACCTACATATACATTAATTTAAGTTGTGTTTATCGTAAGGAAAGTGACAGAGCTTTGTCAATCCTTTATTTTATTGTTTAATATTTCAACCCGATTAGTCAGTCTAAGTCGAATTTAGCATTGAAAAGTATTGGCAAGGAAGGTCCCCTTGTATTTACAAGTTCATGCTAATATCATTTAATTTAAAGTTAATTTTTTAGTCGACTAATCTATTTGAATATGAGATTATTTAACACTTAATAAAAAGTATAAAATATTTCAAATACGACTATTGTTAATGTATTTTTAATAGGTCTCTTGTATAATAAATTAGAAAAAATTTATTATTGATAGAATGTAAAACTAATAATCCCTTATTTATAATGACCTAAAATTTTAAATTACAACAAAGTTTATTAAATTTTATTTCAACTTGGATTAATTTCTTAAATTCAACTAATATTCTAGTTGGAATTCAACTTAAATTCCTTATAAGGTATAATTCAATTTTAGGGTTTCAAGAGAGTAAAAATCATTTTTTGAAGAACTTCAATTAGAGAAGAAGAAGAAGAAGAAGAAGAAGAAGAAGAAGAAGAAGAAGAAGAAGAAGAAGAAGAAGAAGAAGAGTTTTTTTCTCTCTCTAAGTTTAAGCTCTAACAATCTTTGGTAAAAACACACACCAAAAATAAATGAATTTCAGATTTTATCTTTGAAAATGAAGACCACGGATCGGAGCAAGAGATCTGGATCATAATTACCATAAAGTCAGAATACTTCCTGAGGGTAATATTCTAGGCTCTCTTTCTATTTTTCTCTCTCTAAAATCTAATTGGCATGATCATGTGATTCCTTAATATGTATTGGCATGCTTTATTTGTCACCATGATTAGAACAACATGCATGTTAATTTGAGACATTTTAGATAGTAAATCCGGACTAAATAAGTATGTTAATGGTGTGTTTAATATGATCCCCTCAATTGTTGCAAATATAAAGCTTGATATTTGGTTTCTTTGATCGTGTAAATGTACATCTCCTATGTATTATATGTATGATTTGTTGTTGTAATATATTTTGGCATGATTTAGGTCATAAAAATGCATATTTAGGGCTATGAACATTCTCTGCATAATTTTCTACATTTTTTTGCCATAAAACAACAATTTTGATTTTGTCCAAAGGTGACAGACAAAAAGAAGGACTGACGGAAGGCCGTCCCTCATACAAGGGACCAGACGTCTCAATCCCTTCTCCACATCTTGTCCTTCGCTCTCTTTGTGGACATCGTTCGCCTATTTTAGGCATCGGTGAGTGTATTTTAAGGCATTTTTTGGCATATTTTATGTATTTCATGTGTTTTGCTTCTTCTTTCATCATATTTATATTAATTCATGTTATTTTGATACTGTACAACATGATTTTGTGTCTAAAATTATTTATGCATAATTAAACCTGTAATTATTTACTATGATATTTATGGACGTTAATTTATTTGTTTTATTGTGATTAATTTACTAATTTATTTATCTTTTGTGATTTTCTTTTGAGTGTTTAATGTTTATGGCCTTCGAAGGGTTTGTGTTTTTCTGCATGGAAAGTCGTGCTATAAAGTGGTTATCTCTTTCGCTTTCCAATCAGCTCTATCAGTTAATTCGTTTTATTTATTTATTATGATTTTATTTCATTTATTATTTAGTTTTGCCATTATTTGTTATTCTATTTTGGATGTATTTTTTTCGGGGATGTAATAGTTAGTAAAAAAGGGATTTTTGTGCATGATAAGATAAAAAGACACTAAAATATTTTCTATTGAATCAATCGGGTTTTCCTTCCAAAATATAGATCAATGTTCGATTTTTAGCCCAAACTCATACAATATAATAAAAGTATTTTTTTTTTGTAAATATGCATTAGGGAACAGATGCTTCTAATTTAACATATTTCTCATTTTATGTATGTTATTTCAATTCTATATATTTTATTGAGGATGAATCGCCTATTTAATAATTTTAAGTAGGACTTTATTTGTTTTTTTATTTATTGCTTTTGGTTTGATTAGGATGTTTATATTGGTTCTATTGCTTGCATTTTGTGAGGGAGGAGAGAAGACTAATACCAAAAACTAAATTATAAAATGATGTCTAATCAAGATGCCTAATAAGAGTTATATCCTGAACACCAGTCTCTGTTTAGACATCAAAAAGTCGAGACAAACTTCTCGATATTTTATTGGATGGTGATTCCATGATACCTATATTTTTAGGCCCACTAATAGATGCCTTCATATGTTGACTACCAACCATAAACTAGGCTTGATCCCTCATTATAGCGAAGTGGCCAATTTGTGAGTTAAATGAGCCTCATCCGATCATGGATCCTAAAGGCAAGCCTTCAAGAATCCCATCGAAAATGAAAGGTAGCTCCGATGCACATCACAATGGCAACTCCGCTGAGGACCAAAGAGACCTTGCTTTGAAAAATATCTTGGTTAAGTTTTTTATAATTGGATTTTATCAATTAATCCTTTCTCTTTTCTAAATTGCATTTTTTACATTTATCTTAGAGCTTTAGAATTAAGCTAGGTATATCCCTTTTTAGCCTCGGTGTTATTTTGAAGTATACTTTACATTCACTAAATGTAAGGAGGCATCAAGAAGACCTACCAGCCCAAGTCTAGTACTAAATGGTATTTAAAATGGTGATCCATTGATCGTGATACTCGTGATAAGCTAGATCTATTGGCAGGGATCATGCTTGGATAGCACTAAAATTTTATCACCCTTGACTCAAGCCCATGTAATGACAATAGCAATTTTTTCTAAGTTGTATAACCATAATAATATTTGCATGCTATATGAACTTTATATATTGACCAAACTCAAAAAAATTAGAAAGGCACTAGTCGAAGGCTGTTATGCCCGACAGGCCTAATACGGTCTGTGTGAGTTAGTCAAGATACATAATGGATACAAACACATGTGCCTATGCTTTCAATTAAAGAGGTTATGTTATCGATTTTCTGCCATACACTATGCATGTCCATTGGGTATCCTGTTGACCCATGGATTAAGCCTACTTAGAAAAAATATTACACTACCTCCTGTGTGAAAATAATAAGGTTGAAAAGTTTTGTCTATGCTTGTGTGTGATTGTGATTGACATCTAACGAAAATATTCATTGTATTCATGCATCATATATATCATGTTCATGCATTATTCATCATACATCACTCCTAATGTTTAATTCTTGAAGCCATCATAGATTCACCTAAGTGGTCCAGAGGGTTAGACGGTCATCTTATTCAGAGATCTATATCTACACTACTAGTGTTGAGATTAGAGCCAAGTTCAGAGTTGGGATCTGAGATCAGTTCAGAGTTTGGTTCAATTGAGCTTTCAAGAAGCAGCCAAAAGACTACAAAATGATAGAAAATCTTGGGATGAGAATATCTGCTTTAAGTAATAGACTAGCCTTTGTTTCGATACCTTTGGTTATATAAGACGCATTAGACAGAGAGTTAGATAGAAGATTTCAGGAGCTTGAAAATCGTCTATGGGCTAAAATTATAGGTTTGCTGGACCAAAAATTGGCAGAATTTTACAAAAGTTTGTTAACTAGAATTAAGTTTTTGCTTGCACTATTAACTAAATCTCAGCTTAAGACCCTACCATTCTCAGCCACCGAGACTGAAGAGGCCTTTGCAACGGTTAATGGTAAAGCTACAGAAGAGCACTTAACTAAGAAAATAAACATCTAAAGTAATGACGGGGCCACAGGGATTTTAGTTTTAAGGTAGTTCGAGATCATTACGCTATCATGGATAAATCATTGACTTGGCACCTTACTTGTCTCAATGAGCAAGGAAAATTATAACCATTCCCACCTAAATCTATTAAAGGGCAAGGTAAGCCACATCATTGGGCAGACTAGTTTTATACCTATCATCAACACATAGGAGATCTAATGGATAAATGTCGGACTCTAAGAGATTGCATCCAAAGCATAGTTAATTCTAAGCAGAAAACTAACGAGGCATGGTCACTCGATGGGAAAATCTCATGGAAAAAGGAGGTGCTAACTGTCAAGAATGGGATAGGATAAGATTTGATATGAACATCATTGATGAGATGGTTGAAGCGCTCATCCCTGAAATGGCTTTGCCAATTACTACATATAAGCCACTGTTTTGGTATCTCACTCGCCTAATGGGAGAAATAATTGCTAAATTCGAAAGAGAAAAACATCAGGGGAGTCTTTTACTAGAGTAAGTGGAGGTACTTGAGGATCTGATATGCTTTATCCTTTTAGATTGCTCTGAATGTTTTGATTGTCTGGAACTTCTTTAAAAAACTTCCACTATCTCCTCTCAATAAAAACACCAAATGATAATATCGAGAATATTGAAATGAGTCAATCTTGGAAAACTTTAATGTAAAGATACAACATTTGATCAGGAGACAAGCACAAGAAAAAGGATTGTAAGAGATTAGTAATTCAAAACTTAAGTTAGAGAGAAAATTTAGAAAGAAATTGTCTCAAATGAACACCAACAAGTCATTTACTTAATGGGTTAAGGAGTTATTTATAGTGCTTGTAATTTTTGTGTTGGAGTGGCTGTAATTTCTGTTATTTAGAGTATTAGGTCTATAAATGATAGAATAGAATAAGGTATGCTAATGTGACGTAAAGGTAAAAACAGGTTCCAATCGGCATACACATATGCAAGCATATAACTTTTGGATCGGCCTAATAGATAATTAGCCTAAGTCCATTTTGCATCTGGATTGGACCTTGGCCTCCTGGGATAGGCCCATATGCAGATATTATGTAATGTATTATCACTAAGCTACCAAACCCAACTAACTTGTGCCATCCTAATATTTGTCAATTCTTAAACGGATAACTAAGGGTGCGTTCGGAAACGATTTTATTTTTGGTTTTTGATTTTTTTTCTTAAAAATAAAACAAAAACATGTTCGACAAATTTGTTTCCGTTTTCATTTCTACAAAAAATTAAGAAATGATTTTGGCAATAAAAACAAAAAATAAAAATCTTTAAAATATGGTTTTTATGGTTTTGTTTTTATCAATAATTTAATTACTTCATCCTTATTATCACCACCGCTACCACCACCACACCACTGCCACTACCACATCACCACCACTACTACTGTCGCCGCCGCCACCACATCGCCGCCACCGTCACACCGTCGCCGCCGCAGCCACCACCGGTGCTACCGCCACCACCACACCACCACGCCGTCGCCACTGCCGCCACCGACACCACATCGCCACCACTGCCGCCGAAGTCGTCACCACTACCACCACCATCGCCACCACTGCCACCACCACTGCTGCTGCCACCACCACCACCACCATTGCCACCACTGCCGCCACCATCTTTGCCATCACCATCGCTACCACACTACTACTATCACCACCACCACCACACCATCACTGCCGCTGCCATCTTTGCCACCACCACCGCCACCACACTGCTACTAACACCACCACCATTACCACACCGTTGCCACCACCACCACCATCGCTACCGCCACCGCTACCACTGCTACTGCCGTCGCCATCATCGCTACTACTGCCACTGCACTGTCATCACTACTACTGTCATCGCTACCACCACTAGGCTATCGTTGTTGCTACCATTATCGCTACCACCACCATACTGCTACTGTCGTCACCACTGCCGCCTCTACCATCGCTACCACCACTACCACCATATTATGATTTTTTTAATGTAATATATTTTAAATTTTGAATTTTATTAAATATTTATTATTTAATATTAATAATTAGATTATATATATGTATTAATGAATGTTAGAATATTTTTTAAAAAATAAATAGAAAAATAGTTTTTAAACAGTTTTTAAAAAACAAATAACAAAAACTAAAACTAGTTTATGAATTTTAAAAAATAAAAAATAAAAAACAAAAAATATTACCAAATACACCCTAAAGGATGACTTGATAAAAATTGGTATTAATTCCTAGCATTAAATTGACACTTTTGAAATCCAATTAAAGAAATTTTTTGTATACATCCTTTATTGGTCATGGTAATACATCCATCGTCCTAGACAAATATGTTGGTGGTCATATTTGATAGAATTTAAGAAATTAAGCAGTCCTGCCGTTATACACATAAATATTCACCATTTTACTCTTTACAAATATTTAAATATATAGTCATTGATTTTTTTAATATAATTAACTAATTGAGTTGAAGTGTAAGTAATATTTTTTTTTCCCGAGTTGAGTATGAATTTTTAATTAAAGGTACTATCTCAATTCATGCAAAAACTTCTTATAAAAAAAATTGAATTTGTAAATATCATTTTCAGTTTCCACCAATTTTTATGAACATCTTTAAATTTTAAATTATGAAGTTTTCTTTTATTATGCACTCAAATTTATGGTGTATATATTATTCAACAATGTTTAAGCACTAACCAACTGATGTAGAGTGTAGACTGCTCACTTTCCATTGATTTTTTACTTATCTTGGTTGACTCTTTGCTTAATTTCCATTGAATTTTTAACCATATCTGATAAAGTATGAATTATCAGAAATATATGTCCGTACAAATAAATTCATTCCAAACATCGACATAAACTAAATCTATAAATAAAAAGACCTAATCAAACTAGAGGTCAGTCCTCCAAAATTTGAGTCAATAAACTTAAAAGAGAATGTCTATAAACATTTAATAGCTGGTTTATATAAGTTTTAGCTATATATATATATACACACACTATGATTTATAACGAAAAATAATTCAATTTCTATTTTGCAACAAAAAAGTAATAAAAATCAAAAAAGCGTAAATCTAACAAAAAAACCTAACTTTTATTTTGATTCATTATTTAATTAATTAATTTATTTATTTTTTAATGATATAATTTGTATAATATTAATTCAACTTTTTCTCGATTTTTGTAACATCCATTCAATCAAAATAAAAGTATTGTTATCAATTAATTGACTTCTCCAAGTACAATCAGATGAATAATAATAATAATAATAATAATAATAATAATAATAATAATAATAATAATAATAATAACAACAACATTATCAATTAACGAGAAAAAGAGTTAAGAATAAAATATTCTTTTAAACTACTTCATCCTTTCTTTTTTATTTGTCACTTTAAAATAAAATTTAAATTCTATTTATCTGTCACTTTTAAACTTTCAATATAATTTAATTTGCTTTTTTAATTTATTTTTTTTTCAATAAAATCAAAACCAATCAGATTTGATAATTTAATTTTAATCATGTAATTTAATACTAAATTTAAATCTATTTATTATTTCTTAATTTTAGTGAAAATAACAAAAGTAACTGATAAAAAAGAATGGAGGGAGTATTTAGAAAGAAATAGTTTAAAAAGGTATACATATGCCATTAAAATTATTCTTGTCAAATATATATATATACTAAAATAATTCATATTTACCCTTATTTGTAATAATAGGACAAATATAAATCATTTTTAACAACTATAAATTCAAATATAAATCCGTTGGAAACGGTAAGAAAAAATGAGTTAATTTGGCAATTACAAAATAAATATAAATCAGTCTAGTTTAGTAACTATATGCACATTTTTAAACTAAAATTTAATTTAATTTAATAATAAATTTGTAGTATTTTATATAGTTTGAAAATAAATTTGGTCATTTTCCCCGAAAATAAATCACAAGGATCTAGGTTTCCGTTGAATAATCCTTGTGCTTGTAATTAAATGGTTCCGCAAAGAAGGCTAATTACAGAAAATACAAATAGATGCCCATTTAGACCGAAAATTCTTGTCTAATAATGAGTTTTCACGTAAACTAGAGAAAAAAAAAATTAAAAGAATTTACAGAACCCTAATAATGAGTTTTCACGTAAACTAGAGAAAAAAAAAATTAAAAGAATTTACAGAACCACATTTGCATGGTAACTACTTAAGTACCAATTGAATTATTAAAGGTCTATGAGTATAAAGTTATATATATATATATATATATATATATATATATATATATATATATATATATTACAAAAACGATAACGTTTTAACTTAAGACATAAAATTATTTCGAGATCAAATTTTAGGTTTTATCTTGGACATAACAATTACATATATATAAACCAAGAAACAAAGATAAAAAGAAAAGGTTGAATGAAAAATCATAATTGGCTGCCCAAGCAATTTGGAAGTGTAAGTTTCATGACAGGAACTCGTAGTCTTAATTTCAATATGGGTGGCGAATGTGTAGTATAAATACAGAATTCACCTTCCTTAACTCTCATCTCATCCATAAACTCTAAGAGAAAAAAATATACTATCAGCTTTCTCCACACACACAGAAGGAGAAGAAAGAAAGAAAAGAAATGGATGCTATTCAAGGAGAGTTTATGAACCCAGCCCCCAGGGTAGCAGTTTCTGCAGAATTATCACGTAAAATCACAAACTTAAGTCGTCCAACAATGGTTCCCCAACTGGGTTCCAATCATCAGATGACTTCCATTACCCTCTCACGATAATCAATGCATCCAAACAAAGCATCACCTGTTGCACACGAATCAACTCCTTCATCTTCATCAGGAGTACATGATTTAACCAATCTTCTCTCCCAATTCAAATTCGGCCATATAATCTCATCCCTTCCCACCAGAAATGATTGGGATATCCTTTTACTCCCGAGGAAGAGACTGAAGGTTTGGTCCAGCACATTGTTGATTTTTGCAGCTTTGAGAATCTGCGTGATTTGAAGCCCAGCAAAAGCGGTGCATATAGCCAAAATTCTCCTTTTATTATTGAAAACAATTCTTTCTACAGGAAAGGTATGTCTGGAGATTGGAGGAATTATTTCACTGAAGAGATGGGAGCTCGTTTAGACCAAATTGTTGAGGAGAAATTGAGTGGTTCTGGCTTCTCTTTTCTCAAATTTCACTCTCAGGATTGATGCCAATTCCTTTTATTATCTCTCTCCAAGTATATATATATATATAGGGGCGTAGCCACTTGGTTATTAGTGGGGTCAATTGACCCCACTCAATCTAGGAAAATTTTTAAAATAGCCTATGTAAATTTTTTTTTTTTCAAAATTGAACCCACTAAAATTTTTAAATAATTCCATAACAATTAATCTCGTTAAAAAATTGACCCCACTGAATCCAATTCCTGACTACGCCCCTATATATATATATATATATATATATATATATATTGAAAAATATAATCTTAGTAGACAATGTAACATTTCTGGTAAATCTTGTTTTCTTTTTAGTGTTGCCTTATGTTTATCTTTTAGCATAAATATATTTGTTGTTGTTGTAATAACAATTTATGTCAAATAATAGTATTGAACTTGCTTTTATATTAAACATAATAACAATTATTTGTTGATGTTGTTGCTTTTGCTTGTTTTTCCTAGGACTCTTTTATGGCGGCAGTTGTTTCTTCCTTCTCTGTGGCTGAGTTTTAACTGCCATGTTGGGGGCGGCTTAATCGGGTGTCTTTATTTAGTTTGAGCAAGATGCTCTGGTTTACAGCTTAATTCCGTTTTGTTTTAGGCTCTCTGTTTCTTTGGTTTTTTTGGGTTTCTGATTCTTAGACATTTGCTGGGTTCTTTTATTTTGTTGGGTTTTATCTTGGTCCTTTCCCTGGAATGTTTGCTGTAGCAGTTTTTGTCTTTAGGTTGAGTTTATGATTAGGCGTTGTGTACCTGGGTCTGTTAGCCATAGCTCTGCTCTCAGTGTTACTGTTTGATCCTTTGTTTTTTCATCAAAATTCAGCTGCTTACAAAAAATAAAAACATAATTCTTTGTAACTTTTTTTTTCATTTTTTATTTTAAAACCAACATCACATTAAGATAAATAAGAGGATAACAAACAACTGGGGATTAAATCCCACACATAAGTAGCGTAAACTAGAAAAAGTCCTAACCCACTTAATGGTTAATACACAAATTGTCTGTTTTAATGCAACAATGACTTGCAATCCTGAACAATTAATATGCCAATCACATCTTTGAACAAATAGCATGAAGCAGTACTGCTACTCCGCCTCTGAATTGATAATTGTTCGCGACCACAGCTTTCTCTGGATCTTCTTTTTTTAAAATAAAAAATAAAAAAATCCAGTTACATAATAAGTGAGAAAACTTTCTACCGAGATTGAACGGTCATTTCGTCTCCAATTTCGATAATTTTTTTATCTATTTTTTTTTTTGGGTAAAACTTTACGTTTTCATCGGTGTGAATTATTAAAATCATTCTATTTTTGGGCATTTTTTGCATATCCATTTTAGTGAGATCTTCTCATATTTGTTATATTTTGCTGCATGCCACCGTTGAATGATGATTTATTGACTAGAGAAAACACCATTCAGAATCTTATCTCCAAAAGCTATTGCAAATGGAGACAAAAGGTCATCTAATGCTAGAATATTTGCACCTCCGGTAACATGAGTCAACTAGCTCCGTGTATCACGCTTAAAGAATCTCATTTTCACCACTTTATCTATAGGATACCATTCAACAAACGCAGCCAACCCCAATCCAATACTGATGAGCAATGACATCATTTCTCGGCTTTATAATCTCTTCTTAGAAGTATTCATCTTCAAGGTCTGCTATAAGAAGTGTCCCATATTGGCGAGCATCAAAGCATTCAAAAGGCAAGCCAAGAGTTTCAACAATGTACCCATAATCTCGCAGGAACACTACAAGCAAAATGTTTTATAAAGAAGGACAATTCAGTCATTAAAAGCCTATAACGACTGGAAATATCTGGTCGTCTGGTCGCTACAAGCCCATGTGTAAAAGTATAGAAGACTGGATTTGAATCCTGTCGTTAAAAACTATTAATAAAAAAATTTCAATCACCATAAACTCTTTTTAGCGATTTCATTTATTGTTTTTCCCTTTTAGCAAAGGAAAATCCATGGTTATAAATTCCTTTTCAAGACTGGTTTTTTTTTTTTTGTTGATTATGTTCCCCTGGTGAAATCCGATCATTAGAGACTCCTTTTAGCAATCAAATTTTCCTTTCGTAAATTGTGTTTAACTTTCAGCAAAATGCAATCAGATCCTTAATATTAAATTTTAAAAATAATTAAAACATAATAAAAAAATCCAATTAATGGGTCAATAGAGAATATTTTATTTGAATATATATTTATTATACATATGATTCACATATCTAAAAATATATTAAATATTTTCTTTCATAGATAGAAAAAGGAAAGTTACAAAATATATCCATATTTCCAATACTGCAAGACTACTAATTTCCTACAAGCTACATAACACAAAAGAAAATCACAATATGCATGCTCATTTTCTGCTTTCCCACTGTAGAAGTCATTGTTTATTTTTAGCAGAACTTGCTTAGCCAAAGCTTGAATCTCATTCACGTTAAATGGTTCAAACATATTGCAGACAGCATCTGGGTATTCCACAAGCAAGAGAATAAAATGATTTTAGTTTATAATACGCCAATAAACTTGGTAGAAAATCAATTTGTGATATAAAGAATGCATAATTCCCAATAAACAAAAATTGGGAGACAAGGAGAAAGAAGATTACAATATTTTCAGGCTTTCATCCAAATATATCACAATTCCTCAGCATTCTGAAACACAAATTACCTTCACATAAGCTCAATTTTGAAGTAAGAATATATCCTTCTTTTAAAATATATCAACATAATTTTACTTATATTTTACTAGATATCAGAAATGAAAACAGAATTAGCTTAGTTTACCTTATAGTATCATGTCCTTGGGATGCTCTGGTGTACTTCCATGACTAAAATAACTTAAAAGAAGTATAAGATTACGAGAGAGAGAGAGAACTTATAAATTACAAAATACAGAAATGAATCAAACACGGCCGGATAAAAAGAAAGGAACCAAAAGGTTTGCCTATTACAGCACATGAATTGAAGGGATAAACATTACCGAGATTCTTAAGAACATTTGCCCTCGAAAAATAATAGTGAGAAAAGCAAATTCCTAGTTTCTTCACCAACATAGTGGAACAATGCAAGCAAGAAATATTTCAATTGATATGATATGAGAATGAAAATTAAACTTACAGTTAGATTTAACATCTGCTAGAAGAGTTGCATCAGAAATTGCAGAGCCTCATTGTTAGTACCTGAATAAGAAACACTGACTTTGTACCTACAGTATCATCTAATGACTTTTCTCTGATCTATTATGTGTATAAAGAATTTAGTTTTATATTTGATAATCCCAAAAATGATATTGTCTAAAGCCCAGACAGTCGGCCCACTACACCTGGCAAGGCCCAAAGCCTATCAGCAGATGAGCCTAAAGAGCGAGTCACAAGACAAGGACAAAGCCACGTCATGTCCGACCAGACTGATGGGACAGTACGCCTCAGTCAATCCACTGACACAAGGCAAAACCCATGCTCCTCACCTACTCCTTGTCACCTCGTAGCTCACCAACTCTAAACAGCCAGTTATCACATTGCAAGCACTCAAGTGCATCCCTCATTCTTCTTATAAATAGCTCAATACACAACGGCTTCAGGTATTGACTCCCTAAGACTCTCTCTCTAAAATATTCTCTCCCTAAAAAGCTACTAACTTAAACTTTGAAGTGCTTACATCTGGTCCGATCGGGCACTCTCTCTTGCAAGAGTCAAGCATCTGATTGGCTCCATCCAGCCATCTCTCTCTCTTTTTAGATAAAGATATTTATGATCTTATCATTTGGTGCTTTCATTGAGAGACATGATAAATTTAAGAAATAGTAAGCACTCAACTTCTGGAGAACATGAGCGCGGTAGTAACAGCCAAGGAAAATCTAGGCCCTCGGGAAGGAGAGAGAGATCTTCCAGATCTCCAGCCAGAGGGAACCTTCTCCCAGAATTCGATGATGCCATTCTCCAGCAACCAGAGAACACCTCCATTACTGTCAGGGAAGTGCGTGCCATTCTTAGTGACTTCACTAAGAGCATCGTCCAAATAATTAAAAAAGAAAAAAGGCCTAGAACTTCCAAAAAAGACCATGAAATAGACTTCATAGACGTAGATTTCAGAAGAAGGAGAAACTGGGGAATCTGTATTAATGAGCCATGTACCCACGACAGTGGAAGAATGGAAGTCAAAACTTCAGGAAGGTATGACAAAGAAAAAGGGACAATATCTGCAGGTAGAGATTTCACCTACTTCCCCAGTAGATCTTCCACATCATCTATCAAAGATGATTTATCTTTTATATGCACACCCAACCGCAGTCGCTTCAGAAGATCTAAAGAAAATTTTGCCTCAATGGCCATAAGTAGAAAGGACAAGTGGCTCAAACAAAAACTCAAGTATTTTGGCTTGATAGAGCCTAAAAAAGGTATGTTCGAAGGAAACACTTGCAGCAACACTATCTCTCCATTCTGCAGGGAGATAACAGGGTTTGAGCTACCTTTTAGGTGGAGAGATGTAGTGATGAACAAGTATATAGGTAAAATCGATCCTACGACTCATCTTGAGAAATATCTGACTAAAGTGCAGGTTTACACCTATGATGAGAGGATTGCCTACATAATCTTTTCCACCATCCTAGGAGAAGATGCTTTGAATTGGTTCTATGAGCTTCCACAGGAATTAATCACCTCTTTCAGATAACACAATGAGCTATTCACTACGTGGTTTATTGTGCAAACATGAGTGTTGAAGTCAGTAAGCGACGTTGTAATCTTTACCAGAGAACTGATGAAAGTTTTAGAGACTACATCGATCGATTCCAGGCCATAATGTCAGAGGTGAGGAATATGAGCGTGGAAATGGCAATGAACGCCTTGGCAGGATGCATCAGTGATCGTCCACTCTTTGAGTCATTAACGAGGCCATCGGTCAACCTTTTCGATCTAATGGAAAGAGCTAGACAACACATCCAGTTGGATGACGCTCTAAGGTCCAACAAAGAAAGGAGGACCAATGTCATGGATAGATTACAGTATCCGAATGGGCGAGCGTTCAACAGAACCTCTGTATCCGATCAAATAGTAAGGAGTCTGGATAGAGCCACTATTTCAAAAAATCTGGGCAAGCGAAAAGAGATCGAATGGGGTATATCCAATCAGTATAACAATCAATCAGCTCGAACTTTCACTCTACTCAACGCCAGCCCTGTCCAAGTATTGATGTGGATCAAAGAAAAGCACAAAAAGGCTAATTGGCTCAGGGTGTCCGAACAGATAAGAAACAATGGAGATCACAGCAAATACTGTGAGTTTCACAGAGCTGTCGGGCATTAAATTGATGAATACTACTCCCTCAATAAGGAGATCGAATGACTTCTACAAATAGGTTCCCTTAAAAGATTCGTCGATTAGACTAGAGGAGAAAATTTCTGCAAATAGCCCAATGATATGAGAGATACCTCTGGGTCAGACAATGACAATGAGCACAAGAATCCAAACCCATACAGGCCATATTCGAGGTCATAACATGACAACGGTAGGATCAGTGCAAGGGGATAACTCTCTAAAAAAAAGTGGAAAGGGCGTACTCATCTAACTTGTGGGGTAAAGCAAAATCAGGTGCAATTGTTTTGATTTAAATTCATCACAAATTTATTATATCAAATTTAATACTCTCATAGCCTCTTGTAACAAGCACTGGATTACCAATCTATTTTGATGTCATATGATTAAAATTAAATTTTTTTTTTAAGTTATAAAAGCTACAACAATAAGAAAGTATGGCCTAGCAACATGCGATAAATTGTTAGAAGTTCTAACACTCTAATTTTCTCTTGCAAAATAAGTATAACCTCGAAACAAAGACTGACCTAAATATAGATACATGTCCAAACTTACGAATCTACTATTTTTTGATAATTAAATTTCTTAACTCCTCTAGCAAAACCACTGACCTTTGCCAAAGCGTGGATCAGATTCTTCTACCATCGATAACGTGAGACGAGGGCCCCAGTGCCCGAAGATCTCATACCTAATTGATCAATACCTTTCAACCTCCCAAGCATAGATTGAATCTTTTCAATTCCAATCGATGAAAATTCTGATCGACGTAATTAATTTCAATTGACAAAAATCCCGATTGACAACTCTTTAATTCTAAGCGATGAAAATTTCGATCGACGTAATTAATTTTGATTGATGAAAATACCGACTTATCACTTAATTTCGATTGATCTCACATCCTAATTAATGTATCAATATGGTACAACTTATCTGCTAGGCTCAAGACAGTCGAAGATGCGAAAGTTGGAATCCATTCGCTTGTAGGTCAAGCTCTTTCGTTAGGCTTAATGTTTTCCCGAGCTAAAAATACAAAAATCGTGCAACTTTCCTTGGCTTATTCGCTAGGTTCGATGTCCATCCCGAGCCCAAAACGTGAAAGCTTATGTATAAATTAAATTCATTCGTTAGATTCGATGTTAATCCCGAATCGAAAATACGAGATGCATTCATTTAATCTCCACCAACTTATTCGCTAGATTTGACGTCAATTTCGAACCCAAAATGTGAAGGCCAAAAATTGAATTAGCAATCTCTCCAGGATACTATCGCGAGTCCAAACATGAATTAAAATGTGGACTCGATGTACGAAATTGGTCGTCAATATTTCAAGTAAATGCAAGACTGAAAGGTCGTTTGCTATGCTTGACGTTCCCACTTGTTCTAAGCTATTGACTGCAAAGTTTGTAAAGCATCTTCAATTTCAGAAAGTACTTTATTTAATTGATTTTATGATACTTAAAATAAAATTGCACTGCAAAGTGGGAAGTCATGATTGGAAAGCAAATCACATTATATTTATATATATGAAAGAATTGTATAGGGTACAATTTTTGCCCCAAACTTCACAAAAAATGAAGAAGAAAAAAGTTACAATGAAAAGAAACACCTATGTTTTTATATCTACAATTTCTATAGTTGCAAAAGGCCTCGATTGGAGTAAAAGTAGGCTCTACAGTTTGCTCAGGAGCAGGCTCTGCCTCCACCACAGTAGGAGGTTGGAAAGATTCGACGGGCACTTCAGAAGCAGGCTCTGTTGGCGAGCAGATCGCAGCTTCAGACTCAGCCTGTGCACCAGGGTTAGGCTTGGATGACGAGGGTCTTCAGGAGCCTCCTCTTCATTGTCACTAGATGGAGGATCGGGTAAAACACCCAGATTATCCATCCAACTGAGATCAGCTTCAGAAAAATACCTATCGGCCTCGTAAATCAGCCAAGTCAGCAGCCTCCTTTGGACCTCACCCAATTGATCCAGAAGCTCCTCTTTCTAGATGGCTAGTTCTTGCATAAGCTTTTCGCCCTATGCTGCCTCTTTCTCTACTAAAGTAGTCTATAGAGAATCCTGCTTGGCTTGAAGGAGGTCGTATTCTAACGAAGCCTTATCCCTATCCCCGTTGGCTTTAGCGCACTCAGCAGAAAGGTGTTGGCATTCAGTGCTCAACCTAGCTACCTCCTCTTCAAATTTCTTGCACTGAGCGCTATCGGTAGTAAGGCACATCTTCCTTCATGCGGTCGACTTCGTTTTGTCGAGATCTTAGATCTTGGGCATACCGAGCGACCTCCCTCTTCAACATGTCCACTTTTGATCGAAGGTGGAGGGACTTATTTTTGGCCACGTTATAGTTTGCCTCCGCCTTCGTCCTCTGCCAGTCGTTATCCTTTCATTTTACCCTTCGGAAGGCTACCATACCATACATACACGAGCCCCTTTTTATTAGATAAAAGGAAAAACAAGGAAGAAAGAAATAGTCAGATGGAGGAAAGAAGAGGTAAAGGTCAGATAAATTGAAATGAGCAAGAGAATGATATGCTTACTTCTAAGCAATTCTGCTGGAATAGGCTATGCTCCTAAGCGAGCAAGTTGGGCTCCGTCATTGCCTTGAAATCGTCTTTTTGAAGAAGACCCCTAGAAAATAAAGCAGGATACAGCCCTGTTATTCATAGACCAGTCATTGCCAAAGAGCTCATTTAGAACATCATCCAGAGATGAAATCCACCTCTCAAGATTTCTCCCAACGACTCGTCGGGTGGACTCGCACTAGACGGGCTCTTTGCCTCTCGTGGCAACTTGGGCATCCACTGCAGCGACTTGATCCGCAACTTTTTTCAGAGCTGCCTTTTCAACCTATTTTTTGGTAGCCTCATCAAGTTCAGCAACTTTTCTTTGGGCATCTTTCTTTAAAATCGAGATGCTAACTGAAATAGCGGTGGGTGACTCCTCATCCAACTCAGACTCATCGATCAGCCATCGCAGACATCGTGATGGAGTCCAACTGTCTGTAACAACTCAGGAAGAAGGTCTCGAGATAACTAGTAAGGGATGAAAGATGGGTACAACAGCAGCAGTAGTAGCTGAAGGAGGGCCATTTGTTGGAGCTTTCGGAGCTTGAACTTCCAAAGAAAGCATGAGCTTCCTTTTTTTGTCTTTCTCTCTTTCTTGGCGGCCCATTCAGCCTTCCTCTTTGTCCTAGCTCGATAGGTTGGTTGCTTAGCAACATCATCTTCTTTAGCCATTATGCCTACAGCTGCATCACAGAGATAAAACGAGATAAGTATCTTATTCACTTGATTTATATTTCATGCACATGCAATGCATGATTATCAGTGTGCACTTATCACTCACTCTAATTATAATGCTCACGTTCTACATTCTCGCCAGCATCAGAGCTTGAAGACCCGACTAACGTCCCCAAGAAAATGTTGGAGTCATAGGGTTTTCCTTATCTTGCCACAGTGCTCATCAATTTTTTAATGTTGCTCTTATATATGGACCAATCGATAGCTTGGTCTTTCAGAATGATGGCTCCATCCAATCGGATTAGTGATACTCCAAATCCACCAGCCATTCCCACCAAAAAGTACCTTTCTTTGAAACCCTTAATGAAGGACGACACAACGAACAGCTTCATCTACAGTCGGCTTGTAAAGTAATACTCTGTTCCATTACTTTGGCTTGAGATATAGAAAAAATAGATGAACATGTCCAAAGTTAGTGCCACCGTCTCTATTTTGTAAAGGATCTTGAAGCAGGCCACCGTTCTCCACCTGTTCAGATGCAGTTGATTGGGGACAATTCTATAATCTTTAAGAATTGCTATCTCAAAGGCACCGAAGGAAAGCCTCAATCTCGTGTCCAATCTCCACAGATGGCAAATGAACCATTCATTCTTCTCACGCCCAAAAGGCCACTCCGTCATCGCCATAGAGTTTGGGCAGGCCATCACGGAGACCTTTACGGGAAAATCGTATCGTGAAGAAATTTTAGCTACTTTCTCCTCCGTCAATTTCGAAGGATGAGCTACAACCTCACAATCCTTATAAGTTTCAAGAAAGCTCATGTCTATCGATTGACTGCTGCTAGAAGCCGTCTTTTTTGGAGGAGGAAAAGTAAAGAGTATCATGAATGAGAAGAAAATCAAAGGCAGGTAAACAAGAGTTATTCACTTACTTGGTTAATTTCGCAAGAGCATTAGAAAATCTTTGGAATCTGAAAGCAAAGAATCGCCAAAATTTCAAAGAGCAAAAGTTCGCAAAAAATTTTAGCAGAGCTTCGACGAGGATCGCTTAATAGTGAAAAAAATCGCTTTAAAGTTATTTATTTATAGGCAAAAAACTTCTGAAATACTCCGAATGTCTCTCCACTGAATTGCAGCCACGTGTAAAAAAGCCATCATTACGTTACGAAGAATGAAGCTCCATCCTCGGCATGCACGACCCATATTAAATACAGAGACAGCTATCCGAACTGAACAGAAGCATCTTCTCAAATGAGTGCCTCTTAAAATTCAAAAATTCTGCCAAAAAATATTATTCGCCCGATCGGACCTTTTGGAGCGGGAACAAGTGATAATTCCGGAAATGATATTTTTCAAGATCCAGACAGTCGGCCCACTACACCTGGCAGAGCCCAAAGCCCATAAGTAGATGAGCCCAAAGCGCGAGTCATAAGACAAGAACAGGGCCAAGTCATGTCCGACCGGACTGATGAAACAGTACAGCTCAGTCAATCCACTGATACAAGGCAAAGTCCATGCTCCTCACCTACTCCTTGTCACCTCACCATTCACCAACTCTGACAGCTAGTTATCACATCGCAAGCACTCAAGTGCACCCCTCCTTTTTCTTATAAATAGCTAAATACACAACGGGCTCTATGTATTGACTACTCGAGACTCTCTCTCTAAAATATTCTTTCCTTAAAAATTTACTAACTTAAATTTCAGAGTGTTTATGTCTAGTCCGATCGTACACTCTTTCTTACAGAACTTAAGCATCCGATCGATTTCGTTCAGCCATCTCTTTCTTTTCAGATAAAAACATTTTTGGTATTATTTGTTTGTTAATTATACAGAAAATTAGAAAACAAGCTTATCAGTAAACCACATATACCAAGGCACACAAAAGCTCTGCAAAGATGCATTTGTAAAAGAATTGCAAATGAAGGCCCTTACATATTCTGTAATTTATAAATAGGTTAAATGACCACATTGATATTTATTAATGATTGACAGAATGTTGGACGATTAGTTAGTGATCATAAGAATGGTAAAACAGGGCAATAGCTAAAAGTATAAAATAGTAAACAAGGAACTGCATCGGTTAGTCATAAAATAACGTAAGATTAGCTAATAAAATGCCAATAGAAGAAGGGTACAAAGTAGAGACAGCAGTACGGTTATTTGCTCAGAACAAACTAGGCCTTTTTTTTTTTTAACTCATGTTTATCTTTTCTTTTTCCAAAAATAAAATGGAAGTAGAAACAGCAGCACTCCCAATAATGCTTTTCTTCATAATTATCATTTTCTTGTTAACAAAAAGGGAACTGAAGAAAAAAAAAAAGAAGTAACTAATGAATGAGAACAAGTTACGGAACACTAACATGCCGAATTGAACAAATTAAGTGTAGAATATGAAACCATGGCATCAGAATTTCAAATACACTCAAAGTTAGAACTTCCAATTAGCTATATTCAAAAGTTCGAACTTAATTCTCTTACCATCAAGCTTTTATGTCCATCAAATAAAGAACAATTAAGGCAAAACAAGTCCAAGAGCAAATAATATAATCTTCTCAATATATTGAGCTTAGATTAATGAAGACAATGCAGAACACTATGTTTCCAATAATTGGTTATTAACAAAAAGAATTTGGAAAGAGAAAAATTATGGGCAATCTCCACATATAATCATCATTTCAAGGAAAAACACTAAGTACAGTTTATAGATTTTTTTTCTTTTTTCTTTTTTCTTTTTTTTTCAGATATTGCAAAAAACCTCTTCACATGTCAGATATATCCAAGATCAATCCAACCTCATTAACGCATACATTAACCATAGTTCGATTTTAATTATGACCGTTTTGATTTCGGTTAGATTTTGGCTTGAACCGCAACGGTGGTCACCCTAGCTCAGAAGACAAACCATTATGCAGAATTTATTTTCAACAATATGTTTAAAGTTTAAACACTAAACAACTGAATATGGATAAAGTGAATGTGGACTCCCGAGTTTCCATTGAATCTTACATTATTTTAATTGGACATTCACTGTCAAATAATTAAATCTTTAACTATATTTATTGAGTTTTCGCTTAATCTTCAACTCTCTCCTTTTTTTTTTTTTTTGGTTAAGTTGGTTGCTTTAAACTTTTTTTTTTTTTTTTGGTTAAGTTGGTTGCTTTAAATAATTAAGATCAGTGGTGAAATTTGGCGGAATGATTAATTAATTCATCTCCAACTCTCTCCCTTTTATTTTGGCGGGGGGTGTGGCCGGGGCGTTGAGTTGCGTGCTTTAAATAATTAAGATCAGTGATCAAATTTGACGGAATGATTAATTAATTCAGATGACGACTGCGGTTGAGTTGCTTGCTTTAAATAATTAAGATCAGTAATCAAATTTGACGGAATGATTAATTAATTCAGATGACGACGCAATCCACATGTAATCCAATCGTATGTAAAAGCTTATAGTGCTAACTAACTGCCACTAATTAATTGAGTTGTCCAAGTACCCGTTGGACAAATAATAATAATATTAATTGATTAAGGTGATTTACCATTTGTTTTTTTTAAATAAAATCTTAAATTTAAATTTTATAAATAATAAAAATTAATATCTAAAGGGTTTCATTTACATAACATGTCAATTCGATTTGAGTATAATAATAATAATAATAATACAACATAATTTTTTTTAAGGAGAAAATAAAACAAGAAAATTGAGATTTAGTTTGAAGTCAAATTTGAACATACGGGCGACCAATACCGTTTACTTTTACTGAACAAAAGTCAAAATTAAGAACAAGGATGACTTTTTCCAATTCAAAATGAATAAGGCCCTTATGCTGATCATGATATGTGGTTTTAGATTTTCATTTTATTGATATAATATACTAGTTCCTTTTTTTGTTTTTTTTTTTTACACGTCACTTTATTATTTTTATTAAAATTAAAAAATAATAAATAAATTTAAATTTATTATTAAATTATACGATTATTATTAAATTTAATTAATTCTAATTTTATTAAAAAAATAAATTATATTATATTAAAAATTTAAAATTAATAGATAAATATAATTTAAATTTTATTTAAAAATAACACGTAAAAAATGAAAAAAGTAATTCAACTAATATATTAGTTTAAGTAAATAATTATTAATTAATGATGGTTTTAAAATTTCGAATTCAATGCAACAAATTGTGCCACGGAAGCCGGCTAACTTTATATTTATAATGTTTTTTGAGTTACTTTTGTCAAATTCAGGTAAATAAAAATATATTAAATATAATATGATTAACGAGACCGTATCTACGATGGTTTCTATTAAAAAAAAAAAAACTGTGATTGCTGGAATTAATAGAGGTATAAATGAAATAATCTCATATTCAAAATCATACAATTCACGGAAGCATGAATAATTATTATTTTTTAAATCAAAAGCAACAATTAATTAAGATGATGACTCAAGCTACATGTAGGCCACTGTCACTAATAAATTGAACCGGTCAAATGTCCATCTGTTTTTTATAATTACATCATTAGAATAGGCGTAAATGGAATGATGATCCATTAAAAAAATTACCACATTCTTATCTGTTTTATCTGCATGGATTATGATAATAGTAATAACAGAATAGCCTTTGTGTGTGAAAATAAAAATAAAGCTGACCATTCAAAAATATTCCTTTCGCTTGCACAATGTTTATCACAAAGAAAGATAATTAATTACAGCAGAAACCATTCCAATTCACCAAGCTTCCCAGATGATGGCCATTCACAGAATCAAATTTGGCTGCCCAAAAACAAGTAAAAGTTTTCTATTTCAAGAAGGGCGGCAAGTTAGAGAATAAATAGTGTTTAAAAATGTAGATACGGATGCAGTATAAATACACAGTTCTCCACACTCGATAAAACAAGAAGGAAAAAAAATGGATCTTGCTCAGGGAAAATTGATGAACCCCCTCCCCAGACTTGCAGTTTCACCTAAAAACGCAAACTTAGGTCGTCCAATATTGGTTCCCCAGCTGGGTTCCAATCAGCGGATGACTTCCATTACTCTCTCACGACAATCAATCCCTCCAAACAAAGCATTGCCTGTCGTACAGGAATCATCAATTCCCTCATCTTCATCAGGAGGGAATGATTTAACCAATCTACTCTCCCAAAGCAAATTCGGCCATATTATCTCATCCCTTCCCACCAGAAATGATTGGAAAATCATGCCACTTCATCAATACCAAGGCTTTTGGTACTTCACTATCTACCTTGAAGCTGTTCTAACAGCTCAGCACACTTTCCAAGCTCACCCTTCTGATATTTTCCTCTGCACTTTCCCTAAAACTGGCACCACTTGGCTCAAAGCTTTAGCCTTCGCCATTCTCACTCGTACCCGTTTCGACCTTTCTTCTAATTCCCCTCTGTTAACCTCTACACCTCACGATTGTGTTCCTTTCCTGGAGATTGATGCTTTCTCTAAGGAAAACAATCGCCACCCCGAAACTTCCCTTCTCTCCACTCATATTCCTTACACTTCCTTGCCAACCTCCATTACTGAATTGGGGTGTAAAATGGTATACATATGTAGGGACCCTAAGGATGTGTTAGTATCGATGTGGCATTTCCTGAGAGGAAAATTGCCTGAAGGAATGGACAAGGATGCTTATGTTAACATGAATGATTCCTTCGAATCTTTCTGTGAAGGTGCTGCTAACAATGGACCTTACTGGGATCATGTTTTGGGATATTGGAATGCTAGTGTACAGCATCCTGACAAGGTTTTGTTCTTGGTGTACGAGGATCTGAAGAAAGACACAGTTTCTGCTGTTAAAAAACTGGCTGAATTTATGGGATATCCTTTTACTCCCGAGGAAGAGAGTGAAGGTTTGGTCGAGCAGATTGTTGATTTTTGCAGTTTTGAGAATCTGCGTGACTTGAAGGCCAGTAAAAGCGGTGCATATAGCCAAAATTCTCCTTTTATTATTGAAAACAATTCTTTCTACAGGAAAGGTAAGTCTGGAGATTGGAGGAATTATTTTACTGAAGAGATGGGTGCTCGTTTAGACCAAATTGTTGAGGAGAAATTGAGTGGTTCTGGCTTTTCTTTTCTCAAATTTCACTCGCAGAATTGATGCCAATTCTTTTTATTATTACTTACCAAGTAATCTCTAAGTAAATGGTTTTTTTTCTTTTTAAATATTTGTAGACAATGTAACATTTCTGTTAAACCTTGTTTTGTTTTATTGTTACCTTCTGCTTAATTAACTTTAAGCGTAAATGTATTTGCTGTAGTAATAGCAATTTATGTCAAATAAAATTGTTAATCTTGCTTTTATATTAAGGTAGTGTTTGTTAGCCTTGGAAGGTTGAAATGGAAAGAAAATAAAATCATTCCAATTTTTCCGATCTTTCCAAGCTTTTGTTAAAAAAAATGGGTCCCACAAAATTTTTTTTTTTAACTACCTATATCTTGATATTTCAAGATATGCATATCTTGACATTGGGTCAAGATATGCATATCTTGATCTTTCAAGATAAAAAATAATTAAAAAATTGAAGAAATTTTATTTTTAATTTATTTTAAAAAATTTAACAAACGATTGGAAAAAATTTTCTGAATGTTTTCCAGTGTTATCTTGACTATTTCATATCGTGGTTCGGAAAGTATTTCAGTTTTATCTGAAAATTTCTTATCTGGATCGATTTAACAAACGCTACCTATGCATATAATATTTAACTTGCTTTTATCAGGGTTACCCTCCTCATCGTTTGGGTCCAAGAGCTTATTCATCTTGAAAGTTTTCTTCTTCTAAAAAAATGTCCAAAGTTTTTTTTCGTCTATAAAAATGTCCAAATACATTTTAATGGTATTAAAAAAATGAATAGATAGATACTAGTATTTTCGAAATATATTAGACATTTTTTGAACGAAATAAACTTTTAGGAAAAAAAAGGCTCTACGACCTAAATGTCGAAGATATATTAGCACATTTTTCTATTCTAAAAATTATGGTTTTATACTCATATAACTTAATTTAAGAACAGTAATAATAAAAAAAATGAAAATTAAAGTTTAAGGACTAGAGAATCTACCGTAGTATTAGAATGGTAATACAAACTCTTTTTTTTTTTAATAAATATTAGCATGTTGAAAATTTTATATAAAGATTGTAATATGAAATAAATATACCCTCAATATTTGAATCTGAGTTTATTTGTCCTAAAAAAATTTTCATACAAAAAATGCCCAAAACATTTCAGAAATGGGTTGATAAATGTCATATTTCCAAAATATTTTGGATATTCAAAAAACAAAATCCTTTAAGACAAATAAATTTTGGAGCCTAAACGTTGACAGTAAATATTAACGAGTAAATAAGTAACTGTTCTCTTATTTATTGCATGGAAATAATTTAGCTAGTTAACCAGATGAGATTCTAGGAAGTTTCCCAAAAATTATTACTCCGTATCTTTTGAATTAGTTTTTTAGTCAGCCTCGTATTACTTCTTCCGTTCTATTTTAAAAAATATTTTTTTTTTATTTTAGTTTATTTTATTTTAAATATCTTTTTCGAAATTTAAGGAATATATTTACATATATATCATTATTTATTATACAACTTATTAAATATTTTTTATTATTTTTTTAACTAAAATTAAATAAAATTTTTAAAAATATAAAAAAATATTTTTATCAATTATTATAATATTTTTATAAAATTAAACTATTTTACTTATTTTTTAATTATTATGAAAAATAAAAAATATATATATTTTTTTAAAATACGACGAAATAAGTAATAAATTAAATAAATATTTTTAGGTGGAGTTGGGAATAGGGATGATCACGGGGAGGGGATTCCTCGGCTCCGGCGAGGACCCGCCCCGATATTCCTGAGTTTTCCCCCCGCAGGGACGAGGACGGGGAAAAAAATCCCCATTATGAATTCAGGGATGGGGTATTTGCCCTACGGGGATCCCTGTCCCGCAAATTTTTTTTAATTTTAAAATATAATATTTTATAAATAATTATAATTAAATTTAAAATTATAATTATTTATAAAATATTATATTTTAAAATTAAAAAATATATATATATATATTCGGAGGATGGGGATCCTCACGGGACGGAGGATGGAGGGATTTTTTCTTTATTTTAGAGTCAGGAGCGGAGACGGAAAATTTCTGATCTCGCACGAAACAATGAGTGAAAATATAATTTTTGATGTTGCTATCCCGGGAGCATCCCTAGTTGGGAAACCGCATGTAACAATCAAGTCAAGGGAGATATCCATTTGATTTTGTTTTTTTTTTTTTGTAATAATTAAAGGTTTGAGTCAAAGAAGAATGTTCAACTTTCCCCGCAAACACTTTTCTAAGTAAATTCAGATATAAGTACTATAATGCATGACCTAATCCACGTTCTCTTTCAAGTTTACTTAAATATCCAAATTCCAATGCAGCCCCTTGAAATTGATTGGAGGACTGGCATCCTCCAATTTATAAAATTTCGTCACAACTTATTAAATACTTTTTTTATTATTTTTTTAATTAAAATTAAATAAAATTTTTAAAAATATAAAAAATATTTTTATCAATTATTATATTTCTTTTAAAAAATTAAATTATTTTAATTGTTTTTTTAATTTTTATGAAAAATAAAAAAATATTTTTTAAAATAGTACGAAATAAGTAATAAGTTAAATAAATATTTTTAGGTGGAGTTGGAAGCCGTACGTAACAATCAAGTCAACGGAGATATCCATTTGATTTTTTTTTTTGTAATAATTAAAGGTTTGACCGTTTGAGTCAAAGAAGAATGTTCAACTTTCCCCGCAAACACTTTTCTAAGTAAATTCAGATATGTAATGCATGACCTAATCCACATTCTCTTTCAAGTTTACTAAAATAAATGCAGCCCCTTAAAATTGATTGGAGCACTGGCATCCTCCAATTTATATAATTTCGTGAAATTTGTCCACATGAAACCAATTTTACAAAATGAATAGCAACAATCATCTAATCAAATCTTAAATGGTGAAGTTAATTTTTCAGACAAACTTAGAGGGTAGTAAACTTGACCCTACCATGTTTGCTACAATTTAAATATGGGTTGTTATGCTGATAATAATTTGGTTAATTTTGTCCATATATAAATAATTATAGAAAAGGATCCTTCCGCAATTTTCCTCATTGTCTCTATTATGATTTTGGTAAATGAGTTGCTTGATCAACAGTGCCCTGTCCTCTGTAAATTGCCAATGGTCTTGGTCCAAAAGCAAGTCTTTTTTAAAACATTTATATTAATTATTACTATTTTTTTATTTCTTTTTAAATGTTGCTTTTGAATTTTTTTTTCATTTTAAAGGTCCCTTTTTAAAATTTCATAAAAATCGATAAAAAAAAATAAATTTAAGCATATGTAAGTACAAACTCCCACTAAATTGATACATCATCTAATAGTATATCCATGTGAGTAGTGTGCTCATAAAAGACCTTGGATATTAATACAAATACATTTCTCTTAGTTCTTTAATTTTAATTTTAGTCCATCTTTCTATTTTGATTTGTTTCAAAATACAGTCAATTTTTTTACTTACGTTATAGTTAATATGTAAATTATCTATTATATATATCCTCAATTTAGTTTTATCTTAATAATTTCAATTTAAATTTTCATATTATGTTATTAATCATGATTTTATAATTTTAATAATATTTTAATACTCATTTTATATCTAAAATGGATATAATAGGAAAGTTATAGGAAAAAAATTATTTAACAATAAGAACTACAATTATGGAACAGAGAAAATAATTAATTAACTAAAAGTTGATTGTAGCAAAGAAAGAAAAATGTGTAGAAAAACATGTTTCCTCCATTGAATTAGCTAAATTTCATTCTTAATTGAAAAAAGAAAAGAAAGAATATATGAAAATTGAAAGAAAATGATATACGGATGATTAGAATTAAGTTTAATATAAAAAGAAGCTCAATACTATTAACTGACAGAAATTTTTATTACGGCAACAAATGTATTTATGCTAAAAGATAAACATATGGTAACACTAAAAACATAAGGTTTAACAGAAATATTACGTTGTGTGCAAAGAATTAAATAAAAAAAATGCGTACTGAGATTAATTAGATATTATTTAATTGGAAAGAGATAATATAAAGAATTTGCATCAATCCTGAGAGTGAAATTCGAGAAAACAGAAGAAATGAGGTGTTTGGCAATTGAGAAAGTGACGGACAAAATAACCATCAGCGAAGCAAAATCAAGAGAAAATTTTGCTCTGAATATTCACTCTCTTATTCATTAGTAAGCTTATATGAACTTTATACACGTGTTGCCACATCAGCAGTTCACAAAGAATGCACAAAGAGTGAGAAAGAATGATGAGAGAGAAAGGAAAAAAATTATACAGTTATAACAGTAAAAGAATCAACAAAGTAATTACGAATAAGGTATTATATTGAGCTTATCAAAGCTAAAGTATAGCTTTGTCATATGACCTTGAATTAGAAGTATTCAAATATGATATTATAACTTAATAAGAAGTTATTTAACAATTGATGGAGACGTATGCTTTAATTTGATGTGTTGTACATAAGAGATAATGAAAGGAAATACTAATTTTACTTATATATATATGAGAATAAAATAGAAGCAATTTTAGAAATCGAATGGTTCAATTTCATTCTTAGGATTGATGCAAATTCAATTGCTTAACACTATAAATTATTTGACATAAATTGTAATTACAACAACAAATACTTTTACGCTTAAAGTTAAGCAGAAGGTAACAATAAAACAAAACCAGGTTTAACAGAAATGATGCATTGTCTACAAACATATATTTTTTAAAGAAACATTCACGTACTTAGAGATTACTTGGAAAGTAATAATAAAAGGAATTGGCATCAATCCTGAGAGTGAAATTTGAGAAAAGAGAATCCGGAACCACTCAATCTCTCCTCAACAATTTGGTCTAAACGAGCTCCCATCTCTTCAGTGAAATAATTCCTCCAATCTCCAGACTTACCTTTCCTGTAGAAAGAATTGTTTTGAATAATAAATGGAGAATTTTGGCTATATGCACCGCTTTTACTGGCCTTCAAATCACGCAGATTCTCAAAGTTGCAAAAATCAACAATCTGCTGGACCAAACCTTCACTCTCTTCCTCGGGAGTAAAAGGATATCCCATAAATTCAGCGAGTTTTTTAACAGCAGAAACTGTCTTTCTTCAGATCCTCGTACACCAAGAACAAAACCTTGTCAGGATGCTGTACACTAGCATTCCAATATCCCAAAACATGATCCCAGTAAGGTCCATTGTTAGCAGCACCTTCACAAAAAGATTCGAAGGAATCATTCATGTTAACATAAGCATCCTTGTCCATTCCTTCCGGCAATTTTCCTCTCAGGAAATGCCACATCGATACTAACACATCCTTAGGGTCCCTACATATGTATACCATTTTACACCCCAATTCTGTAATGGAGGTTGGCAAGGAAGTGTAAGGAATGTGAGTAGAGAGAAGGGGAGTTTCGGGGTGGCGATTGTTTTCCTTAGAGAAAGCATCAATCTCCAGGAAAGGAACACAATCGTGAGGTGTAGAGGTTAACAGAGGGGAATTAGAAGAAAGGTCGAAACGGGTACGAGTGAGAATGGCGAAGGCTAAAGCTTTAAGCCAAGTGGTGCCAGTTTTAGGGAAAGTGCAGAGGAAAATATCAGAAGGGTGGGCTTGGAAAGTGTGCTGAGCTGTTAGAACAGCTTCAAGGTAGATAGTGAAGTACCAAAAGCCTTGGTATTGATGAAGTGGCATGATTTTCCAATCATTTCTTGTGGGAAGGGATGAGATAATATGGCCGAATTTGCTTTGGGTGAGTAGATTGATTAAATCATGTCCTGTTGACGAAGATGGGGGATTTGATTCGTGTGCGACAGGCAGTGCGTTGTTTGGAGAGATTGATTGTCGTGAGAGAGTAATGGAAGTAATCTGCTGATTGGAACCCAGGTGGGGAACCAATGTTGGACGACCTAAGTTTGTGTTTTTAGGTGAAAGTGCAAGTGTGGGGAGTGGGTTCGTCAATTTTCCCTGAGCAAGATCCATCTTTTTTTCTTCTTGTTTGTTGCGTGTGGAGAAAGATAATTTGGAGTTTATGGATGAGAATGAGATGAGAGATAAGGAAGGAGTGTTGTGTATTTATACTACAACCCTATCTACATTTTTAAATATTATTTATTCTCTAATTTGCCGGCCTTCTTGAAATAGATTTGGGCAGCCAAATGTGATTTTGTGAATGGGCATCGATCTGCCCGCGTGCTTTGTGAGTTGGAATGGTTTCTGCTGTCATTAATGATCTTTCTTTGTGGAAAACATTATGCAAGCTAAAGGAATACTATTCAACGTCAACCCATAGTGCCCGTGGTCAGCTTTATTTTTATTTTCACACACAAGAGCCACTTTGACAGCTCAATTGATTAGCCACAGGGAGTTAGCAATACAAGCTTTTACATTAGCCCCTTGATTTTAAATATTAAATATTATACCTTTGTTCACAAAAAAATGAACACTTCTTTGTAAAAACAAAAAACAAAAACAAAAACAAAAAAACATGAATAATATATTAGATCATCATTTTAATTGATTAATCAATTAAAGTTTATTTTGTAGTAGCTAAAGTGATACATGCTTGATTTTAAAAAAAAAAAAAAAATTGATCCGTCAAATTCAAATTCAAAGTCTCCGGTTATTGAATAAATGTTTAGTACTCCAAATGCTTCCGACAAAATCAGGTGCAAAATAAAGGGTAATTAGTGGCAGAAAAAGAGAAACTATGAAAGGGGGAGGAAGTTTCTTCCAAAAAAAAAGAAAGAAAGAAAGAAAGGGGAGGAAGTTCACATTTTCTCTTTATGCAGAGAGTCTAATTCAAGATTTCATAACTCTAATTACCATATGACTACAATCAAACTGAAGTCTGATATATGCAAAATAGTTTTTTCCTTTCTTTCTTTATTATTATTATCTTTTTCCGGCAAGCCGATTTTGGTCCATCAATTTTGGTATAAACAATAATTTTTCATGTATATGCAAAAATAAATGAAAGATTTATTTTTTTGGAACTTTTTTAAGGATGGAGTGAATTAAAGATTTATTTAGGGAATGGGGGTGGTTTTTTGACTATTTGAAAAAATGGCATGTTCCACTTCATTTTCGCAACCAATCACTGCGAAATTAGACTGGTGGGATTCATTGGTAGAGTGAAGTGGGCAGATTCATGAAATAACGCATAGTGATGGAGCCTGCACTCCAATGCCATAACACAGTGCTGCGAAAATGAAAAAAATATATCAGTTCCATTCCCATAATGACAGGCTGCAAAATAGAAAAATTTGTAGCCTTTTTTAGTCTGCCATCATAAACCGCGTTGAACCCAATTATTGGACCTACTATAAAAATTGGATGAAATGAATGAAAAACAAATGAATATTCAGTTTTAAGAAAGTGAATGAATGTTCTATTTTAAGAGAGAGTGAAGGAAAGTTAAGTTTCAAGAAAGTGAAAGGCAGTGAATGAAAAACAATTGTATACAAGAATTGGTTTATTTTTCTATGAAAGATAGTGATCTATAATTGTTAATATCTAATTGCGAGTATTTGGCAAGATATAATTATTTAACTATTTAGATTTAAATAAAATTTTTGTGTATTATTATTAATTAAATTTAATTTATTTTTTGCAATTTGCTGATATTAATTAATCAAGGTTTAAGATTATCAAAGAAATTGAACGCATATAAATTGAAGATATTAAAAAAGGTATTATTTCAATTTTAATGTATTTATTTATTTGTATTTTTATTGATACATACTTAGTATAATTTAAAAATATATATATCATTTTGTCACAATATTAGTGCATGGAAAAATTATGAAGTATTAATAGAGTAAAATTTATTTTAAGAAAGGAGGATAATTATAAAATATTTAAGTTATATATAAGATTAATAAAAAAGGGTGTGTCATAATTATAATTTGAAAAAATATTGTATATTTTTTTGATAATATAACTTGCTACCTCGAATTAGATATGAGATCTAGTGACATATAATAAGACTCTAATTAATATATATATATACTATATATATATATATATATATATATAGTAAATTTTTAGTTAAATTTTCTAATTGTTGCTTAATAATAAAAAAAAATGGACGTTTAGTTTTGAATCGTAATGCAACCCAATTATATTTGAATTTATTTTGTCACAAAAATAGTTGTAAAAGTAATTTTTAAAAATTACAGTTAATTTCAAGATGTCAGCATATATTGACTTTTATCTGCACCATGGATGGCCAAAAGTTGCAGATGTTTTAGTATGATATATCGGATCCAAATGTTGTTACTAAGAGATTGAGGCTTAGAAACAAGCCAACTCTTCCTGAATTGAAATATAAAATTCATGTTAAGTTGGATTTAGATGTGAATCACGTCATTTTAAGAAATATATACAAGAGTCCATTATATAACCAAGGATCATTATGTTGGACGTCGGTGGATTTATCCGATGACGATGACATAAAGATGATTTATGAATAATTAATAGAATACGAAGATTATACCATGGTGGAATTAATTATTAAAGTGATCAAGGTAGTTGTAGGAGCTAATATACCAACGTGATCAGGATAGAAATGATGCCTTATACATGAAAAATATCGAGACTACTCAACAATTCTTTGAAAGCGGTGTTGGCCCCAGTCAACCGAGGCAATCGAGCGGTGGCCTAGGATATTGACATTTTTTCTCAATCAAATTATTATCAATATATTTAGAGATGAAGTACAAAATTTAGATGAAAGTGAACAATGACGACCAGTCAGCCCACCGAGAAGATATCGATACCAGTTGGCTTAGCCAGTTTGTTAGTTACCGCTATGATGACTTGCTTGTAAGAGATGTATGTGACAGTTCAGGATAAGGTCATATGAGATGGTCAAATAGTTATATTCATTATGTTATAAGTTAGCCAATGAGGTTATGTACACAGCCACATAATGCCAGTATGAATTATCCTAGGTGGTCAGTTAGCTAGATGCCTAATTCTATGTATGAGATAACCTAGGAGATTCAATGAACCAATTCCCATAATGCAGTGATTAGTCATTCTAGCGTTGTCATTCAGTCGTAGGATTGGGTGATTTTCTCAGCAAATTTATATTTGGCATTAGATCACAGAAGATCGCTGCACAATTGATAGGAGTATTGTACAACCAGTGAGTCAAAATATAGAACATAACTAATCAACGACAATTAGTTGACCATTTAGGCCCAAAATTTGGGCCTAGTAAGGAAAGACACACAATAAGTCAACGGGGCGGTGATTTACTTAGAGAATCCATACCTGGCAACATTCCTAGCATTTCGGGTAATAAGGTACCTTTATTTTATGATATTGGTGCAAATATTAGGAATGAACCTTTAATTGATTTGGCAGGTATGGATTACTTTGATGAAGGGGGTAGTTAATAATGATTAAATTTCACCCAAATAATGACGATAAGAGTTGTTACATATTACAAACTTGAGTGCATAAAGTGATGAATCTAATTTTGGTGATGGCAATAAGTCTTCTGGTATGCAGTATGTCATTCTTATAGCATCAGTTCATGGTAGTGAAGAGACAACTTGATGCCATCTTTAACTTTTCATTTGAACACTATACAACCATTGACTTTGATGCAGCACAAATTGACTTTTCAGTGGGCATTCCAATTTGATAAGTGAAATGGTATTATTAGAGTTATCAAAAGATTTGGTATTCAACAGTAAGGATGAGGTAAAGTCATGTGTGAAAATATATATTCAATTTCATTAAATTTTAACTTTAGAGTTGTTGAATCTAAATCAAAATACTGGATTGTTAAGTGTGTGAAGGTTGATATTGGCTACCAATGGAAGTTAAGAGCTATAAAAATAGATAAAAGCCCTTTTTTGGATAAGCATAAAATATTAGAGAAGAACATTCATGACTTTTGGCTGGCAACCTATCAAAAAGATCACAGGCAATTGGAATCGCAGATTATTTGCAACAGCATAATAGGGATCGTAAGTTAAAAATCCTACCCTTCCTATTAATTGTGGTATTGCTGCTATTAAGAAATAATTTCATTATGAGGTTTTGTACTATAAGGTTTGATATGCAAAGATGAGCGCACTTGAGGCCATATTTGAAAATTATGTTGAATCATTTGAGAAGTTGCTGGATTTTTTTATATGCTTTACAATTTATCGATCCTCAGAACAGTTTATGAGTTTGTACTTCAAGACACCCATTATCCCTACTGTAAAGCAATTTTAAAAGGTTTTTTGGAGTTTTAAACTTGCAGTTGATGGGTTTCAACCACTGTAAGTCTATTCTATTAATCGATGAAACATTCTTAACTGGGAAAGTTTTCAGCAAATAATGCTAGCCGTAAGCTTTGTTGATGGCAACAATATGTTGTTTCCAATTGCATTTATCATTGTGGGAGTCTGAGAATAAGTCCAGTTTGGGCTTGATTCATGAAATTAATTTGCAAACATGTCACTCAACATATTGGGATAACTGTTATCGTCAAATTGGACATGTTGGAATCGTGGCAGTATTTTCGTGATGAAATGAGTGGTTGGAAGGAATCCCTTTGCCTGTCACTACTGGATATATCTGTAATGGGCCCAAATATCAGATTAGTAAAAAATAGTATTCCGACGGTAAATAGTGACATTGAGATGAATAGTTATACCTTTCGAAGTAAAAAAATAAATTATTCTATCATTAAAAAGAGCATATTAGCTAAAGTTCGTGGTTTCAAATTTGAGATCAAACGAAGGTCATTTGTGCCTCAAAAAAGAGTTAGAAAATTAAAGGAAATAACTTATTAAAAAAAGGGATTGAGTCACTCTCAAAATTTGAAAATATGACTAGTTTGATCCAATTTGATTGGATCATAAAATATTTTACAGTTCTTAGAAAGATAATCCAAAAAATATGAATACACCCGTATGAATAAGTATAATTATATGGTAATAAAAAATTAATTTTTTTGGTGACTTTAAAAATTAGATTATCGGACTGGTAAAAATGAATCAGACCAGAAGACAGTCTTTGATTGACTCAAAATTATTTATAGAGCCTAATGAATATATTTTGAGAATTATGAAAGTATTTTTAGGAGGAATTGAACTTAGCAAGTAAGAGAAAAATTAATAACTTTAATTTAAATAGTAAACCGATTGACCGTGGGACTTGATCGAGATCTTAAAAATAGTAAATAATCTTTAAAAAATTGTAGAAAGTTATAGATTGAATCTAATTAGTATTTGGAATTATTTGATAGTGAAAAAGTAATTTTACGATAACACCGAAAAATTTACTAATCGGGACCAGTTTGAGTAAACCAAAATGGAAATGGACTCCAATTGGATTAAAATTTTGTACATAGGCTAAGGTATATATTTTAAGAATTATGAAATCAAGTTTGGGAGAAATTGAGCTTGGTAAGTGAGAGAAATCATTTTGGAGATTAAAATGTGCATAAAAGTAAAAAATGGTTTTAAAGTGGTTGGACCGCTTTGGTTGGATCGAGTCTAACCAATTGTACCATCTATATAAAGGCCATGACACTAGATTTATCTAGAAAAAACCATAAAAATATGTATCATATTCTTCTCTCCATAGCTGAATTGGCCATTCTTTCTCTCATAGATTTCTTCATTTTCTTTCTCCAAATATCCTACCAAATTCCACTCTTCCAAGCAAATTAAGGCTTTTGTTTCACATGGTAACCATATCTAAACTCAATTTGAAGTGATTGAAGTGAAAAATTAAAATTTATTAAGTTATGTATCAAAATAAGGTATGAGAAATCAAGTTTTATAATTTAATCTAAAGGTTTATATATATATATATATATATATAATATATATATATATATATATATATATATATATATATATATTAAGGTATGTAGAACTCATTTGTGATATTAGATTTAATTTTAAAGCAAATAAAATTATGGTTTTATACCCTTACATATTTGGTCACCTAGGATTTTTAAAGAAAATGATGATGATTTATGGAGTAAAGCTAAGGAGAGGAAGAATAAAGTGTGAAGAAAATGAATCTAAGGTAAGTAGATAAAATATTTCGGGACTTTTTTGGGAAATGGTATGTTTTAAAAAGTTATTTTGGGACAAATGGTGTGTATGTGAAATATATTGGGAAAATGGGGCGCATGGACATTAATCCCGCAATGCAGTACTGCGAAAATAGAACTGGCATATTAAACAAAAATTGCGATGAACGAGATGGCATAAAAATTTCGTTTAGTAGGGTCCATTTTCTAATCCTGCAACCTATCATTACGAAATTAAGAGGAGTGAGAATATTAAGATTATTATATAAAATGATGGCTTTGTCCCCCGACATCAAGTCTGTATGTATGGGGCTGGATTTTCCAAGTTTGTGGTCTCTTTTCATGGGACCCATAATTTTGGTGCCTTCTGCTAGTACTAATTGCTCTTACAATTATAGCTAAGAAAGATAACCGTTATGTCTCTGTGAGAATTATGTCCAAGAAGAAATTGTGTTGTAAAAGATTTTATATTGAAGGATAAAATCGAAAATGACATAAATTTAACTTTAAAAAAATTTATTTTAATATGACGAAATTATTTACATAAATTGATTGCAAATACTTTGTATTAAGGTCATTATCTTTTTCCGTGATCTCTGCATAAACTCACATACAATAGTTGGTCAACCCCATGAAGACTTGGGATTAAGTTAATAATAAAAAGAAAATATCCTAAACAATCTTCATGTATAATATTTTATTTTTGG